>JAYXIM010040324.1:0-68142 GCA_037575425.1 Anastrepha fraterculus
GAGAGCTATGTCATCCGCAAAGCCAACGATGTGTACATCTGTTGGAAATGGGAGTCGGAACACTTCATCATACATAATATTCCAAAGCGTGGGGCCTAGCACTGAGCCCTGTGGCACACCTGCTGTAATCTTATACTTTTTTATTCCACCTTCTGTGTCGTATTCTAAAACTCGATCGCTCAGATAGTTTCTGACAATATTATATATGTATGCCGGAACAGATAGCTTTTTAAGTGCCTTCAGAAGGTGCCCCCAATCTGCTGAGTTGAAGGCGTTTTTCACGTCTAAAGTCACTACTGCGCAGTATTGCTTATCACCGCCTCTCCATCGTTTGCCTGCGATCGCGTCTGTAGCAATCGTGACCACCTTTTGTATTGCCGCTGTAGTAGACCTTCGCTTTCGGAAACCATACTGGTACGGGGATAGTCCCGCCTCGCATTCAGTGTACGGCTGTATTCTGTTGTTAATAAGCCGCTCTAAAAGCTTGCCCATCGTGTCAAGGAGGCATAGGGGACGGTAGGATCCTGGTATACCTGGTGGCTTCCCTGGCTTCGGGAGCAGCACTAGTCTTTGCCTCTTCCAGACATTCGGGAACACGCCTTGCTCGAGACACAATTGCATCACCCTAGCAAATGTCTGGGGATTTTCCAGGATGGCTGTTTTTAATGCTATGTTCGGAATACTATCCGGGCCGGGAGCTTTGCGATCTCCAATCATTTTTGCTGCTTGTACCACTTCTTCAGGTGTTATATCATCAATGTCATTTATAGATGCTGAAATGTATGACATTGGATCTGTTTTGCGGTGAGGAAACAGGGTCCGAACTATATTATTTAGCAAGTTAGGGCATTTTACTTGCGGTGCTTTAACAATTTTAGACATTACTACTCTGTATGCATTACCCCATATGTTTTTGTCTGCCTCATTGCATAGCTGATTAAATGAGGCTGCTTTACTTCGCCGGATCTCATTTTTTAGCTGCTTTCGAAAATTTTTAAAATTTGCCAGCCTAATTTGATGCTCCGCAGTATTCCGTAGTCTTTGGCAGATCCTTCTCTCTCTGAAGCATTTCGCCCTTAGTTCTTTGATTGTGTCATTCCACCAGTATACTTGCTTCCGATGACAGCCTTTTACTTTCCGGGCCATCGATGCTTCGCAGGCTACTATAATGTCTTGCACAAGCCTATTTGCTGCCCTTGCTGCTGATTTCTCTTCTTGTACGCGCTCTATGACCTCGTTTAATACAAGGTTGAATAGAGGTTTATCCAGTGTTGTCAGTCTCCATGCTTGGTGCAGAGAATTACTAGCAGAGATATAATTGCTGTCTTCTTTTCCTTCCGGGATGTCTATAATTAGGGCTTGATGGTCGCTGTGGGTATAATTTAGATCTGAATTTGCTTGTGTGTGCATCTCTAGGTATGTATACTTGAGTTTACAAAATTAGGCCATCTAAGTTTTTTTCCAATATTCACAATATTTTTCTTTGTATAAAATTTAGAAAACTTCAAAAAATTCTCATAACAATTTCAATTTTCTAATAAAAATTTCTACAAAACTAATCGGTGTGCAGTTTCAATTTTAATAGTAATAAAATTAATTCATTTTTGGATTTTTTTTTCTATTTTGAAATAGAAGTCTTTTCTATCGAGGACTTAATTATGTGAACATAAGTGTATTTTTATTATTATTATAAGGCTACTGTGACTAAAAGAGATCTATTGTGTAAAGCCTGCATGTGCGGGCGTTCATTACTCCATAATTTATAAAGAGTTTTTCAATAACAGGGTTATGAATGAATGGGTTGAGCTAGCGAGAGATGATTAACGATGTTTTATGGACGGAGTTGGATGGTATTGATCTGGAGAACGTTTATTTTCAACAAGACGGCACTACGTGCCACACAAGCAACAAAACCATTGATCTTTTAAGGGAAAAGTTTCCGAACCGTGTTATCTCTCGATGAGGTAATCACAATTGGCCACCGAGATTTTGTGACTTAACAGCTTGTCACTTTTTTCTTTGGGGCCACGTGAAAGAGAAGGTCTACGCCAACAGCCCAGGGTCGATTCAAGACCGCAAAAATGGAATTCGTGAGGCTATCGAGGACGTAGGGCAGCCACTTTGCAATTCGCTTATGGAAAATCTCATGAGAAGGATATTGCCCTGTAAGCGTGGTCGTGTTGGTCATTTGCCTGATGTTATTTTCCACTATTAACCACATACCTTCCTCTTTATAATGAAATAAACATTCGATCATTTATATTAAAAAATTGCATTTTTCCTTGAATATCAAAATAACACCTCTTATTGGAAAACCCTGTGTGAATGCAACACCACGAAGATGCAATACTACCAAAATGGTGTATCCTTTTTCTGCTTAATGCAGGACGTTCACAAAGAGTGTATTGTGAATTTTCAGTGCCCATTTCACAGAATCGGCAGATGAGTCAGATGGTCCACAGACATATTTTGTTTAGGTGATATCTCAGTGGCCTGTAAAGTAACCAGTTAAAAGTCTTAAGTCTTCTCTGTTGCGCGAAAGCAGCTTAAAAGAAATTCCTCGGTGCGGCATTAGGAATTGCTTCAGTTGGTCGGTAGAATTTTGAAAGATGTTAGTAGTCTTTAAGTGTATGTTACTAATATTCTCTTTAAAAAAAAAAAAAATAAATAATTGGCGCGTACACTTCTGTTAGGTGTTTGGCCGAGCTCCTCCTCCTATTTGTGGTGTGCGTGTTGATGTTGTTCCACAAATGGAGGGACCTACAGTTTCAAGCCGACTCCGAACGGCAGATATTTTTATGAGGAGGTTTTTCATGGCAGAAATACACTCGGAGGTTTGCCATTGCCTGCCGAGGGACGACCGCTATTAGAAAAATGTTTTTATTAATTTTGCTTTCACCGAGATTCGAACCAACGACCTCTCTGTGAATTCCGAATGGTAATCACGCACCTACCCATTCGGCTACGGCGGCCGCCGCTTTGTTGTTGCCAAAAGTATGAAATTCCTTGATATACAAATAATAAAAGCTGGATAGGTATGTAAACCAAAGCTCCCAACGTTTGTGTGAAATTCACAAAAATTTTACAGATTTCACAAAGTTGTAATATTTTCAATAGAATTTTCAAAAAATTTCTGGGTAGGTAGTTTCATAGTATGATTCAATTATAGAAGGTTAGGTAAGTAAGCAGCTATCTCGCTCCCTCTTGGCAAATCGGATCCCTTGTTTGAAAACGTTTGGTTTTTTATTTAGAAAAAAAATCATGTTTCACAAAAAACTTTTGAATTGTGGTAAAAACTAAACTTTTAGTGCAAATTATATGGTCGGCAACACTGTTTCTATTCGACACGTTGCTTTATTCATATTCGTTGAAAACCGTTTATTTAATTGGAAACATTCCAGTAAGTATTGTAATAAAAACAAATTATTTTGCAAATTAATAATGTTTTTCATTATTTAGATCGATCATGTCCTGATTCTGGTTATAGTCGGTCATATGAAGCTGTCTTTCTGCTACACGCAGCACTCGTTTGTGATTACTCGAGCATGTAAATCTCGATCAGGCATTTGTACAAACTCTTATTAAATCTTTTCCTTCATAGGTTGTTAGAACTGCAAATACAATCGCGGTAACCTTACGTGTACCACAGTTAGTAAATTATGTTAGAATATTTGTAAATAAATTGTATTTAAAAGTGTTTATTTGCAGCAGTTCACAGGCGCGTAAGTGCAGCGGGAGGTGTGTTCAGGAGCTAAGTGGTTCAACTGTAGTGCTTTTTAGGAATGAAGGCAAGAATGCGTGTGTTTCTACCATTGTCATATGTGGTTCTTCGGACAATTTCATGGGTGACATTGAGCGTGCTGTGGTGATGGTGTAAATAACTTCAAGTGTTTGGAATGTGACGGTCGTTATGTGTCTGTGCCGGTGCCACTGAAATCGACTTGGCTTCCGAACTGGCTGTCTCCGTCGATACCATACCGGCTCTAGAACAGTATGCTGTACGTAGATCTACGACCAAGTCCTCGCACTTTCCGTCTACAAGGGACGTAAGTCGTAGTTATAAAGCATTTTTCAGTAAGAGCGCTTCAACTTTTTTTTTTAATAAAACACAAACGGTTTGACTTTTTTAACTAATTTTTTTTTTATTATCGAGTTTGAACATATACATTTAAGTATGAAATTCGATTTCTTTTGCATGACCACCGCGTGCACGTTTTACGAAGTCCAATCGTTGAACCCAATTTTCGACCACTCTTTTGCATAAATCGGCCGAAATTCCAGCAATTTCGCGTTCAATATTGGCTCTGAGCTCACAAATCGTCGCCGGCTTGTTACTGTAGACCAATGACTTCACATAACTCCAAAGAAAATAGTCTAGAGGCGTCAAATCACACGAGCGCGGCGGCCATTCGACCGGTCCATTTCTGGAAATAATGCGCTCATCGAACTTACTCTTCAACAAATCAATTGTAGCGTGTGCTGTGTGGCTTGTGACCCCGTCCTGTTGAAACCACATGTCGTCTAAGTCCATACCATTCAATTGCGGCCAAAAATAATCGTTTATCATGTCGCGGTATCGATTTCCAATCACAGTAACGTGGCGATCGTTCTCGTCAACGAAAAAATATGGGCCAATTACGTCGCCGGCATGTAAACCGCACCAAACAGTGATTTTTTTGGGATGCAACGGTGCCTCATGAATCACGTGTGGATTGCTTTCTGCCCAGTAACGCATATTTTGCTTTTTGACAAAGCCATTGAGCCAAAAGTGAGCTTCATCACTGAAGATGATTTTTTGGAAAAAGTCTGGATCATTTTCGAGTTGATCTTCAGCCCAATTTACGAATCGACGTTGCTTCAAATGGTCAAACGGCTTCAGTTCTTGTGTCAGCTTGATCTTGTACGGATGTAGGCCAAGATCTTTTCGCAAAATTCGCCACAATGACGACACAGAAAGGCCCAATTGTTGAGAACATCGTGTGAGCGACACATTTGCGTCTTCTTGAACTGAAGCCCTGGCGGCAGCAATATTTTCAACACTTCGTGCACTTCTTGCTCTCACTGGCACCGGAACGTTATGTAGCGAAAACGTAGCAGCAACAGAACGATTATTTTCATAAAAAATTTGCACGATTTTCAATCGTTGCTCAAGTGTGTAGCGTTCCATGATGAAATGTATACTAATGAAGTTTACAAGTGACAAGCGAAAAATAAAAAATATTGTGTCGTTCGCCCTCCCTATCGGAAAAAAGTTGAAGCGCACCTATTGAAAAACGCTGTATATTTGAAGTTAGAAATTTTTAAGACTTCTGGTTTACAGGTTTTTGGTTTCTGGGCAAGTTCAACGTCTCTACATCTGCTCGAATCAGTGCAGCGTTCCAACAACCATACGAGCCACTTTCCGCAATATTTCTCATTGCATTTGATTAACGTAAATTTATGAATTATATTAGAAATATATGAAATATTTGTTTAAGACCATATGAATACATTTCCCCAACACTTACTTATATTAGGGCCAAGTATATTAAGGTAAACGCACTTTAAACTATAAACTACTAAACTTGTAATAAAAAATATACTCGGAAATCCACATAAAAGCTTATTTTGCTTACTAGCAGCATTTCCTTTTTAATGTAATGAAAATACTCCGTTAGAGACTCCATGTTTTTACTTTTTCTCGTTTCACATCTAACAGTCGAACTTACAGTAACATCGAAAATATTTTAAATATATTATATTTGCTTTAAAAGAAAACAATAGTTGTTTTGTTGTTTTCTTCTAATGTAGTTTAAATAACCAATATACATACTTAGTTTTTCTCTGATTACACGACTAATTAGCTACTTTAAGTACTTGTTTACTACCCTTAGGCAAGAAGGGGAAAACATTTTTCCCTCTTTCTCCATCCTTCGTAAATAAGGGAGTGTCAAAGCGCCCATATTTCATTTTAGTTTAAAGAGTGAGAGTTTGAAATCGCTTAAAAATTGCGTTGGTTTTGACAATTTTTTACATTTTTGTTTGCACTCTTCTGACATATTTTCTTGGATATAGAGATAAAGCTTATAATCGGAAAACTTTTATGTGGTGGAAATTTCTTAGGAATTTTGCACTAACTTTGGAAGCCTAATCTATAAAATTTTTATTATACAATGAACAATATTAAAAAAAAAAATTACCAAAAAAAAAAGAAATTAGCTTGAAAAATATTGCAGATGAAGTGACTCAATTATGTGAGCGAAAGTGAATGTTAAAACTTCTCTCTTTTTGTTGCTGCACTTTTACTACATATAAAATGTCAGTAGGGCACCTAAAATAGTTAACACACTTATGTAGTTTAATTAAATTAAAAATTTTGCACAAAGCGGCAAAAATTGTTTGCTCGCATTTGCAATGTCACTAACAACGAACAAAGGGTATTAGCAAATGCAGCAGCATTCATTCATTATATGCATATCTGTAACCCACTTTAAAGGTTGCTTTAAATAGAAAAAGCACAAAAAAGAGGAGAATTCACATCGGCTATTGAAAATATGACAGAACTCCTATTAGTGCACACATACAGATGCGCGTGTGCATGATGCTTAAACTTTCGCTCATCTACAACTAACGGCATGCGCATGTAAACCAGTTGAAATGTTGTTTTTGTTGTTGCCAAAAATATGAAATTCTTTTAAATGCATACATATGCACATATACGTATTATATACAATTACATACATACATCCATGCATACGTTCATATGAGTCCCTGACCAAAGAGGAAAGTTGGCATAAATCGCACGAGAAGATACGAAGGTAGATAAACTCAAGCATAAATATGTTAATTTTTTATTTGTAAAGGGTGTTTTTTTTAGAGGTTAGGTTTTCAAGTTGGCACTACTTTTTTCGTAGATGGCCTTTTTGACAGCTGTCACTTGATTTATGCTCAGTTTGGTTTGCCATTTCATAATGAATAGACTTACACCTGAACAACGTTTGCAAATCGTGCAAATTTATTATGAAAATAATGGTTCGGTTCGCGCGACGCATCGAAGAAAATTTTATTCAGCGATGAAGCTCACTTTTGGTTGAATGGGTATGTCAATAAGCAAAATTGTCGCATTTGGAGTGAACATAATCCACAAGCCATTGCTGAGACGCCGTTACATCCTCAAAAAGTCACTGTTTGGTGTGCTCTATGGGCAGAGGGAATCATTGGTCCATATTTCTTTAAAAATGAAGCCGGCCATAATGTTACAGTCAATGGAGGGCGCTATAGAGCCATGATTAATGACTTTTTGGTGCCTGAATTGGACGATGTTGATGTGGACGACCTTTGGTTTCAACAAGACGGCGCTACATGCCATACAGCCAACGCAACAATCGATTTATTGAAGGAAACTTTTGGTGAGCGCATTATCTCGTGCCGTGGACCTGTGGCGTGGCCTCCAAGATCGTGCGATATAACACCGCTGGACTATTTCTTGTGGGGCTATGTGAAGTCGCTTGTCTACGCAGATAAGCCCGAGACGATTGACGTCTTGGAAGAGAATATTCGGCGCGTTATTGCTGACATACGGCCCCAATTGCTGCAAAAAGTGGTCGAAAGTTGGGCCGCTCGGCTGGAATTTATTCGAGTCAGCCACGGCGGCCACTTGCCCGAAATCATTTTTAAAACATAATGGCAAACCCTTATCTTTATAATAAAGCTAAATTCTTGGCCATAACATTAAATTATATACGTTTTATTTCATCTTGAAAACCTAACCTCTAAAAAAAACACCCATTATTACTGCAGATGTGTGGGTGCATGAATGTTTTTATGCATCGAAGTAATATATATAAGTACCAGGGTCGTTTGAAAAGTCCGTGGAAAAATAAAGTCCGCTCTACTTAATTGTTTGAAGTATGTAATTTATTTATTTTTCGAGAAAGCTCCTGTTAGGCTTATACGGTTCGTCCGCTGAGCTGGTTTGTTCATCCAAGTCTGAGAAATAGGATTTTTTCAAATCCCAAAAAAGCCATTCGTTTCTGCAATAACCTCCTCGTTTGAATATAACCTTTTTCCCGCCAGACATTTCTTTAAATGTGGGAACAAACAGTAGTCCGAGCGATCCATGAGATCCAAGTCTGGAGATTAACGAGGATGTTAAACGAGTTGGAACCCTATTTACATTAATTTTCTGGACCACAACTGCTGAGGACCGAGCTGCTGCGATGTCGTGATGGAAAATGAATTTTTCGAAAATCACTCGACTTCCTCGATTCAAACGAATGCCAGACTCAAGGAAATGACTGACACTTGCTGTGTGTTCTTCCAAGAGATGCTACTAACTAAACATAACCTCGATATGCGCTCTGCATGCACTGTTCAAACAATCCTCGTTAAATATGTTTTAAGTGCAACTTATTTTCGTAATGCGACTGCTGCCGTACGTCACATTTATGCGCATTATTCATGCCCATACATACACACATATATAAGCACATGCGGATATGTGAGTGCATGTGTGGACGCACTTACTAAATACAAAGTGAGCGATTCCGCATACCAAACTTGTGCAGATGACACAAAATGCGAGAGCGCCTGAATGTATGCCAGCTGTGACAGATTTATATGACAGTATGTATGTACGTACGCACACAAGCATGGATATGCGCATATAGGAATTTAACAATTTGTAATGAAATTGTACATTATGAATTTTGGGTGTGTATGTTTCATCACTTGTATGCGGATATGTATATGTATGTGTATGTGTGTTTTTATGTACTATCTATCAAAGTATTTGTAGGACACAAATTCAAGCAATCGCCCCTCAACTTTTAATGTAAAAATACACTTAAAAGTTCCTGTTTTTTATATATATTCGCCAACTCACAGACACACATACAAGCACACAAAATATTATATTTATGGCTGCTCTACAACTGTGTCTGGACCATTTCAAAATCATACTTGTGACACTGACTCCTTTTCATGGCAGCACGACGAATATTTGTGGGTGAATATATAGGTATGTATGTATGAGCGCACAGGTCGCTCCTTCACTGAAAGAACGACATAACTTGGAATGATGAAAATTCGAGAGAAAGAAATTCAATGTTTTCAATTTACTGTTCCTGTGCCGTAGGTACATTTATGCTGAACGCGAAAGCGCCATTGAGGACTCACAATTCAGGTTTAAAAGCAGTTTGGGTACACGCTGAGCTCTCTCTCGGTCTTAGTGTTTAAATTCAAAATTGCAAAGACGTGCCCAAGGACACTTTCCTTTGTTTCGCAGATTATGAAAAAGCCTTCGACACGATACCATAGTCCCTAGACATAAATGAAAAGATTTGCAGCGCATAGAAAATCTCTACTTAAACCAAACCACAGAAGTTAGAGTAAACAATGAAAGTATAAATGAAATCACGACATTTTTGGAGGCAATATGGAAGACTTAGAAAGCCTTCTTCATAAAATTGGCAAATACAGGAATATATATGACCTTAAGATTAAGGGGTAGGGGTTAGGGGTAGTCAGTGTTTTCAAAAAATTGGATTTTTTTTGCATTTTAAAATTTAAATTAAAGTATCAGGTCAGTCCATAAGTTCTTGCGTATTTTACCCATAATTTCACTTTTGCACGATTTTTGCATACAAAAAATGATTCACGGAATATAACGGAACTATTTATATTTTGTTTGACATATTGCGCATTCAACAAGTGATTTTAATCGCGGATAGAAGCACGTGTTGTTAAAAAATGAAATGGAATCTTCGAACGCGTATAAGAGACATATTTTGTTTTTTTTTTATAAAAGTGGTAAAAATGCAACAAATGCTGCTGCTGCTGTTCACGGAGAAGATACCGTGAGTGTAAGGACTGCGCAAAAGTGGTTTTCAAAATTCCTAAAAGGTGACTGCGACGTGGAGGATGCCCCGCGCACTGGTCGTCCTGAAGTCTTCAACTCCGACGTTTTGCTCGAACTCGGGGAAGCTGAGCCAAATTTCACAGTAGATATGTTAGCTCAGAGGTTAAGTTCATAGCTGAGAACAGTTCACAGGCACCTGGTTCAGTTGGGAAAGGTTTCAAAGCTGGGAAAATCGGTTCTGCATAGACTTTCCGCCGCCAACCTTCAGCAGAGAGTGAATGTGTGTTCTCAGCTGCTGCATCGGCTTGAAAATGAAAGTTTTTTGTACCTTATCGTTCCTGGTGATGAAGAATGGGTCCTTAACAATAATCCTGTTCGCAAACGCTAATGGTTAGTTAAAGATGAAACACCAGAACCGACCCCTAGAGATGGCCTTCACCCCAAGAAGATTCTCCTGTCTATTTGGTGGGATATGGTCGGTATTGTTTATTATGAACTTCTGGAACCAAACCAGACGATAACTGCTGATTATTATTCCCATCAGCTATCAATGATGACAACCACATAGCATAAATCGACCGTGTTTAGTGAATAGACGCAAAGTTTTGTTTCACCACGACAACGCAAGACCTCATACCGCAAGGAAAACATTAGACAAGCTGAACGAGCTCGGATGGGAGCTAATGAAGCAACTAACAAGAACTACTCCTCAAAAGAATCTATAAAAAGGGATATCGAAGCGTATTTTGGCTCCAAGAACAAACAATTTTTTGAGCAGGGAATTAAAAATTTGCCTAAACGTTGGGAAGACATTGTAAATAAT
Organism: Anastrepha fraterculus; assembly: GCA_037575425.1. Classification (NCBI taxonomy): domain Eukaryota; kingdom Metazoa; phylum Arthropoda; class Insecta; order Diptera; family Tephritidae; genus Anastrepha; species Anastrepha fraterculus. The sequence goes on from JAYXIM010040324.1 coordinate 10,662, forward strand.
GAAGGAAAACATATTATTGATTAATAACTACTTTAAACATCTTTTTTATTAATTTTAAAACCACCTTTAAAAACGCACGAACTTATGGACTGGCCTGATATAATATCTTAAATATATATTGTGAAAATTTAAAGTGAATCTGGCAAATACTTTTCGAGTTATTCAACAATTGACAAAGGGCGCTCGGACGTTCCGGTGCGTTCGTAATTAAATAATTCGTGTAACTCTACATAAATCGAAAGCAACAAAGCAAATACTATGCTTTTTGAACTGGTGATCACTGTAACTTAAAAACCGTTTGGTAGATTTCCATAAAATGTATACTGCTTTTGAAAAACATAAAAAACTCTTGCCTGATAGAAGGATTTTTTTCCAAAAATTTCGATTTTTTTTTAAACAATTAATTGTCGATTTTTTCGAAAATCTGAAAAATATTTCCTCAGGCCGCTATATTGTTAATTTTGAAAAAAAAGCTTCGATCGGAGTCAAGATTATCTATTAATAAAACTAATTTCTCTTGTCCGTTTGATTTCAGAAGAATCTTCAAGGACTTGTTTAATAATCAATCTAAGTTTAAGCCTTCGAAAGAGTTTCCAAATTCAGATACCTTGGATATTGGAGCAATGGGACTGTACCAAGGAAATTAAAACAAGAATAGAAAAGGCTGGGTCATCATTCTGAAGCTGTAAAATTATTACTCTGCAGCCATGGAATTAGCATGCAGTTGAAAATTTGCTTCGTAAAATGCTATGAATGGTCAGTGCTGTGCTCTTGTATGCAATGCAGGTATGGACCCTTTAAATAGCAGATATGATCAGAATAGAAGCCTTTGAAATGAGAAGCGCTTACAATTTCATGGACTGACTATGTCTCCAACAGTGAAGTTTGCGCCAAATGAACCAAAATAGGCAGGTTGAAGGAAGAGTAACGGCTTTATCTGGGGCATATTCTACGACACGAAAAGTACAAATTGCTACAGACTATCATGGAAGAGAAAGTCGAAGGAAAACGTGGAATTGTGAGTAAACAAATATCATGGCTACGAAATATTAGACACTGGACGGGAATCGGCAACATCAGGGAGTTATGGAATGTGGCAAGATACAGAGAGGCTTGCAGCGAAATTACAACCAATATTTTTAACAATATAAATTTATTCATAATTTCGTAGAATCGCTTAAGTTCCAAAACGAACATGCAAATTAAAGAAGAAGAAGTACAGCAACTCGGTTGTTCAATAAGGTTATGGTTTGAAATACACTTTATTATTCAGCACAGTCTCTCTGAACATCAATGTAACGATATTCAAATTGACGAATTCCATCCCTGAAGTGAGAATCTGGAAGGGCTGAAAAATACACTTCCACTGCTGTTATGACCTCATCATTTGAGGAAAAGCGCTTCCCACGCACGCATTTTTTTAGATCTGGAAACAGATGAAAGCCGCTAGGGACCAAACCTGGTGAACTCGGTAAATGACCCAACAGTTCGAACTTAAATTCATGGATTTTAGCATTTGTCAAAATACTCGTTTGTTTCTTATTTCCAAACTTATTTCACGAATTCCTGCTGCTCTAAAAGAATACAATAATATTCGGAATTTATTGTTTTACCAGTTTGGAAATAACCGACAAACAAAGTTCCATTCGCATCCCAAAAGACTGATGCTAACCTTTGCTAATGAACTCGTTTAGGAGCCGAAGAACCACGCTTTAGCCTCTTGGTTCTATTTAGGATCATGATAACAGACCCAAGTCTCATCCCATAGTGATGAATCTATACACCAAATCCATTTTATCCTTTCGAAAACGCTCTGCATGCTGCTGAGAAAGGCGCTTTCGAATTTGTTTTTGTTCCATTGTTAGCGAATGCGGCACCCATTGCGCACACGCTTTCTGAAACCCAATACTTCAGTCGAAATATTGTTTACACTGCTGAGTGAGATGCCCAAGGCTTTAATTGAATCTTCTTTATCCGCTCGACGACTTCCCGACACGATTTCAGGAGTTGTTGCTGTTTTTGAACTCCTTGACGTAGATCATCTTCAAGGCTTGCACGACCACGTTTAAATTCAACAACCTATCTTTCTTCTAAAGGGTTTTCCAATAACAGGTGTTACAGGTGAATGGATTGCGCTATCGTGAGATGTTTAACGATTTTTATGGCCGGAATTTCATGGTATTGATCTGGAGAACGTTTACTCTCAACAAGACGGCGCTACGCCCCACACAAACAACGAAACCATTGATCTTTTACGGGAAAAGTTTCCGGACCGTGTTATCTCTCGATGAGGTAATCACAATTGGCCACCGAGATTTTGTGATTTAACACCTTGTGACTTTTTTCTTTGGGGCCACGTGAAAGAGAAGGTCTACGCCAACAGCACAGTTTGATGAAAAGGATATTGTCGTGTAAGCGTGGTCGTGGGGTCATTTGCTTGATGTTATTTTCCACTATTAACGGCATACCTTCCTCTTTATAATGAAATAAACATCCGATCATTTATATTAAAAAATAGCATTTTTCTTTGAATATCAAAATAACACCTCTTATTAAAAAACTCTTTATCTCATACCCGTTCAAATGAAGTGTGTACCAACATAACAAAAAAAACTAATTGGGTGGTAGCAACGCCTTCTCTCATCGAACCGCAAAATTTATTGAATAACTTAGTAGTAAGGTTTTTTTTCTAAGGAGATAGCGTTAATAGTTACCACTAGGAATTTTTTACCAAAAAAAAAAAAAGTGATTTTGTTTTAAGACATTCTTGCAGCAAACGTGTATACACCTATAGACACATACACACAAATAATACATACTCACACATACATATAACATATTTGCGTTCCATATGCGCTCTACAGCCGTTGCGTCGCCTTGTCTGCTTGTAGCGGATACGGAAATGGGTTGGCAAATGGCATCTTTAAATGATTTAATATACCCAAGATTCTCATAATTTCACAAGATGTCATCTAAAGTATGCATCACCACAATAGCAGTTGTGGCAACAGCCAACAACAACGTCTACACTGACAGATGTAGGTTGCCGCATGTGTGGTTGCCTTCCGCCCACCTCTACATAGAGTACAGCTGCACGTGTATGCGAGACGGCACGTATTTTTGCGCGTGCATATCTACATACGCCAGCTTGTGCTGGTGTGCTGTGGGATATGTGTATATGAAACCTCCTAAGTATGTATGTGTGGCAGTGAGCAACTTTTCGACTCTCACTCTTTTGAATAACTTTGCATGTCGCAAGTTGGAAAGGTGGCTGACATACGTTTTGCTATACACATATGAATGTACGCATGTGTAGGTGCCCACATACATACCTATGGAAGTGAATAATTCGGAAGAAGATTTAAATATTATGCAAGTATATTCTACATACTTCTGTGTGGTCCATTTCACGCCCACTTTTATATTGAATAATTCAAATTCTATACTCCCACTGGCGCACACACACTCTCATGGGCAGGAATGGAAAACCACAAACTCGGCTGGCGCATTTGTATGTATTACTCATTTGTCGGCTGCTATTTGACAAAATACATATTTTATTTTATAACACATAAAGGGTGCTCCAATAGCATGGATGTTTCTATGATCGACCAGTCTTTTGCCACGCGGATTCTGCGATTTACGACATACCTGCATGTAGTCCAATTGAAGATGAAATTCATGAACCCACTAATATTTCTGATGGTAAAGTAGTATTGATAGGTAGGTGGAAATCGTGAGAGTGCCAGACTGGTGCTCCTGAAGTAGCTCTAAAGAGCCCTTTTGAAAAGACAGATGTACCAGCCTACTTGGAAATATTGCCTTGGTACGACCTTCAAACTTTAGTTTGGGGATAGAGAGATCTGTACGAAGTTCAGAGAAATGCGGCGTTAACTGTCTAAAAAAGCTACCGTGTCTCTTTTTGAGAGATTGCCTCCAGAAGTTAACCTACTTTGAAATAACGAGAAAGTCGATAGGAAGTAGTGGCAAAACAACATTAAGAGTAGCACTGGGACAAGTTCTACATGCTCTGGAGATGCCAATACAAGCAGTTCTTTGCACCCTCCCTTTAAAATAGCTTCCCACCAAATCACGCAACCATACGTTAAATTTGGCAGAACCTCTATGTTGTACATCCAAAGAACAATTTCTGGCATGAGGCCCTATTTGTTGTCGAATATAGATTTGCAGAAGTAGAAAGCTGTGCTGACCGGATGGTAAGGAGTCTAATTTTATAAAATTGTCAGTAAAGCATTTTGAACTATACTGCCACAAACGAAATATGGGTAACAAATTTCTTCCACCTGTTCTCCAAATTACAGGGTGAAAAGTAGTGAAAATGTTTAAGATTCACATGCGACAACTTAAAAGTAAATTTTAGTCGCTAAGAGTAATCAGTTGCGAAGTTTTTGTACGGCAGATATTATAATATATTTCTTTAATATGTCATGATGACAATACATAACCTCAATGGACCTTATGGACTTTCATGCCAAAATACTCGAAAATTTTATGTGCTGGAATTATTCTGAGGTCAGATTCGGACTCATCACGTTAAAGCTCTTCAGCTTCTGCTTCTGAAAATCAATAAAAATAGTATGGCCTGTGTAATTAAGGTTACTGCCAAAGGCTAAAGATACCAATACAAGATAGGCGTGAGGAAAAAAAGTACTTTTTTAATTCGATTTAACTCTTTCTAAGTCTTGAATTCATTTATTGGGAAATCGGTCACATTGCAGTTGTAGGGAAAATAACCCTCTTTAATTCTTACCCCAAATCAAGCCCCCTATCCATACCAAGAAAAGATGCAATTAAACTTTCCACCTGTAGTCTTTTCTGGTTTTGTACTTTTAAGCCAGAAAGTAGCAAAATAATGGCTGAGGGTATTTCGAGGTCAGTTGTTAATCTCAGATTTTAGTCTCATACTTAGGTACTTAAAGTGAATGAAACTTTTTTGGCCTGTAAAACCGTTGTTTTAAATTTTGATATATATTTTTTAAAATTTAATTTTTAATAATTCTCTATATTCATAGTTAATCTTTTAACAAAAAACACACCAATCGTATTTACATACTTCGTACCGAACTCAAAAAAATTCATAAAATTTTCATCAAAAATTCCAATTTTTTGTCAAAGTTTGCAGAAATCTCTTAAGTATGCAATTGAATGGGTTATAATTCAATTTTAGTGCAATGAATAGAAAGTTTGAAGGGCCTCAAAAGTCGCATTGATAGGGCATACATAGATAATTTCTAGTGGGTTCGTCATACCTATATTTCCACGGGGTGTTCAAGCGGAAAACAACTAATTTTGTTCCGCCGTTCTTTGGTACTGATTGAAAGCAAGAGCTCCCTGTCGCAAAACTTAGTTTTCTAAAGAAATTTGCTATAGGACCACCCTGTGTCAACGTTTGACTAAGGCAAAGAACATGACCGCCTGAGAGCAGCCACACTTTACTTGCTTGTTTACGCACAATTACGTTCAAAGCAAGTTTTTCGCTTATTGTTGTTGTTGTTGTTGCCGTTGTCATTTGCAAAGTGCAGTCCGGTCTTAAATTTATCTTAAGTGTTTCGTATAAAATTAATTTAAATTAAATTTAATACTTAGTAGCCGTCTCTTGTGCACACATCTTTGGTAAATAATTCATGTTTCGCAACGTTGTGATGATATGGGAATTTATTTGCAAACTTTTGCTACATGTTTAAGTAAATATGAGCGTAGATGTAGCGCAATTTAATAAAATAAGTTTTAGCCAAAAATTAAAGCAATCCACTTTGCATACATCGCAATTTTGCTGCTAATTTCTGAGCTTAAGAGCAAAGTTGCAAAATTTCGTAAATACTTGATTGCCTGCGTATGTGGGTATATGTATATGTATGTATATTTGTATATTAAATGAGCGCACATGCATACATTTATCTAGGTTTCTGGCTGGTCTTTTTCTTCAATTTGTGGTATGTGGCGTGAGATTTTGCTGAATATGGTAGCACTTACAGTTTCACGACGCCTCAGAACAGCAATTGATTTTTATGAGAAGCTTTTTTTCTTCACTCAAATAGGCTTGAAGACCTGCAATTGTCTACCAAGTGCAAAAGCTTACTAGCAAAAACGTCCCTTATCATTTGTTGCTTCAGAAACAAATGTAGGTGTACATATCGAACTGGGTACTAGCCCAGTGGCAGTCATGCACAAAAATGACTACCCGTTGAGGCGACCGCAAGAAATGTATAATTACAAATGCATACAAGCGCATAATGCTCACTTCCCACTTTGACATAAGTGCGTTAAGTCGGCTTAACGGAACTATTCACTTTGCAAATATTATATTTATTCCTCTTATTTATTCCCCTTATCTCTACATGATTTTATTCAATTTGGAATTCTAGGTAAGTGCAATAAACTACCATAAATAATATTCTAGTGCATGCAATGGCATTTGAAGGCAGAATTCGGACTAGCCCGTGAGTGACTTGAATTGTACTAACTGCAAAGAGACTAGAGAGAGGAGTAGTTATTCTAGTATTTCGTTTGTTTTGTATTTGTTGTTCTGAGTAACAAATTTGCGTATAATTTTTTTCTTTATAAAGGGTGGTTAAATTTCAAGGGCCGGTGTTGAATATGAACCACACCTAAACGTCAACGGCACCGTTGGACTTCTTTCTTTGGGGTTATTTGAAAGAAAAGGTGTACGTCGATATGTCAGCAACAATTCAAGAGCTAAACGATGATATAATTTGGCACAATAACGGCACAAAACCTCAATTATGCCTCAGCGTCATCGAAAATTTGGACCATCGGATGGAGGTGTGCCCCCGAGGCCGCGGCATAACATGACAATAATTTCTTAAACAAATTGAATTTTATTCAAAACCAACACCGGCCCTTGACCACTTTATTAGAGTTCGTAGAAAAATTTTATTTTTAAATGTTCATTAATCAGTAATTTTAATTTACTTTTCCAACTAAATCAAAACTAATGATTTACGCCACAAATTGGACTAATCACTGATTATTAGAGTGTGGTTTTTCTAGATTCAGATAAATAAAATTTTTAAATAAAAAAATTCTAAAATAAAATCCTTTTGATAAAAATAAATTTTAGTACATATGTATAAACAAATGTCATATTTTAATACATACAATTTTTCTGTTTTTGAAATGCACATTTATCAACTTTTTGAACTAGTCCGAAACTAGTGATTTTCGTTAAAAATTGGACTAGAACCTTTTTGTTTATTATGAACTAGTTCTTTAACTATTTACATTTTTTTGTCAGATAAAATTAAATTTTTACATCAAAAAATTTCAGAAATAAAATCATGCTGAGTCGAACAAAAAAGGTTTCTATAAAAACATTGTGTATAATTCTTTAATTCCTTTGATTTTTTTCTTAATTCCTAAAATTTTATATACTTTTTCAACTAGCCCGAAACTGGTGATTTTCGTCAAAAATTGGACTAGAACGTTTTTGTCCATTATGAACTAGTTCTTTAACTATTTATATTTTTTTTTGTTATTAAATTAAATATTTACATAAAAAATTTCAGAAACAAAATCATGCTGAATCGAAAAAAAAATTTGGTAATTAAGGTTTTATATATTTTTTAATTCGTTTGATTTTTTTTTGTTAATTCCTTAAATTTTATATACTTTTTCAACTAGTCCGAAACTAGTGATTTTCGTCACAAAACGATCTAGAGGTTTTTTATCCACTTTGAACTAGTTCCTTATTTATTAAAATTTGTTTTAGTTTCAGCTTCAAAAATTAAATTTTTCCATAAAAAATTTCAGAAATAAAATCATGCTGTGTCGAACAAAAAGTTTTTGTAAAAAAAGTTTTATACATTTTTTTAATTCGTTTGCTTTTTTTTGTTAGTTCCTCAAATTTTATATATTTTTGCAACTCCGAAAATAGTGATTTTCGTAACAAATGGAACTGAACTTAGGTGCCCATTACGAACTACATATATAGATTTTATTTGCATTATAATTTTTATATTTTTTTTTTTGTCGCGAAAGTTTTTCACTAAAGCGAAATATGTTCATTTCCTTTTTTATTTTCCATTTGACGTTCTTAGAGTTTGCAATCAAAGATTTGCGTCTACAAATCCTCTTACATATCTGCATTTAACTCATCACTTTAGCTTAGCCACAAATTACTGCTCGACAAGCACAAAACAGCAAACGCAGCTACAAAATAACCAACAACGAAAATCTTGCCGACAACATTTTGGCGCGCCGGTACGCCTGTTTTCACTGTTGCTGCAACAAATAATGATGCGTTAAATTTATTGTAGCCGACATGGCTGCTACTCATGCGTGCGTGTGTAAAGGTGCAACATAGATAAAAGCCAAGCAATCGCAACAGCAAATACAACAAACCACATTTAGGCGCAAGCATTTCATTCTTTACCATCAGCAGCAGTCTGATTATTTCGTTGCCCCCCTGCTTTCTGGCCTTCAGCCGAAGGTTAGTCTGCAGCAACTAAGACCTAACATGCGTGCAACTGCAACAGCAACAGCAACAACAACCACAGCACTGCTGTATGTAAATATACCATAAGAGCAACAGCAACATCACCACCGCAGCAGTAGCAAAAATTTATCGTTACTTCACGAATGCGTGACATTGAATTTGTAAATTAGCAACGCAACGCTGGTGTTGTAACAAAAACAAGAAAATAGAGTTTGCTGATAATAAAGAGCCGCAGGCAAAGCACCAAGTGTTGGGGCCCAGTGGATGTGGTAGTAGCGGTAGAAGTGGTCGCCCCACAGCTCAGCCGCACACATTCGCGCCGTATCAGTGTTTAGTGTTGCAAGCGATGCATACGCGTATGTGGTATGCACATGCGGCATGCCACATGCCACATGCCGCGGCAAGCATGAAGATAACAACAAAAGCAAGAGCAAGCAAGTGAAATAAAATATACGTATGTATGCGTGCATGAATGCGAGGCACTTTGCAGGCAATGCATGAGACGCATGAAATAGTGAAAATGACAGTGAAGGCGCCAGGCCATTGCCGGCGGCGATTTATTGTGGTTGTTGCAATTTTAGCTGCTGCATTTACAAATGCGTTTGTCTTGGTTATTGTGCAGATATCAAAATTTATTCACTCGTTTTTTTGGTTTTTTGCTCAAGTTGTTTGCTTTATTGCTGAATGACTTAAGTGTTAACCGCAGTGCTGCTGTTGTTGTTGCCGCTGCTGCTTCTGCGATTTGTATTTCAACCAGGAGTAATATGTTGGCAATTTGTTTTACAATCAAAACACCCGCAATCAACAGTGGCGGCAACATTACTCACTATGCGTGCGGCTGGAAGCGAACAACGGTAGCAGGAATGCATATATCAAATGTATCGTGGCATGTGGGGATAAGGCATTGGGAGAAGGCTTAATTTAGAACCAAAGCAAAAACATGTATTATTTTATTATTTTAAGTTGATTTTGAAAATATACTAAATAGGTGCGGAGTAGTGGAAATTTCGCGAGTTAAATAGAATTTGATTATTTTTTTTTAGTTTAATTGTAACTAATCGGCTAGAAAAAAATGTTTACTGACTTTATACGGTAATTAATTTGTATGCATTCAATTTAGTAATTTCCAGTTATCCTCATTTGATAGAAAAATATTTTATGTAAAATACTTTTAGTTAATCATGTGACTAGAAAATAATTCGATTTTTGAAAATTTGATAGGAAGAATTCCTTTGAGACCTTTCTTTTTGACATTTTTCATAAATATTTTCACAAAAACTTACTTTTTTCGGCTGAAGTCTAAAGATTTTCCGTTTTCTGTATCCGTATCCTGCATTCCGTATTCTGTTCTCCGTATCCTGCATTAAAACTTTAGTACCAGTATCCTATAAACCTTTAACCGTGATTATTCAGTATCTAATGGCCAGCATTCAGCACCGTTTGGTTATAGACCACAACATACAACACTATGTATTCTTTAGGAACCAAGTAGCGATATGTCTATACATATCCATATCTTTACCTATACGCACATCCCTATCCGTATCTATGTTCCTATCCATACCCATATCTATATTCATATCCATATCCATATCCATATCCATATCCATATCCATATCCATATCCATATCCATATCCATATCCATATCCATATCCACCTTGGTATGACCATATCCATATCCATATCCATATCCATACTCCATATCCATTTTCATATCCATATCCATATCCATGATCCATATCCATATCCATATCCATATCCATACACCATATCCATATCCATATCCATATCCATATCCATATCCATATCCAAGTATCCATAACCATATCCATATCCATATCCATATCCATATCCATATCCATATCCATATCCATATCCATATCCATATCCATATCCATATCCATATCCATTTCCATATCCATATCCATATCCATATCCATATCCATATCCATATATTGATATCCATATCCATATCCATATCCATATTTATATCCATATCCATATCCATAACCATTTTCATTTCAATATCCATATCTAAAACCATATCCGCATTCATATCCATATCGACATTCATATCCATATCCATAATCATATATACTTATATATCCAATTTCATTTCCATTTAGATATCCTTATCCCAAGATATGGACACCTTCGTTTTCATTCCCATATCCATATCCTTATCTTTATCCATACCCATACACAAATATATAGCAATATCCATTTCCATTTCTATATCTAAATTTATATTCAAATCTATATCCATATGTATATATAATATATATCCTTCCATTGATATATCCCTATATCCTATATCTTTATCCAAATTCATATTCTTTTCCATATCTATCCATATTCTTATTCAAACCATATCCACATTTAAATCCATACCCTTATCCATTTCCATATACACATCCGCATCCAAATCAATATCCATTTCCATTTCTATATCTAAATCTGTATTCAAATCCATATCCATATCCATACCCATATCCATGCCCTTTTTGCTTTCTATGCCAAACCAAATAACAACGCCCCCCCCGCATAGAATCTAGTCAATTTAACGAGAACCAACACCAAATCAAAATTTAATGACTCAACAACCGATTTTCCGAATTCCGAAATTATACATATTAAATTGTGGTCTCCTGCCTTAAATCCAATATCCATTAAGTTCAACCGAAACGGATAAAATAAATGAATTTTCTTATCACAAAAACTATTTTCAGACTTTTGTCAAGCATAAAAGTGAACGAGCGCAGGAAGGAGATACAATTTCCGATAGCATCAATTATTTAAAAACAAATATATGCACATACATGCAAGCACAGACAAGTGTGTGTGAGCGCCAGAAATGAATTTCATCATCTCAATAAAATACAATCACTCTCTTTCGATTTTTACACGCAGATTAAAAAGCAATTAGTTTTGTTATAGCCATAAAAAACATGTTGTAATTTTTAAATAAACTTTTACTGCAGTTAAGCATTGCGACCGCAGCGCATATTCCAACTTAATTACCTATGAGCGTATGTTTGAATGTGTATATGTATACATATATATAAATATATATATGTCTATGGGCAGAAGAAATTCCATTAGCATTTGTCCATCAACATCGCACAAAATGTCACTATACAGTCATTTTGCTCGCAATAAGTTTTATGCTGTCGTTGTATTGATCCTTTTTTCTGTGTTTGTGTATTTTTGCGGTAATTTGGGTATACTGTTGTGGTATGCTCATTACATTTGAGCAGAGATTTTCACACAAAACTAGAAATGTGCGCATAATTGTATGGTAGTGTATTGTAGAAAAGGAAGGAAAGGATCAAGTGACGCATTTTTGTGTATGATACTCGAAAATATTCTCCACTTACGGTTTTTCTGAGTTCAGTTTCTGCAAACAGATTCAAATACTTGCCTACCTGTACACCAGTGATCCCAATAATGGCAGCGCGATATATTGCAGGTTTTGACTATTTATTTATTTTTTTTTAGTTTTTTTTTTAATTTTTTTAAATATTGCGTTTTTTAATTAGAGGTGTTATTTTGATATTCAAAGAAAATGATGTTTTTTAATATAAAAGATCGGATGTTTATTTTATTATATAGAGGAAGGTATGCCGTTAATAGTGGAAAATAAGATCAGGCAAATAACGACGACGTCGCTTACAGGACAATATCTTTTTCATGAAATTTTCCATAACGGAATTGCAAAGTGGCTTCCCTATGTCCTCGACAGCCTCACGAACTCCATCTTTGAGATCTTGAATAGACCCCGGGCTGTTGGCGTAGACCTTCTCTTCACGTGGCCCCAAGAGAAAAGTCACAAGGTGTTACATCACAATATCTCGGTGGCCAATTGTGATCACCTATTCGAGAGATAACGTGATCCGGAAACTTTTCCCGTAAAAGACCAATGGTTTCGTTGCTTGATGGCACGTAGCGCCGTCTTGTTAAAAATAAACGTTGTCCAGATCAATACCAGCCTATTCCGGCCATAAAAATCGTTAATCACCTCTCGATTGCGCAATCCATTCACCTGTAACACCTGTTATGAGAAAACCCTTTATATGGTTTTTACTGCACAAACCCCATACAACTTACAATTTCAGTCATTGTACAAAATAGAAAAAGTCAATAAATTTGAACCAAAACCAAAATTTTTTTAAAACTAATTTTTAGAAAATATTTCGGTATGCAGTTTTATGGCTCATTAAATTCTGTTGCCATAAGTGTAAAATTGTATTGGCTCAAAAATCGCATTGAGTTTTTATAATTTTTTTCCTTGACGGTTTTGCGCCTGCAAAAAATTCATAACAACTTATTAAAAGAAATAATCAAAAATCAACGCGAAATTTGAGCCATTATGAACTTGTACTTTATTATACCAAATTGCATACCCAATTTTTTTTTTGGAATATATATTTTTTATTATATAAATAAATAAAATAATAAATTTGTTATTATAAATAAAAGTAAATAACAAAAAACAGAACAACAAACAAATTTTATAAAAAATATATGAATAGCTCAATGGAAATACATATAGTAAAATTTCAAAGGACGAGATGTTCATAACATAAGGCTTTCATATTTTTCAAGAAGATTCCTCTTTATCTGCATCCCCATATATTTCTAAAAGCGCGTACAATCATTGCTGTAGCTTCTAAGCGAACAGTCATTTTTCTCATAATAAATTGTTCTCACATTTTTTTCCATAAATTCTTCACTGAGCAGTAACTATTTTGCCTTCTGAACCAATTTTGTTCTTTAAACCGACTATGTGGCATAGATTTCTGAACTTGTGTACATTTTCCTTAGTAACTACTTCTAGAGCATAGTTGGATCAGTATCGAACCAAAGGGTTTTAGCTACCTTCACTTGGATTTTCTGAATACTTTATCATTTTTAAATTTTCTTAAAAGTGAACTTTGGGTCGCAATCTACTGCATGTCTAGACAAAGAGGAATAGAAGGATAAGATCCTTCAAAACCGCTGTTGCAATGATGTCGAGGGGAAAACCCTTTGAGCAACATTGGCGTTCTGTAGGATTGCCAGAATAACGCAATAGTCACCAGCTATCGGTTAACACTCCTTAAGGTAGATTGTATGCCATTGATTGCGATGATTTCCGGACACTCTCTCACGCCATCGTAAATGGCACCAATAGATTTGATGCAAAGTGAAACATGCCTAGCAACGAAGATAATGTTAAGGCCATGCTGGAACAGATTCTATACCAACCCGAAGTACTTTAGTGCTCTCGGGAAAATTGTTTCGGTTCTACTTTCATTAAGGGGTTATACCTATACCTTGTGAGCCCGAAAAAATGGACGATTATATATTTTTTAAATATGTTTTAGAAGAATACATTTTGGTGTTTTTATTTAAAAAAATGCTTTTATTTATTGTTGATATCGCCCCTCCCCCGAAACGCCGTTTTTTAGAAGAGGCTTGCGGTGATCACGGTAGCGCATGAGCAGCTCAACTGAAATCAAAAAAATTAAATGACTATTGTAGAAAAATGTTTTTAGTGAATCTGAATAATTTATTTACCAAAAAAAAATTTGTTCGATATGAAAATCGCTTTGGACCAAAAAAACGATTTTTCAGAGATTGAAAAATTAAAAAAAAAATTAATTCCAACGAACTTTGCAAATATTTACAATATAATAAGTGAACCGTTCAGATTCACGAGGTTGTAACTTCGAATAATTAAAAAAAAAGTTTAAGCAAATCGGTCAAATAGTTCCTGATAAATAATGATCACCGCGTTCAAAAAACACGACTTCGAGAAAATCGCGTCTAAAGTTTTGCGTGCACTTCATTTATGGATAAGGTCGCGCGCTTCCACGGTATGTAACTTTCGTTCTAGTGCTCCGACCTTTATGATTTTTTTAAGATGATGTACTTTACATAAAAAAAATTTAGATTTTTTAGTCTAACACAAGGTATATAACCCCTGAAGAGATATCACACATTAGAGGTTAGCTTTCTATTAAGCAGTGCATCACGAGTAGCATCAGAAGCCTAGCCGCCACACGCACTCTCTTGGCAAGACTAGGGACCAGTACTGGTTCATATGAGAGTCACAAGTAATCTTAACACCGAACTAACCTGAAAATATCACTCTTTCCACTATATTAATTGACTACACAACACAAAGGATTTTATTGTTGGATGGATATAAATATACATACATACCACATGTAGACTCTGCGACAAAAGGATAGCACAGCAACATTTTGGTTAGTTTTGGCTATTTTTCTCTATTTTTTTTGAATTAAAACAATATTTTATAAAGGTATATATCTCATTGCCATATAAATCCGACTTTTAAATTGTGTCCAAAAATTAAAAAAATCTATAAACTTTTTTGATTAAAAAAAAAGAACTAATAAAAAAAAATTAGAAAGATTTTGGGTGTGCAGTTTTATAATCCAATAAATTTTAGTACATAAAAGTGCAAGTTTGAAGTCGCCAGAAAGTCGCATAGATTTTTTAAGATTTTTTTCCGTGATGGCATTCGTTTTAAACCAAACACCACAGAGAAAAAAACAATCATGAAAAATGTACTAAAATTTAAAAAAAAGTTTATGCAAACTTGCACTTTATTATATTAAAATTTAATGTGCTATAAAACTGTATACCAAAATTTAAAAAAAAAAATTAAAATTAAAACCCATGAAATTGTGATGAAAATTTTGAGCAATTTCCTTAATTTATTATAAAGTGTGAAACTTGGATGTAGCCTTTGTTCGACAAGGAACCATATTTAAAAAAAAATATAATGGTAAGCATTCAAGAAAAAGAAGAAAAATAGTCGAAACTGGTGAAAATGTTGCCGTGCTGTCTTTTGTTGCCGGCCGCATGTACTAATTTTTCTTTTAGCCATTGGTAGCTCAGATTTCACATTTAAGTAGTACTGCCTGCCAGCCTTCCACAAAACACTAAAAGTGTCATTTGCTGCTTCTGAGTTGCCCTCTTCTGCTCTTATTGCTTTCCTGTATAAACCCCTCATACTTCGTTCTTTTCCAAATCTAATTTTGCTTGTTCATCCACACTTTGTGCAAGCTCAGAGCAAAAAGTAGTTTTTATGTCAATGTTTCCGCTGCCTCTGCGCAGTTACCCCTTTACACTTGCACTTATATCCCTCATAAGTACGAGTCTACTATTTCGCATAATACACAAATACAATGGCCAAAAAAAGGACACTCTCACTCACTCAACTCCTCTTACCCCCCACTACGTGGCTCATTCATTTTTTATGTTATTGTGTCGCTGTGCTTGTTGGCGTCTGCTAGCCTTTTAATTTTGCTATTTTACTCGACTCGCTCTTCATTTCGTCTGTCGTACTTTCGGACATTCGTCCTTTTTGTTAATGTGTGCTGTTAGTTTTCAACCTTTTGCCATCATTACGTTTACGCTTGCCTTCCGTTACGTGATATTACGCACACACCCGCACTCATACATACATGCCCACGTATGTGTGCCAGAAACTCACATTGTTATCCTTACTACGCTTTGTTTGTTGATGGCTTGAGTTTTCATTGTTGTATTACATGCATTGTGTTTGTTGTTATTGTGCTTGTCTCTTTTTTTTCCTTCTCCTGGTGTTGTCGAAAAATTTTAATTGCTGTGGGAAATTCACATATGAGCATTGGACTTATCAGACAGCATTAGAGTCCATTTCGACTGGACAATGCGGCCATTTGTTTATCCTGACGTCCTCCACCGCCACACAAAAGCTTGTTGTTCATGGTTGGAGCTCTGCTGTTCGTGTGCTGCTATTTGTTTACTATTGTTTTTTGTTTCTTTTGTATTACTACTTTAAATTTTATTGGCTTTTGTGTGCAATCCAAAGCTGGGCATTTTTTACGTTCCTATTTAAGTTTGGTTTAAAAGTTGGTCTGTGGGTGGTTGCCATGCGTAGGCAGGCTACTTAATGTTTTATAATAATACGTTGTAAACTTTGTATGCGTCTCAAATAACTGAGTAAATAGCGGTACTTGGGGTCGGCTATAGCTGCAAGTTGGCAAATTGTAGCAGAGTTTACAAAAAGAACTTTTTGGTTCGTTTATTAAAGCAACATACGGACCTTTGTTATGTTTCCGAATGAGTAAGAAGTATCTGCTTCTGTCAACAATGAAAAGAGTCCACATTTTGGCGTATTGGTTCCCATTGAGATCATCGTTCAAATAGAAAGAATTAAATCTCATAAAGCCTGCAGTCTAGAAATCCAACAGAGAATTTCTCACACCCAAAAGTGGTGCTTTGAATTAAGTAGGCAAGGGAGGTCAGAAATGCTCACTCGATGAACCTCTCCTCAGATTCGTCTAATTGTTTGACGAGAAAATGTGCAATGATTCCAGGCTTTAGATGCCTGTGGCTACCAAGAATTACCTCTTCAGATACAAGTAAGTTTCATGGTTGCTGCGAAAATGCGCAGAATTCTTTCTAAACTGGAGTATTTGTAGTTAAATTTCTTATCATTTATTATCAATCATTACAAACATTCTATTTAAGCAAGCATTTAGAGAAAAAAGAGGTTCAAAAGGTCTGAAGAGTATAGTGAAGTTATGACCTGCTAGAGCTTGGCGAATACTTTTACGCGGCGAGAATTCAGTTGCAAGTGCTTGGAGGATCGTTAGCTTCATCTTCTCGATATTTTCTTCTACTCTCCTTCTATTCCATACTGTCGGCATTTAGTAGTAAGAAAAAGAAAAGCATTCTTTGGACATCACTTAGGAAGTCGTCATTAATACTTTAAAGTGCATCGACCCGGTTATCAAACCATCTGTAACCATTGAACTTTCTGATAGGACTTTCTATGGTTCTCTCTGTCGGCACACATCTCAAGCTCTTCGCACTCACTCAAACACTTCAGCCTCTCTTTCCTTTCCGTTTTTCAAATGATGCTTCACTCATTCGTTCCCAACTCTATATAGCAAACATCGCTCATATTGCCCCTGTAGGTGTGGCATTTTCATTCTGTGCAGCGGGGTATTCCTCCGCTTACCATTTAACCTTTTGCACTCGAAGCCTTTTATCCTTGCACGAACCAGAAAGTCGAGACGATTTCGGCCAAAGTAGGTAAACATTTCGCAAGTAATTTAGAACATTTATAAACCAACTAACTGAAACCAACTGAACTGAGCTAAGACCATAGGACCGTAGTGTCGCTCGATTTAAGACTTCAAAACACTGGGGCGCTGCAGCAGTGCCGCTCGAATTGACTGCGGCCGTATCGCCACTCGAATACAAAGGGTTAATGCTGGTACTGTAATGCATATCAACCGTCCTTCTTGGTAGTTATGAGTACATGAATTTCAAGGCACTTGTACCGCGAGCTCATTTGCGAACCGATTAAACAAAATGTTTTTTCACAAATTTTCTGCTGCGTATTTCAAATTGTTTCCCCGAAATTAATACTTCTTAATTATAAAAATGTTTACAACAAATAATTCCACCAAAACTGTTTTTTAATTTTATTAGGAAATTTTCTTCAACGGTTTTCTTGAAATTTTCTCGCAAATTTTTATCGAAAAACAATTTTCCTTGTAATTGTTGTAAATGTTGGAAGATTTTACTTTTTTACAAAATTTTTTTTTTTATTTTATATATTTATTGTTAAGGGTGGTTAAATTTCAAGGGCCGATGTGAATGTGAACCACACCTAAAGGTGAACGACACCGTTGGACTTCTTTCTTTGGGGTTATTTGAAGAAAATATGTACATCGACAAGCCAGCAACAATTCAAGAGCTAAAGAATAAGATAATTCGGCACATTAACGGCACAGAACCTCAATTATGCCTCATCGTCATCGAAAATTTGGACCATCGGATGGAGGTGTGCCGCCGAGGCCGCGGCGACCATTTGGCCAATATTTTGTTCCGTACGTAGTTGAGCCATACCAATATTATCACAATAAAGAGAAATAACAATAATTTCCTAAAAAAATTGTATTTTATTCAAAATCAACACCGGCCCTTAAAACTTAACCCTTCCCTTATTTGTAAAACAAGTTTTAATTTCAACAACATTTTTTTTTTTAATTTACAAAACAATTTGTAATTGTAAAATTATATGGATTTAAAACAAAAAATTTCATTTAAAGTTCTCTTAAATTTAAATTTTTGGTTTTTCATTTTAATTTATCTTTGTTTTTGTTTCTTCTTTTTTTAATTAACAAAACAATGTGTAATGATAAAATTATATAGATTTGAAAAACTGTTCATTAATTTTTGTTTGTTTTAATTTACAAAATATTTTATGATCCTAAAATTATGTGGATTAAAAAAAATATTTATTTAAATTTATTTTTTTATTTTTTTTTTTTTGTAATTTTCAAAACAACTTGTAATCATAAAATTATGAGAATTGAAAAAAAAATTTTATAATTTTTATTACATATTTTCGCACAAATTTTTTAGAAATGTTCTCTGTTATAAAATATTCTCCATCATAAATTGTTCATTCAACATTTTCTAGACAATTTTCTAAAACAAATAAAATTACTATCAAACTTCTTCATTAATAAAATGTTTTTATCATAAAGAATTCATTATAATTTTATTTCAAGCCCAATTTTTAATTGATCTTCTTTCAATACAATTGTTTTTGAAACATACTTTTCATAACAAATTTGTATCACTAAATATGCATTCAAATATTTTAAAGCCATTTCTTTTCACAAGCTAATTTTCATGCAGGTTTTATATTAAAAGTATTCATTTATCTACCACAGCTAACAAAAATTTATTGAAACATAGGTATAACATATCGCAGGCGATGAAACGATGAGCTGTATGAGCTTTACAACGACAGAGACATAGCGCAGCGAATAAAGATCCAGCGGCTACGTTGGCTGGTTCACGTCGTCCGAATGGATACAAACGCTCCGGCTTTCAAAGTATTCAATGCGGTACCAGTTGGTGGTAGCAGAGGAAGAGGAAGGCCTCCTCTGCGTTGGAGAAGGACTTGGCTTCACTCGGTGTGTCCAATCGGCGCCGGTTAGCAAGAGAAAGAAACGACTGGCGCGCTTTGTTAAACCCGGCCAAAATCGCGTAAGCGGTTATCGTGCCAATTAAGAAGAGAAAAAGAACCTCTCGCAGGAATATGGATTTCGATAGATACGAAATGTTACGAATATCTCAAAATGTAGTTCAACTCAATCTCATTTCAAATGTCTGATTGCGCTTATGAGAGAAATATTTCCACTGACTTTTGAACCATAATATTTGATCAGCTGATTTGATCGGCTAACCATTGTTGATGTAATCTATGGTTCCTCAAATTATACCCGTAAAAATTAACAAAGTATTTTCTTCCTTATATATGAAATAAGATCGTCACGCCTCCAATAGAAACATATTCACATCTGCAAAGAATACCAAAAAATCCTTAAAATCATATAAAAGTATTGATTCCTAACAAAAATCGATACATGAAATGTTCATACCTTAAAAATTTCAAAAAATCTGTTAAATGATATGCAACTCCATTTTCTTCCTCGTTCTTCCCTGGATTACCTCTACTGCATCACTTTACTCTTATTAAATACAAGTCTGCATATAAATATGAATATATTTTAAATGCCACATAAATTTGTGAAATCTAAAACACTAAATCAAAATAAGCGCCTAACTTTTCAGCGACAATCGAATTCTCCTAACATTGGGATCGTTGCCAAATTGGGTGGCTTTGAGGAGACGCCCACACAATTTACGACAAATTTGACATACGAACATGTAAACACGCAACCATTTCCACTTACATATGCACGTATGCACACACTTACACATGTAAGTTGCCAACTCTTTCGCTCTCGTTTGATTTGTGCGTAAACAAATGCAGCATTTTGTATTTCCGCATATGAAAAATGCTTAGAACGCCTCAAATATTTTATAGTCACTAGTAGCGACTTTGGCGCGCCCGTATTCAATTTTTCGAATGATGGATATGTGAATGAATAGTTACGATAAAAAGCATATTTTTTTACAAGAAAGAAAAAAAGTATACTAAACAAGTACTAAAATTAATGGCTTTCAAGAACATAGATTTTTCTTGCCGAAATATGCATGAGCTTTTCTATTAATACCTTGACTGCCAAGCCATTTTAACCAAATGTTGTAGGCCATAGGCCGCACCAAACGGTTGTTTTCAGTGGATGTAATACCTGTTCTTGAATGGCTTTGGGTAGCTCTTCAGCCAAAATATGGCAATTTTGCTTATTGACGTAGCCAATAAGCATATCCCCGTGCTTTTGTTTAAAACAGGCCTTATAAAAGTGAGATTAGTGTAGATCTATTGGTCGTGCGAAATTATTTTTAGCTCTGGAAGTTCTGCTATCGCAAATCGCCTAAAACCAATATATGACCTCCACATGAAAACCTGTGGCTTGGCCTTAACTGAAATCTAGTAGGTGTCGCACGAATTTATTCTGTGGACTTATGTGACGCCACAGAACAATGTCCCACATGGCAGTCAAAGTGTTAATATACATACATACAACTAACTAAGTGTATTCTGTGAAAAATTAAAAAAAAAAATTGGAAAAAAATATTGATGCCACAAAACTAGCAAACCGTGCCACTGGGCTAAGCATGCGGTTAAAATGCAAATGTAAATCAAATCCCCACAAGTGCCCTCCACGCTACGCATACGACCCTCCATACATACACATGCATGTATGTATATATGTAGAATTCTATAAACCGCAAATACATATTATATTCTTAAAACAATTTTTCGCTTTTAGTTTTGAAAAATTCCGACATTCTTCTTTTGACAGCTTGAGAATTTCAGCAATTTTCAAAGTTGACAACAAGCAACGGGTCGTGTAGCAGTTGTCACTTTAAATTGCCCAGGCTTTTAAACTTATTGCTTGCAGACGCACAAAAGCAAATAAAAATGAGAATAAAGAAAAAAAAATATTTACAATATTATTTATGAGTCAACAGCAGTGAAAACAAATTTGCGGTAACAGATGTTTTTTGTGGATTTTTTGAGATATGATATTGTTTGGGCGGATATTACAAAAGATTTTCAAATATTTGTGTTAGAAGCTCATTTTTGGCAAAGCATACAACTATTCATTGAAATTGTAGTTTATTTTCAATTATACATATCGTTGATAAAAAAAAATTGTTAAAATTTTTTGATAAAAAAGTGGAAAAAAAGAACTACACTTTCACTCACTTAATTATGTAGGCCAATTTGTTATTTTATTGTTTTCAAAATTTATTTATTCTAAATTTTTTCGTAAAGTTTTTATAAAAATCTAGTTTATTGTGTAACAAAAGCTTTATTAAATAGGTTTTCTAATATTGTAAAAAGTTTCCATAAATTTAACAAATTTTAAAAAGTTGTCATAAAAATGTTCAACTTTTTAATCAGAATTTTTAGAAAACTTCTGTATACGCGGTTTTGCACCCCATTCAATTTTACTATAGAAAATGTAAGTTTGGGGCCGCTCTAAAATTGCTTTGATTTTTGATCTTTTTTTCGCTGATATGGTGGACATTTTCTTCTCTACGAAAAGCTTCGTGCATGTGCTTCATATGGAAAAAAATCTTAAGCAAAATCGCATGCCTCAAAATTTTCTATAGATTCAATTCAAAGCAGATTACGGCAACTTGGTGGACATTTTCTTCTCTACGAAAAGCTTCGTGCATGTGCTTCATATGGAAAAAAATCTTAAATGAGTTACAAAATCGCATGCCTCAAAATTTTCTATAGATTCAATTCAAAGCAGATTACGGCAACTTGAACTTCTTAGGCACTTATTTTGTAGCACTATGGGGACTCAATGTGGCCGCCGTACCCAAATGGGTTGGTGCGTACTACCATTCGGGAGTGCATAGTTTCGAGTTTCCGTGCATGAAACACCAAAATGAAGAGCAAGTTTTTTCTAATAGCGCTCGCCCCTCGGCAGGCAATGACAAACATCCAAGAGTATTTCTACCATGAAAAAGCTCCTCTGCCGTTCGGAGTCGGCTTAAAACTATAGGTACTGTATTTCTGGAAAAACATGATGACGCAAACCACAAATAGGAGGAGAAGTTCGGCTACACACCCAAAAACAGTGGAAGCGCCAATACATATATTTAAAAAGAGTGGTTAAATTTCAAGGGCCGATGTTGAATGTGAACCACACCTAAACGTCAACGACACCGTTGGACTTCTTTCTTTGGGGTTATTTGAAATAAAAGGTGTACGTCGATAAGCCAGCAACAATTCAAAAGCTAAAGCATGAGATAATTTGGCACATTAACGGCATAGAACCTCAATTATGCTTCAGCGTCATCAAAAATTTGGACCATCGGATGGAGGTGTGTCGCCGAGGCCGCGGCGGCCACTTGGCCGATATTTTGTTCCATACGTAATTGAGCCAAAATTATCATAATAAGGAGAAATGACAATATAATAAAAAAATTGTATTTTATTTTAAATCAACACCGGCCCTTGAAACTCAATCACCTTTTATATTCCTCTGTTATGGGCACCTTTGGTCTTTTCGCAAAAATAGACAAAAAATACCAATCCATTGAAGAGTAGGAGAGTTAAAATGTTCTGAAAAAATTTTCGATGTCATTTTTTACACTGAACTGATGCGAATTTTTCGAACAAAGAAGGACTAATCAGAAATTGCTTAAGTTTAGGGAATATTTTATTTATATTTTTAGGTACACTTTTAAATTTTTTTGAAGCTATTTCCGCGGGAGATAGTGGAGTTAGAGCGTGCTGTCCATGGACGATCGCCATCCGAGTATCTTGCTGGTGGAAGTTCCTGAAGTTGCAATTTTTTTCTGAAACCAACAGCAATTTTTTTTATTAACAACATATTTCCTAAGAATACGAACCTAATTGTGGTAAAAAAATATTGAAAATTGCATGCTTTTGAGGCGCTTGAACACAAAGTAGTTTTTTTATACCATATTTTTTATCTTTTTTGCTTAAAAGACCATATTTTAAATAATAATATAATCCCATAATTAGAGTCATATAAATTAGAATTGAATAAAGAAAAAATCCTGAAAATTTTTAGAACGATTGGTCGATAACTTTTTAAGCTAGATGCCCACCAGTTGAAAAAAAGTTGCTTCGAGAAAAACGTCGTTCTAACTAACGCGCGCTACGGTGCGGAACCGACGGGCAGTCACTTAAGTGCTCATAGAATCGGGAATAATATGAATTTCGCTTTAAAATTTTTACCACATATTCTTGAGTAGTTATACTAACGATTTATGCAATAAAAAAAATCGATTTTTTGATCGATCTAAACCGGTTTCCCCCTTAACGAGCAGAAAAACAATTTCTAACTTTAAAGTGCCCTTTAACTATTTTTTCTAAGCTGTCTAACATCGAAAACCTTGCTAGTTACGAAACTTAGCCAAGCAGGCGCTTAAATTTTGCCCAGTGCTGTACTTTTATAACCAGTACTCTAAGAAGCGCCCAAACGGTCAGAAGCAACCCCATAAGCCTCTGACTCAATATCTAATTTAGCCTTCTTCCAACTTCTCACATACCGCACGAAAGCTGCTTTCTCGCCTAACGTAAATAATTATTTCCGCCAAGCATTTGAAATTTCGTACGCAAAAGTTAGAATAATAATTGCCGAAACAAGTGTGTTAACTATTTAGCCGGAAATGCATTTCATATTGAATGTGGTGCATGTCAGCAATTTTTCTACTCGCCATCTGACAGCTGAACACAAGGAAAAATGCTCTTGTGAATGCTCGAGTGAGTGAGTGAATGATGGAATGAGCGAGTGACCGGCTGAACTGTCAGTTAAATGACATGTACTTGTCACAATTTAGATAGAAATAATATTTTGTTAAAGGTTCGAGACATACACGCCAACGCACACATATACACACAATCGCTTCCACTTACAGGCACGCACGCAGTCGGAGCATTTCTTTTACGAGTATTCCAACGCAGACATTAGTGGTCGCTGAGCGTTGGGGCAAGTTGACATAGAGTTGTTTTGAAAGGAAATTATGAAGATGTACATGTAATTTGGTAGCAATGTGAATTGATATGTACGAATGCGTATATGTGCATATGTAAATAGGAACAGGGAAATTAATTATTTGTGAAAGCAAAAGACGATACGACTCGAAAAAAATTTAACTCTCATGAGCCAAGAAGCGTTAAGCTATGCGCATGTTTACAAATGTATTCAAAATTTATAGTAATTATGGTATAATCAGAAGGCCTCCAAGTGCAGCAACAACAACCTTTTTGCTTCTCTTGCCTAGAGGATAGTGCATTTAAGCGGCTTTAGCAGGTTTTATCATAATGAGTTGCTTATTTAAAGTCTCAAAATATGTCTAAGATTCATTTAAGTCACCAACTGAAGATAATCCTACTTTTTCTATTAAAAAAAAAAGTTATAAAATTTTCTATTAATAAGCCAGAGTGCTTAACAGTCCAAAGTGTGTACCATTCTTACCTTATCGAACTACAATTTTGACTCTGTTGTCTTTCACAACCAAATCGCAAATTGTTGAGCGTTGTCGAACTTTACCGCATCACGTCGGAAATCTCTCCTTTGAGTTACTTAGAAAAAGTTCCTTCAAGTGAGTACTGCAAACCAATTCTTTTGAATTTGATAAATATTATATAAGCAATTTTCTTTCGCATCAAAACTGCTTTCAATAGATACTTGAGCGCTGAGTTCTTCATTGCCATTATAACCTATTCTAATCTAGACTGTTGAAAACAAAATGCCATTAAGTTGAATTATTGAAAAATCATCGTATCACTTTTTCCACCAATTGCACTCCAAATCAATGTGCATTAATTTTTTTCATTAATTTGTGGCATGCGCCTTAATGTTGTTACACAAATGGAGGTACCTGCAATTTTATGCCACATCCGAATTTTTTCTCTACTTACATTTAATGAAATGTAACTCGACTTATCAGTAACTGTGTGACGAAAAAAAAAAATTGTTATAGATTTTGCCGCCAATTTTTCAGTGAAATTCTCACACCGTCCTTCCATTTGGTTCCTCAACACGCTTGTATGTATAGGTACTTGTAAGGACTGCTCTAAGTACATATTACTTATTTCCTTTTCCTTATCACTTTGTAATAAAATTTTACACGCTCAACCCCAAATATGAAATGACATAGCGGTAAACCTTAAAATACCGCAATATAATAATGAAAAAAAAAAAAACGAAATAAGACAAACTAAGAGAGATATGAAGCCCAAAGCAGCAAGCAGACATAATAGGTAAAAATGGTATAAGGATAATATTATAACGGCACATACACATGGACACAAATGTGGCAGTAATTTAAAAAAGAGTAAAAGGGCAATTCTTATGGCGAATTGAAAGCGAACTAGCGCTTTTTAAAATACAAATGGACTTATACATATTTATGTTATAAGTACAGACATAAATATGTATAAGTACATTTGTATTTTAAAAAAGCGCTAGTTCGCTTGACAACTTCATATGGGTGCACATATAACCCTCAAATGGTGCAGTTAAAATGATTGAAAAGGAAGGCAAATCTATTAATCGGGTACAATATTTCAGCTTTTTACGCAAAAATATGATTATAAAAAAATAACTACAAAAAAAAGTTTTATTTGAAGTAAAAAAATTTTACTGCAAAAAAATTGTATTTGAAAAAAAAAATTTTATTCGAAGAAAAAAAAATTTTATTAAAAAAAATTTAATTTGAAGAAAACAAAATTTTATGAAAAAAAATTGTATTTGAAAAAAAAATTTTATAATGGAAGAAAGAGAAATTTTATTAAAAAAAAATTAAGTTTTATTTCAAGATTTTTATTCGAAGAAAATTATTATTTTTTTTTTTTAAATGTTTATTTATGTTCCAAACAAAATATCGCCGTTACATGACATTTTATGCCTCTGAAATGTTGGTTTTACCATAAGAATGTGCAAAACAGCGAAAACTTTGAACCATTTTAAAATAAAATTCTGACGTAAATTTTGGTATATATATTTTTTTTCACTATTTACTACAACTTGTTAATAAAGGATAGATATGAGTAGAGAATATTTTTTATAACATTTTTTTTTATTATTTGTTTTTTATTTGAAATTGCATCAAAAATATAATGCCAATAAAATTATTATTTAAAAAAATTAAAAGAAAAATAGTTTTTCTTGGAAAGGAAATTATTTTTATTTGAAGAAAAACTTTATTTTATTTGAAAAAAAGTTTTATAACTGAGCCCGTGATTTTGAAAGTGGTATAAGGGGGAACGCCACAGTGAAAATTCAAAAAAATAATTTTTTTTTTTCATAAATTGTTAGTATAACTACTCAAGAAAATGTGGTAAAAATTTTAAAGCGAAATTCGCTTTATTCCCGATTCTATGTGCACTTAAGTGAGCGCCCGTCGGTTCGACCCCGTAGCGCTTACGATACGATGCTTTATTTCAAACGCATTTTTCTCGCAACGATTTTTTTTGATACGGAGGCAACGATTTCTCGAGGACTAATGAACCGATTTTAGTTTTCTTTTTTTCAAAATTTTTGTTATCGCATTGGCTATCGTTGTACGTAGCCAATTTTCAACTACTTTTTTTGGCCTGCTGAAAATCAAAAAAATGGTGAAAAACACACATCGAAATTCAAATCACTACCATTTTGTTCAAACAAAAAAAAAACACGGCTACGTACAACGATAGGCAATATTGTGATTTAGATTAATAGAATTTTTGGTTTTTTGATTTCAGATGATTATTCATTGATGTATCGCTGCCACCAGATGACGTCATTTTTTTTTTACTCGTTGCGTTAATTTACATTAATTTGTCAATTTTCAATATTTTTTAATAAAAATTTACATCAACATAATTTAATTCATGTATAATAAACTGCCTTTTGTCCGATCCTCGAAAAATCATTCCTACATCCAAAAAAAAATTCCCAAAAATCGACTATTTTTTGACCCCCTCAGTGGCGTTCCCCCATAAGTCAAAAAATTTTAAAATCTAGTTTATCAGATATTTCATTTCAAATCCTAATAAAATAACATAATATGGGGAGATTACTAGTATACCATGAGAATTAACTCGATAAAATGTGTTTATTTTTTGGTTGGTAAACAAAATGCGGTTACTGTTTTTTTTGAGAGTGGTATAAGTCAGTCTGTTGGCAAAGCTTGGCAAAATAATTAGTAATTTTGTCATGCCTTCAGATAACAGCTCAGATATGATCAAGTAATGCTTTTAATGTAAAAACCTACAATTCATAGTTAACTGTATACATTATACGGCTAAGAAGTATAAGTAATGCTCAGAAGAAATGAAAAAGAATAAGACTAATATCGTCTTCAGATGGATCAGTTCATACTTTAAAAGTGAATTCGGAACCCTTACAAATGGAAGAAAGCAACATGAAATCAAGAAAGAGGACACGAAATCAACGTAATTATGCACAAAATATAAGGAAATTGAAGAGAAATAGTGGAAAGGAAAATAAAGATAGCCTTTGTTCCAAAAAATGCATAAATGGAATCGGAAATGAAGACAGGAAAGCTAATTTTGATTCTTTTTGGAAATTAACAAGTTTCGAAAAACAGAATTGGTTTCTGTATGGTTTGATGCGAAAACAATCAATAAAACAAAGCCGAACCAGAAATTACGAAGAATATATGAGGATATGTACTTTTAAGTTTCATCTAAATATACTGAATTCAGAAGTTTCTGTTTGCGAAACTTTTTTTCAAAATATTTAACCGAAAATTAAGCCGTGCCTTAAATGCTAAAACACCTGGAATAGATGAAAAAAAAAATTAAATTGGTACGAGAACATATTCTGAGCTTTCCAGCATGTGAGAGCAATTACACGAGATCACATCACACTTCAGGTCGAAAGTATCTAAGTGCTGACTTAGATTTTCGAAAAATGTATGAGCTGTATGTGAAAAAATGTGATGAAAATAATACATCACGTGTGAAGGAGTGGACTTGAAGAAAAATCTTCAATACGGAGTTCATCTTAAATCTTCATACTCATAACTAAAAATTTAAGCATCCAGTAATGAAGGCGCGAAGTTGCCTCGTATGGAAATTAATGATTCATAATTAATAATAAAAATGTTTCCTTGATGGTACAGTCATTTTTAAAGTCATGCAGTTAATTTTTAAAGTGGTATAAGACATTTCAACCTTTCAAAACCATATTTCATTTCAAAAATGGTCATAAATTTCACAATCATTATAAATACTTGTTTGTTGGCACTACTTTACTGTCGAAAAATCATTTTCCATAATACAAAAATATTTTTTTTTCTTTAAAATGCAAGGGCTCAATTAATTTATTTTTTTCTCGTTTTTTCCAAGTAAAGCAACGCCTGGAAACATTTTATTTTTTCAAATAAATACAATTTTTAAAATTTTTTTGCTTCAAAAATATAATACTAAAATAAATAATTATTTAAAAAAAAATTTAAAACAAGTTCTTAATAAATAATTTTTTACATATTTGGAAAAAAAAATTATTTGAAAAATAAAGTTGATATTGGAATAGTTTTTCATTTCCTGTTTAAACAAGATCGCCTCAGGAGTGGAGTACGAAACGTTTTAAAAAAGTTTAAAACTCAATGAAATAAAATATCATATGTACATATACATACATATATACTACGTCTTTTTTTAACTGGCAAACAGAAGAGCAAGTTCTATTCAGCCGACTTTTAAAAAACTTAGACTTACTTTACTTGGATTCGAAGCATTTCGATTTTTTTATATCATCGAATTTTTTTATTTTTACTGGTCTTAGAATTACTGTTCAATCGCTTTCCTAAGCCTTATCAGGGGGTTCTTGAGAGGCTTTAGGCTGATTTAGATTATAGATCAGTATTGAGAATTTTCTTCAGGCTTCTCTGAGTCTATACCTACACTCACTGCATGTAGCGTCTAGGCTACTTTTCTACTCAACAATTTCCGATAGCGAGACTCCGTAACGGCGGAGTACGACCAGAGTATTTAAAGTGAATTCGAAAATACTACTTAAAAATATATCCGCACAATACTTGCAAGCTTCTGAGAAGCCTGACCAACCCCACATCACCAATTGAGGGTTGAATATTTGTCTACACTTGTAGAATCACTGCAATATACATAAAGTCGCCGCTCATATGTAAAAGTGTAAATAAATGTATAATACCCGAAAAGGACCTCTACACCGTACGAATAACAGCTTTGTCAATAAATGGGAACGTACATTGTAGGTGTAAGTATGTAACTAAAGTTGCTTTTGCAGAGTGCTCGCCAAAAAACGGCATTCAAAAGTTGTGATAACACCAATAATTGCACTCACAACAAGCGGGTTGACAACAAATGTCTAATACTTACATGCAATAGTTGTATGTTGTATGTGTTAACAAGTGTATCTGTAAGTATGAGCGTGTAAATGGTTGTACTTATGCCGCGGTAAAAAGGGCACACAAACAAACGTACATAACAACAACAATCACAACAGAATAAAGTAATAATATTGTAGCACAACTGTCGCGAAACTGAATGACCGAAAATAAGAGCTGTGAGCTGATGCAATGTGGGTTAGCGCAGAGGGCGCCAAGCGGCCATAACCCAGATAGTAAAATTGTTGAAACTATGTTTAGGTAAATGGATAGGGATTGGAAGTGAATGGAAAATTTCAAGAACATTGATATGGATCAAAAATACTTTCCAGGCTAGTTTGGTTTTTTTACGATCCGATTCTTTGACTTTCTCTTTATTTCGAACGGAACATTTGATCATCTGATCAAATATCCTTTTGTATCATGTTTTGAGCTACAGATTGCCGAATTTTTTATCAGAATCTATACATTCTATTTGAAGAACCGAAATATCCTCAATATTATGGTATTCATATTCATTTTAATGCATCAACATCAAAATCAATATCAATTGAATCCAGTGATAGACCAAGAGCAGGTGAAAACTCACATGACAGGCGAAAATAACCTCGGTAAGTCGGTATCATAGTTCCTGATACCGGACTTTCCCTTCAACGACTTTTGCACCAGCTGCAGGTCTAGTGAAGAGTTGGTGGAGAGTGTTGAATAAGGTCTCGAGTTGCTAAACCTAAAAGACTCGGTCGCTGTAGTTAAACAGTTTGCTCGTGACTACCATTGTAATGGGCTCTAGTTTGACATCAACTATTTATATTAAAAAATAAAAGATGGAAAAATATTTTGTTTCCACATTTTTTCAAAAGACTTCTAGCAGTACCGAATTCTACCACAGTTGACTACACTGCATGAAACGAATGGGTGAAGCAAGTATTTTGAACTAATTTTTAAGTTTATTTATCAAGGGAAATTTTAGTGAATTTAATTATGCGTTTTCGTACCAAGGGCAGAAGAATGTTTTTCACACACAAATACCCACTTAACTGCCCTTATTATAAAAAGAGGGGCATAGTCAAGCTCTCGTTTTAAAATAAATCAACAAGAACGAGCACAAATAATTTAGCGATATCTGAAAATAAAAATACATCAAGTGCAGTTAGGTAAGATTTATGTAAATTATTAATTTTATTTAAAGAAATTTGGGTATTTTTTTACCGAAAAAATATTTACTAAAAACCCAAGAAAAACCTATTTCTATTCCTTTAATAAAATAATAGTAACACACAAATAGTAATTTTTTGAAAAAATCTTTTCGTTGTTTTTAATATTTTAATAGTAACAAGAAGGAATTTATAAATTCGATTAACGCAAGGTGATAGTAAATATTTTCAAGTTCTATACCAAGCAATCAGTACAAAATTCGGTTGAGTCGTTTTTGATTTGTTGCAGTTTGAAAATAAATTTTTGACATTTTACCATATTTTGTCTTATAGATGCGCTTCTTTTGCAAGTTTATGCCATTTATGTCCTTCCGGAAGAGATAAGTTTTAAAATACAAAAAACCCGGTGTAAATCAGCGCATTCTGTGCGTAGTTATTAGCATACATACACACCAGCGTCGTTCGAAAAGTTCGTGCAAAAACCAAAACTACTTAATTGTTTGGGGTAAACCTTTTTCACTTCTCAACATAGTCTCCTTTTAGGCTTATACATAGTTTCGGCCTTACTCATCCAACGCCGTTCTAGTTTGTTAATTCCTTCTGAACAGTAGGATTTTTCGTAGTCTGAAGAATAGCCATCTACAATCACCTCCTCGCCTGAATAAAATCTTATTCCCGCCAGCCGTTTCTTCAAGTTGGGAAACAAATAGTAGTCCACGGGAGCCAAGTCTGGAGAATAGCGGGAATATGGAACGAGTTGCAACACTATTTCCATTAATTTTGGGACCACAACTGCTAAGGAGGCGTGGGCTGGTGCGTTGTCGTAATGGAATAGAAAAATTACTCGACTTCCTCGATTTAAAGGGACAGATGCTTGTAAACGGCCATATTTCCCCTGATTTTCATTAAAATTATTTAAAAAGAAGAAGTCAATATATTTTTTCAACATTGGCATAAGGTTTATTTATACATTAAAATAATATACAATTTTTTTTTTTTTTTTTTAATTATTTAAAATGGCGGATGTACACTCAATTCTTCCAAGAAGGTCGCAGCGGGGCTTCTCAAATCGGCGGTGGCGTCAGTGACCTGAATTCAAAAAACCAAAAATATTTTTGTTTATTAATGTCATAATTTCTATATGAATTAACTATAAATGGAAAAAAAATCGCGGAATAAAATGCTTAAAAAAAAAGCAAAGGATTTTGGGACGAATTTTCCTATTATCTTTTCGAAAACTTGTAAATTCACATAGAAATTAATATCATAAAACAGATTTGTGCAAAATTTTAGGGAGATCGGTCAATAACTTTTCGAGTTCTCGTGTACGCCAATTCGAAAAATATAGTTTTGAGAAAAACGCGTCTCAAGTTTGAATACAACCTAACTACACCTCTCCCAGCGCTCGAACGCAAAGAATAGAGCCGTCTCGGTTGTCGCTCTATAAAATAAGAAATACTTAAATTTACGTTCTAAAAAATGTTTACATATTCTTAAAGGATTAAATTAACATTTTATGAAAAAGTTTTACAGGTATCTGTTCCCTTAAACGAATGCCAAACACAAATATATATACCGATCTATCTGAAACTTGCTGTTTGCTCTTCCAAGAGATGCTACAAACTAAACAAAACCTCGATACGTGCTAGCAGTGCCATCTCTTCGACTTTGCACGGACATTTCAAACGACACTCGTATTTTGGGAGTTCATTTTGTAAGATGTAGGGATAATGAATGAAATTGGAAGATCGACCTGAGTAAGAGAGCTCACTTGAGCAATAGTCTTCATTTGATTTGTCGGAACAAAGCGTTTGCTTATTTTATTTATTAATTTTTTTTCAATATTTTTTTTTGAAATTTTCATAAGATTCATATATATAAAAATTTATTTAGCCTTTAGCTGTGAAATAAAGGGTGGTTAAGTTTTAAGGGCCGGTGTTGATTTTGAATAAATACAATTCTTTTAAGAACTTATTGTTATTTCTCTTTATTATGATAATACTGGTATAGCTCAATTACGTATAGAATAAAATATTGGCCAAATGATCGCCGCGGTCTCGGCGGCACACTTGCATCCGATGGTTAAAATTTTCGATGACGCGGAGGCATAACTGAGGTTCTATGCTGTTAATGTGCCGAATTATCTCATCCTTTTGCTCTTGAATTGTTGCTGGCTTATCGACGTACACCTTTTATTTCAAATAACCCCAAAGAAAGAAGTCCAATGGTGTTGTTGACGTTTAGGTGTGGTTTACATTGAACATCGGCCCTTGAAATTTAACCACCCTTTAGAATGTTAAGTTCGTTCAGCACCAATTGCCAACTTAACCAAAAAAACGCATTTGCTATAAAATATTTTCCTTTTAAAAACAAAAGCTTCCGATGAAATTTCAACACTTTTTGTTTTTTGGGCTACTCTGCTTTACATATACACACATGTGTATGTGTGTGTATGCATAATAATACTTAATATGCAGATAAATATTGGTGTGCAAAAACATTTTGGGCCAGCAAGCACCTCTATCAGCTCACAAAAGCTATATCGACATGTTATTTGCTTTTTTTTATACACTCACACACACACCCGCACTCTGCCACTGTGTTTGCAAACAATACCCTTGTACAGCCTTTTGCCGTTTGCATGTGACTATGTATGTATGCCCTTATGTATGTATGTTTGCAAGAGTGTGTGCGTTTATAATGAAATTTCGTAGCTTACATTTATAGTAGCCTGTTTTGGAGTTTTTGTTGATAATATTGTTTGCTTTTGTTTTTATTCGCTGTTTTACACATGTACGCTTATGTACACGTACCGCACATTCCACACATACACATATAGATATACATATGTGTGTACTCGTACGTATGCATGAGTACGCAGCGATTTGGCACGTTTTTATATCATAATGTAATATTTTGCGTACGTGTAAGTCTCACCACTACATTGGCTCGCCTTTACGAGCGTATCCTTTCTTCTTCCGCATATGTATGTGTGTATGTATTATTATGTTTGTTTTCCTGTGTGTATTTTTCGCCGTTATGTTTCACGTACATGTAAATAGCTTTTACTGTTGCATGCCGTCAATTTCGGTTAAAGATTATTGTACCGCACGCCGCCACACAGCTGTGACAGAAGAGTGTAAGTTGAAGTGGGTGGTATAAGGTAATGCCTTGATGATACGCTTAACTGAAGTGGAGGAATTTGTATACACTTCAGGTGATATAAGGAAGCAGCAATTACGCTAATACTCCTGTAACTTAAATGTTTGAAATTATTGTGTGTGTCTTACAATTTTATTAACTTCAAACTAAATCCAAATCGCTTGTCACTTTTTTGCTAAATATTTTATATTTTTTCAGAGTCCCATACAGATCTCAAATAATTTTGAGTATGTCTACATGTGCCATGTTGAGTTGCCTGTCTTCTATCGGTCGCGTCCTCAGGTAGCTTATAGGCAATGCTCGGCAGATATGCAGGGTAGGTGGGATATAAAACACTACTCGTGGACCAAAATTGGCTATACCTGCTTGGAGGTGTAGGTAGTTCTCATCTATCTCTAGTATAAGCAGGCTAGCAGCCTAGTTTTTCGATTCTACGGAATTGCCAAGGAATCGCCAAGACGCACTGTACTCCATTAGGACTGAAAGGAAAACCTCTATAATAAAGGGTGGTTAAGTTTCAAGGGCCGGTGTTGATTTTGAATAAAATACAATTTTTTTAGAACAAAATATCGGCCACTTCCATTCGATGGTCCAAATCTTCAATGACGCTGACGCATAATTAAGGTTCTATTTTTGCTGGCTTATCGACGTACACCTTTTCTTTCAAATAACCACGAACATTTGGACGATTAAATTGACCGAAAAAAATCACGAAGTGCACGATATGCATTTTGATTTGAACACCCGTTTTCATAATAAGCCTGAATAACTCTAATGCGCCAATTCAAATTGAATTAGTCTGAAATTGAAAAGTGTCAAATAAAATGTAGAAAAAAACTTGAAGTTTAGGTGTGGTTTGAAATTCCACCACCTTTTATTATTTTGTTACAATTCATACACTTCCCAAAAATCTGGGATATTATTTGGCTTACGACAAGCTCATACACTCAGCAGAAATAAACTCAATTTTTTATTGGTGGACACGTATTTCTGTCAATTACGAGTAAATGCTTAAATTGACGGCGCTCGTGTCCGCAGTAACACCTAGTGAAATTATCAGATACAACTTTACGCAGTAGATTTTAATCCTCAAATATCCTATTTAAAAGGAAATTGTGTGCTTGATCCCCGTGAAATATAGTATAGATCATTGACACAAATAAAATGTCTTTCAAAATTGAGGCCTAAATGTCAGCTTTAATAATTCCCAGTCGGTACCCGCGATCTCTAAGACCTTTAGATTTCAAACTTCACGATTTTTTTTTGTGGAAATTATGATCAGAATGAGTCAAAATTCAAAGGTTAGTGAAAAAAATTCAAGAAAGTGGTTCTATCGAAGATAGAAAAAGGATTAGCAGACCAATAAATGGACTGGACATTTTGTTGCCGCTACAGCACGAAAGGTTGCTGAACAACCTTCAATATCGATATCTCAACGTTTTCAACAATTAGGCATTCATGAATCGACTGTTTGGCGGATTTTACCTGCTCATGGTGGACATGAGCAGTATTCTGAAAAAATATAGTAATCGGCAATCAATTTATCATATAAGTAAAATATTTCTATGCTCAAAATTAAAAATTTTGAAGCATTGTAAAAAACCGCTTGAGATCTACTGTACAGCAGAATTTCCTCTGTAATTGTTCAGTCTTAGCTAGGAGTACAGCAAGGTTGTTAGGAAAATACTCATTTGACTCTCATATGGAACTATCCGGACCTGCATGGCCTAAGTGAGTTGGCTACTCGAGGCCGACTGCCACAAAAATCTAATCTAACCTACTGGACTTTTACTTTGCTGTAATGATGATGTAATTTGTAGATTTTAGCGTTAGTTTTCTCTGCCATAAATGCTGTGGGTAAGCGTACGTGCCCTAATTACTATTAATTTGTATCCCTCTGATTTCTTCTCATGTGCAACACCGTGAAAAACTGTAAACGCTCCACTATTTCTTCTATAAAAATAACAGCAGCAAAAACCATACACTTTATACAAATTTTTTTCAAAAATGTTCAAAATTTTATTAAAACTTCAAAATTATTTTCAATCAATATGTTTAGAGTTTTTCAGCGCATACGGTTACTAAGTAAATTTATGTAAATAGCCATTGAAGTTATTTTGAAAGTTCAAGTTTCAAGTGACTCTATAATTGAACGCCGTCAATTTTATTTATTTATTTATTTACTTATTCCTGCTTTTTTTTCTCTTCTTTTGTTTTTTGTTTTTTTCGTTGAGGGTGCAACGCTTTTTCTTCCATATAAAAAAATTGGAGCATGCACTTTGAAATGTTTTTTACTTCTTAACTTGGCTTAACTTATCTCAACCTGTGAATTTTTTTTTTTTACTGTAAAG
This sequence comes from Anastrepha fraterculus, assembly GCA_037575425.1. Lineage (NCBI taxonomy): Eukaryota > Metazoa > Arthropoda > Insecta > Diptera > Tephritidae > Anastrepha > Anastrepha fraterculus. The sequence continues at coordinate 47,172 of JAYXIM010040324.1, forward strand.
CAAAATTATTACATTCGCAAATAACAAATAGCAGAAGGGCTCGTTAATAATTCAAAAATGTCTGGAAGGTTCCTGTGTTCAACATGAAGTGAATGACCGTTCGTTCATATTATTAAGCTGTATAACAAAAAAAAAAATAACGAGATTTCGACAACGGATTCTGACCAAAAAATAGTGTACGTGTATCGGCCATTTGATAGTTTAAGACTAAATTTTTTGAGGAGGGGTCTGCATTCCCACATCTTGCAAATTTTTGTAGTCGGTCAACGAGTTGTGGTAAAAGGAAGCAAACAAAATTTGCGTACATGTATCGGCGATTTGGAAGCTCACATATGAATTTTTACTTAAAGGGCCTCAAGTTGTCTCCCTTTTTCTCGTTCTTGTGCTAAATCGTAGTACGAAACTATTGGATTTTAGAGGCAAAAAATGTTCAACAGTTGTAAAAAATAACAGTGAATATTTTTTTGGAACATTTTAATCCTCTAGCTCTTCATAAAAGAGGCAGATTGCTGGTCAAAATGTACCGCGAAAATATTTGTCATAGAATTCTACTATAAGTACTACTACGCAACAGCTTGAAGTTCGGCAGAAATAAGTCGAAGCAGCAGATCAGTGAGGATTAATTTCGTTAGTGTGTTTGGAAAAAATCGCTTTCATGTATTTGTGTGTAAGTTAGAGGTTGGCCTTCGATTCGAGAACTACGCCATTATACAGCAGAATGCAACCGTCGTTATCCAAAGTATTTGACCTGCATTGTGAACTCGAATTCCAGCCCATTCTCGAAGGAAAAATTTAAGGCAATTCATCAGACAATCGTTCATAGTATACACCAGTAACCATAGAATCAAAAATTATTTTTTGACGTGATAACGTCTTATAATTCGATTTAGCCGGCTGCACGCACGAAAAAATGCGTCGTTATCTTGCTCAATTGTCGTTATTTTGCTCATTCGTCGTTATTTTGATCATTCGTCGTTACCTTGCTTGAACTGCAAGCGAAAGCGCGGAACGAACGACAAAGAGCACAATCGGCCCCCGCATTCGGCACCGTTCGACATCTGGCTCTCTCCTACTTGAGTGGGCATATATATGTATGTAATGTATGTATATGCGAATGTGTATATAAATTGACATATTTGTATTAGCATATGGCTTCTTCCTGTGGGTATGGTAATGAACCATTTCTCTCTTGAGAATAGGAGATGATAGGAAAAGTAGGAAATGAAAGGGAGTGTTTCGAGTGTAATGTGTCTTGAAAAAGGCAAATCGATGATGGTGCCTCTTAGTGTTGTTGACTTATTAACGTCTGATGCACAATCTAAATTGAACATATCTTTCATGAATTTGATAAATCTTTCGTCATTTTTCACGTTTGTGTGAATGTAACTTGACCTATTCCATTGCGATTGCATTTACCCCCTTCTCTATATCCATACACAATATCTATCAAACAAATCAAATTAAAATTTTGTTTTGAAAAATGCAACCATTCCATCAGTATTTTCTTATGACCTTTTCACGTTAAACTATCGTCTGTGAACCGTCTTTACAGACAACCTTTTTTTATATTTTTTTTTATTACTAGTACCTCTCGTAATGTAATATCTATATATATAAAAATGAAATGATGTTCGTTTGTACGCATTTTTTTGGGCCGATACGAGGCCAATTTTATTCGTTCTTTTTTCATATTATAGGGATCTACTAGGGGAAGGTTTTTAGCAAAAAAAAATTTTTTTTAAATACTTTCTTCATATAAAAAAAAGAAAAAATCAAAACATTGTACAAATTGTGTTTTTAGTGAAAATTGCCGCAGAACTTCTTAGATTAAGTTTCGAATTAACATTCATTTTATGTGTACAACTTTTTTGGAATAAATATACGAATTTTTCGTTATTGTGAAACGATTTGTGTCGAGTTGCTAAGTTGCAATTTTTTTCGACGGAGAGTAAACATAAACACGGAGGTTTGTACGCTCTTTGTGAAGAGAAATCCTTCAGTACACATACACGAACACCGAACTACTAATTTGAGTTTTTGTGCAGTTCATTTGTGAGAGCAACAAGTGTGTTGACCAAGGATAATAGATTTGCCAAGGTTTGTCAGACAAGAAACAGTTATTCGGCTCTCAGAGAATTTGACAGAAGTTGTTGTTGGGTTTACGTCAAACGAGATATACATTTTGGAAGAACAAGGGAAATGTTCAAACGGTTTGTTTACGAATACCGCACAACAACGCATACCACTTTATACATTTCCCCATGTGATGTGGCAGAAAAAATTTGATTTTGCAGTTTCAAGCAGACCTGGTAAATCTATAGGCCTTGTGTGTTGACAGTATTCTTTGCGTATTCACATCGATAAGATTACAATAGAATACATTGTTCCCGGATTGATACGAATTGAAAAAAATTACATTACATTTTCGGAATGGTAGATTTAAATAAAGTTGTGGATTTATTTACCGAAGAGGATGAACACATGAATACACAAAATTCAGATAACTCCAACGATATGAGCGTGTTTGAAGACACGGGAATTCAGATCGATGAGGACAATGTGATTGTTGTTTCAGACGAAAATTCAACGAACAACGAGTCAAAGAGGGAGATTGTTCATCACGAAACGAAAGCACAATCCGAAGTTCTCAATCGAGAACTGGAGCGTGAATGCCATTATTATTGTAATGAACTAAACATATTTGTAACATCAAATTTAACGAAATTGAATGACCAACAGCAACATGTTTATGATACAATCATGAATAACGTTAGTCATGGAACTGCTGGATTGTTTTTCTTGGATGCTCCTGGGGGAACAGGAAAGACCTTTTTGATTTCATTGATAATATCAACAATTCGATCATATAATAACGTTATATTGGCACTCGCTTCTTCCGGAATCGCGGCTACATTACTGGAAGGCGGTCGCACAGCACATTCTGCATTAAAGTTGCCTTTGAATATGCAGGTAAATGAAACACCAACATGTAATATTTCGAAAACTTCTGGAATGGCAAAAGTTCTTAAAGTATGTAAGCTCATCGAGTGGGACGAGTGTACTATGGCACACAAGAAATCATTGGAAGCACTTGATAGAACTTCGAAAGATCTACGAGGAAGCCAAACAGTCTTTGGAGGTGCCATGATTTTATTGGCGGGAGACTTCAGGCAAACATTACCTGTGATCCCAAAACCTACGGCTGCAGATGAAATCAATGCATGCTTAAAATCATCGTATTTATGGAGACATGTAAACACGCTTACACTTGCTACAAACGTACGTGTTCAACTACAGAACGATCCGTCAGCAGCTGAATTTTCACACCAATTACTGAAAATCGGAAATGGCCAAATGTCTGTCGATCCAACAGGAATGATAACATTGCCTAACAATTTCTGCACTTTTGCACAGTCTAAAGAGGCATTGACACAGAGTGTATTTCCAAACATAGTTCAACATTACAAAAACCATGATTGACTCAGCGAAAGAGCAATTTTAGCTGGGAAAAATAAGGACGTCAATGATATAAATTCAGCTATATTAGATCAAATACCTGGTGACATAGTTGCCTATAAGTCAATGGACACTATTACTGATCAAGATGATGTCGTAAATTATCCAACTGAATTCTTAAACTCACTCGATTTGCCAGGTCTACCACCTCATAATTTACGATTAAAAATTGGAGCACTGATTATTATGCTGCGCAACATTAATGTGCCACGACTTTGCAACGGTACCAGACTCGCTGTGAAGAAGCTAATGGGTAAAGTTATCGAAGCAACAATTTTGAAAGGGAAGTACAAAGGAGAAGACGTTTTGATACCCTGAATTTCACAGATTCCGACGGATTTACCAATCGATTTCAAACGTTTGCAGTTCCCTATTCGCCTTGCCTTCGCTATGAGAATTAATAAGGCGCAAGGACAGTCTCTACAAATGTGCGGTATTAATTTAGAATACCCAACTTTTTCTCATGGACAATTGTATGTAGCTTGCTCACGAGTAGGCAAACCATCGTCATTATTCACGCGAATGATGAAAAAACCAAAAACGTTGTCTACCAAAAAGTGTTACAATAAAGCTCGAATGAAATTGTATCCAAGAGTTTGCTTTGCTTCGTATTAATTTTATTCTCTTTCAGCAAATCATTGAATTTATCGCCTAGCGAAGCGGGCGAGGGTACGCTAGTAATTATTGAAAATTATATTTCTAATAAATAAATAAAATATTTTCCTTTAGCAATTTTATATAGGTTTCCGTCATCCTATCATCTAGGTTCGGTATTCATATTGGCCATCGACTGGTTATCATTTCGAATATTCGCCACAATATTTACTGGGTATTGCCAACAACTGTAGTAGTAGTAGTGATACCAAATGCTTACCTCAAATAATATAATCCACTGATTTTGTGAGCAAAGTTTAACATTTTACTATTTCACCTCACCAGACCGCCTATGAAAACCCCTACTATTTAGTTCTGCTCAAAATAAGAGGAGTCCACATTTTTGTTGAAAAGCGCTATTAGAAGTTGATTATCATTTCATCAAATTCTAAATGTCTACTATTCACTAAATTTTATGAAACATGCACAACTTCCGATGAGGGGGAGACTTTTACTTATACGTACAAATAATATAATCTGTATAAAAAAATACTTTAAATAAATAAGACAAGCAGCTGACAGCTTCATTTTGCTGCGTGGCCACTGAAATGTATGTAAATTTATGCTAAATTGTAAGTGTGCGTAGAATAACGAGAAAAAAATGTGCTACCAGTTATAAATAATGCAGTTTGTATGTGGATTGTGTGCAATGCGCGGAAAAACTACTGACATTCCGCTTCGAGCCTTTCCGCAGTTAGAAAAATAGATAAATTAATATGAAACAAAAAGGGGGAGTTTTCCTTGTAAATTCAATTTGATTGCAACTAACATTTGCTACAGCTACTTACAACTTATTTACAGCTATCGAGCTGCATTTATAAAATATGTAAATGCAACATAGGAATGCACATTTTTTTGAGGTTTGCGATCTCGAAATTTTTGGGATTTTGTTATTACAAAAACGGAAGCCCGGGACTAGTACCGAGATTTAGAGGTTATTGATTTTTTTAACAAATTAAAAACAAAAACTTTAATTTTAAAAAAACTTTTATTTAAAAATTTAATTTAATTTTTTTTTAACCTTATCCTCTTTTTTCATTTTCCTAGGGCCAATGGATTTTCGAAATAGCGCATGAAAAATTGGTGTTCAATATTTTTCTGAGAAATAAGTTGTGCAATTCGCCTTTAACAACAGTCAGAGGGATTCCGATGCCCGGGTAGGGGATCTCTGAGACCAATGCAGTCCGCTTCCTAGCAAGCTCATCAGCAATTTCATTCCCCTCCATGTTCCTATGCCTAGGTATATCCATGGAACCCATATCTGGAAAATTTTACCTGCACATCCAAAAGATTTGATCTCTTCTTTACAGGGGTTGACTAGTTTGGAGCTGCACAAAGGCGTCGTCGCAGACTTCAAGGCGACTTGACTATCGGAGAAAATGTTAATATCGCCTTAGCTCCCACGTTTCCTAAGCATTTTGCCTGTACGATCGCACAGTGGTCCGACCAGAAAGCGTTGGCGGACATAATTCAAAAACTCATTTAATTAAGCTGAAAATATATATTTAGGGGTTTTAAGGATCAGTGATGACGAATCTGACCTTAGTTTTAGCAAATTTTAAATTCATTGAATACTATAAATACATTTTTACTTCCGTAATTAGCTGGTGAGCTCATTTTTACATTTTTCACGACCCCAGAGAGTACCACGTGGAGGTTTACGGTAAGGTTATTCTCTCCTCATTTTTTGTTTGTTTTTAGATTTTTTTTATTTCTTTTTTAATTTTTTTTTCATTTTTAAATTTTTTTGTTTTAGTTTTAACATTTTTTTTTGGATATTTAGTTTTTTTTTTTTTTAATTATTAATTTTTTTTTTATGATTCAGAATCCTCGGTTTCTGATGAGCTGTTTTCTGAGGCTGGATCATTTTTCAAATTTAAAAGCGCAAGAACCTGTTTTGAAGATGGTTTTGGCTTGTTTTTCGGAACCTTAGTTTTTGATATTATAACTACATCTGATGAACAAAGCAAAGCATTTAATAAATCTGTCATTGTGTCAGCTCTCGACAATTTTCATGTATTGTTTTGTCTAAAATTTTTCAAATCCTTATTGCGTGCTTCCTGAGCCTCAAAACTATACGTCATTTTGATTTTATTATTACAAGCAATTCTCAGATGTTCGTTAATATTCTAATCGGCTTATGCCCGTTCCTCCAGTGACAGATAAAAATGTTATATTATTATATATAATTTTATTGTATATAGTGTTATATATACATATATCATATTAATATTGTAATAATATTAAAAAAAAATTTTGTTTTTTTAAAAAATGTTTTTTTTTTAGTTGTCTCTTTATGCTGATGGGGTCTGTGATGTGTTTTTCTGTCTTTTACACAAAATTGCATAAGCCATATGTAACGTTTTGCCTGTGGGTAAATGCACAAAAGCTACATTATTTTTAATTTGCGCAACTTTGCGCAACAGGTTTCAGTTTGAGATCATAGCTGAAATATGTGGCTACATCGCTCATGTTGATTTCAAGTGGACCGGTGTGGACCACTCGAAAAAATGATCTTTAAAAAAAAAATTTCGAAAAATTTTGAAATTTCAAAAAAAAAAATTGGATTTTGTACCACAACTTTAGAGAATTATTACTGTTTCCGTTAATATATTCAATTATCTTCTTTTTTTTCAATATTTGGTTAACAATCAAATGGTAATATTTATTTGCAGACATGAAAATGAAACTCTTGTATGAAGTACGATTTGCATACAATTTCATGTTTAAAGTCAAAAAACTACAATGAAAAATTTTTTGAATTAAGTAATATTTTCAGGAAATCTGCCTTGCATATTTAAGAAAACATCTGCATTATCAAATTTTTATTTCAAAAATGTTGAAAAATTGAATTTTGTCCGGCCGCCGGACCACTGTGGATCGCAAGGATTTCTGCCTGAAAAACACAAGCACTATTGGGAAATTTTAAGAAAATTAATAAATTGGCGGATTTAAAGAATACCCCTGTTGCGACTTCCGATTCTATCTTGAAGCCGTCAGTTTAGACAGAGGTACCAGCATCGGTGCAGATTTCCCCTCATTTCAATCCTGCCTCCTTGAAATGAATGCCCTGGTACGACCCTCAAATTCCAGTTTGCGGATAGAGAGATCTGTCCGAAGTAATTGTCCAATACTACCAAGTCCCTATCAATGCCCTGATTGCACTTTGAGCTGCGATGAAAATAAGCAATGGAGTGTTGTAAACGTAAAGTACAAAGTACTGTTGCTTTTTTGCATAAAAGGGAATATTTGTCACCATTTTACATGCTTCAAAAAAATTTTCAATCCCGACAGTTTCGTATTGTTGACAAATCGTGCCGGGACTGTTAAATACTAGTCCCACAACTTTCGGGACTTAAAAAACCGGGGTGCCGAAATCCCGGGATTTACATAAGAAATTTGAAATCCCGAAAATTTCGGGATTGGTGGCAAATAGTGCCGGAGTTGTTAAATAATAATCCTGGGTTTTTTCGGGAAATAACCGGGACTTACATCCCTATTACATACTAACATGCGAGTTCATAAAAATTTATTGAGTCTCTTGCGCTGACAGCCAAACCCACCGCTAATATTTCACTTGAGCCATGGCTAATGTGCACATAATGAAGTTATCATAATATTTTTGATATAAAAGAAATAAAAAATGTTTAAAAATTTTAGTTTCGTTATCTACATTTCTGCTTTTGTAGATATTTTTTGTCATTAGAAAGCCAGAATTATATATGCAAGTATGTAGTACATGAATTCTTTTTTTTTCAACAAAACTCACCACCGAAGGAAGCGCGTCTAATTAACTGTTGGTGCAAGCTAAGAATATAACTAAAAACTAACGAGAAAAAAACAAAAAGTGATAAACACAATAAAAATGTTTGTTAGTGCAAAAGAAAAATTTATCATCGCTACACTAACTATGAGTTATGCAATAATAAATGGGTTTCCTTAAATGCGCCTACAAGTACTTAATGCGTGTTTATGCTTTCTATGTACAAACTTGTAAATATTCTCCGACAACTGCGCCCATTGTAACGATCAGTAACCAGTCAACTTGCCTACCTTACTTTACCAGCCATCCATCCAGTCAGCCATCCATTCAGCCAGCCAGCTGTCGCCCTCTCCACGTCCCCTTCATCAACGGCGGTGGCTGCACTGGCGTTGCGGGTGTAGACATTATCTCTGCATGCGGATCGTGTCTCACAGCAGCGAGGTGAGTGAAGCGTGTAGGCTGGAATTTATCTGCTTACCAACACGCGCACACAAAGCCATACACAAACACAATAGGTGCGCGAACGCATGAGCGGTGACTTCTGTTAGGTGCGATTACGCAACAAAAAGGCGTTTACAAAAACAAACAGACAGGTGTGCTATCCACAGCAGATACAACGGCAGATACAACAAAAGCAACAGTAAGAGCAACAGCGGCAGCAGCAGCAATTGGGTCCGTTGTGCTAAAGCGTTGTAGCTTGCTGAGCGCATTAATGTATGCATGTATGTGTGTATGCGTGTTGAGCTGCGTTTTAGTGCTTCTCTTTCTTTCTGTGCTGCTGCTCTTACTGAGCTGGTGCTAATTTCGCGTCGCGTCGCAGTTCTTTTCCAATGTCTACGGTGTGGTCTTCTAACTTAATTACAAATTATGTTTGCATAAGTGGGCTGGTCCAAGGCCTACTTGAAAATGTAACTAGTTATTATTTTAACATTAGAAGTGCGAAGAAATTGTGAGAATAAATGCTCGAATTCATAATATTTTGCTTCTAATGCAAAGAAAGGCGTGTGCTTGCTTGTTACAATGCTTAATAATAGGCTGGTAGTAAATAGAAAATTATTTCAATGTGATATTAAAATATGGGCAAATTCTGATGGATAAAGAGGTTGAGAAGGTGTGAGAAGTTAGTAGGCGATTTTTAAATAATTTTTCCTTGCAAACCATTTCCTTTTATTAATATAAAAATTTGAGCAAATTTTGTGTTCTTTTTCTACTTAGAGACTGGTAGCGACTCCCAGTCGCTGATATTTATAGGTTTATCCAAACTGGATAAAGAGGCAAAGCGAGTGTGTCTGCTTGTGAACGAGGACAAAACGAAGTACCTCCTGTCTTCAAACAAACAGTCAGCGCACTCGCGTATCGGCACCCACGTCACTGTTGGCAGTTATAATTTCGAGGTTGTAAAAGACTTCGTGTATTTAGGAGCCAGCATTAACACCGATAACAATGTCAGCCTTGAAATCCAACGTAGAATCTCTCTTGCCAACAAGTGCTACTTTGGACTAAGTAGGCAACTGAGCAGTAAAGTCCTCTCACGACGAAGAAAACTAACACTCTACAAGACTCTCATCATGCCCGTCCTAATGTATGGTGCATAAGCGTGGACAATGACAACATCCGATGACGCGACGCTTGGAGTGTTGGAGAGAAAGATTATGCGCAAGATTTTTGGACCTTTGCACGTTGACAGCGGCGAATATCGCAAGCGAAACGACTAGCGCGCTTTGTTAAACTCGGCCAAAATCGCGTAAGCGGTTATAGCGCCAATTAAGAAGAAGAAGAACGTGGCGCCCTCTTGTCAAGCATGCCGTTTAGTTTAGCGCATGATGTGCATCGTTAAGCAACCACTCCTCCTAAAGTTGTTCATTTCAAGTCGCTAAAGCTCAACTAGAAGAGTCGCTTATGTAAAGTCAATAGTAGAGGACCCCATTCACCTCGTCATTCAGAAGAATCGTCCTGCCAGAAAGTGGACAAAAACCAGGAAAATCACATAACAAATGAAGAGCAGTCTCATTACCTTCAAGACATATTTCACATAAATCTAATTTTCATTAGGTGCACTTTCAAAGAACTGAATCTCGGTAGTAGCCCAATAATGGTTCGCAAATCACGTTACTTGCGACTATACTTGCATATTTCGTGAATAACTTTGCTTCAGTCCTTCTTCGATATATGACTGCAGTGCTAAACGCTAGTCAAAACAGATGAATACGAAAACACAAAAACTATTATTAGGCGCTTTATCTGTTACGACCAAAAGCTCGTATGGTGCCAAATGTGTACAAATAAATTTGAAAACTTCCAACTTACATAGGCTAATGAACTGGAAATCTGCATTAAAACTAGACGTCAAAATGCTTTTAAACAATTCCGTTGTAAAACCCATATGAATGCGCAGTGTACAGCTTTGTGGCACCACCTGTTCTACTAGCATCGATATCAATCAACCGGCACAATCTAGGATATTTAGAACAATACTAGCAGCGCCATGTTGAGGGATCTTCAAAAACTTTTTCTCGATAACAAGATGAAAACTGATTTGGAAAAATATATCCAAAAATTGTTGACCCACCCAAACTCTTTTGCTACTGTTTCAGTTTTTGTTCAGAAAGTAGCAACTCAAATTAAAAAATTTCCGTCTAAAATTCAGAAAGCTGTTGACGGTGTCATGCAAATAGAACGTCAAAAATTCAGTGGGCTTTAAAACTGCCCAAAATTTTCCTAAAATACTGTTTTAAAATTCTGAAGTTTTGATACATTTTTTTGTTCTTTTTCTGTAAAAATTTTGAAATTTTGATAACATTTTTTGTTCTTTTTCCAATAAAAAATAAAAGAAATGTCAAAAATTCAGTAGGTTATATAACTGCATAGTGGAATTTCTTTTTTAAATTCTAATATTGATGAAATTTTGCTGAATTTTTATATTTTTTCTGAAAGTTTTAAACTTTAGGTAACCTAAACAATTTTTTTATAAAAAAAAATAAAATTAAAAAATTGGCCACAACTTTGCAATGCGTCGCGCTGCTATTATTGTGAACACAGAGATGTATTTACAAATAAAGGGTGGTTAAATTTTAAGGGCCGAGGTTGAATGAGAACCACGCCTAAACGTCAAGTTTTTCTGCATTTCATTTGACATTTTTCAATTTCAGACCAATTCAATTTGAACCATGGAAAGATACACAATCGAGCAACGCGTTAAAGTTATTCAGCCTTATTATGAAAAATAATAAATCAAATCAAAATGCATATCGCGCACTTCGTGAAGAAAATCCTCTTCAGTGATGAGGCACATTTTCACCTCAGTGGATTCGTCAATAAGCAGAATTGCCGCATTTGGGCGAATGATAATCCAAGAGTGATTGCCGAAAAACCAATGCACCCACAAAGAGTGACTCTTTGGTGCGGTTTATAGGCCGGCGGCATCAATGGGCCGTATTTTTTCCAAAATGAGGCCGGACAGGCTGTTACTGTGAATAGTGTTCGCTATCGTGAGATGATAAGGAACTTTTTATGGCCCCGAGGTTTCAACAGGACGGTGCCATTTATCACACAGCTAACGAAACAATGGCTCTTTTGCGCGAAACATTTGATGGCCGAATAATCTCACGTCGCGGCGATGTCAATTGGCTACCAAGATCATGTGATTTGACACCGTTGGACTTCTTTCTTTGGAGTTATTTGAAAGAAAAGGTGTACGTCGATAAACCAGCAACAATTCAAGAGCTAAAGGATGAGATAATTCGGCACATTAACGGCATAGAACCTCAATTATGCCTCAGCGTCATCGAATATTTGGACCATCGGATGGAGGTGTGCCGTCGAGGCCGCGGCGGCCATTTGGCCGATATCTTATTCCATCCGTAATTGAGCTATACCAGTATTATCATAATAAAGTGAAATGACAATATGTTCTTAAAAGAATTGTATTTATTCAAAATCAACACCGGCCCTTTGCTCTGTTTTAGTGAAGTGCGGTTTTAAGCAATTAAAAAGAATATAGCAAATAAGAGGATACGCAGTTTTGAAACCCGCTGGCAAGTTTACTGTATCATAAAATCTATACTTTCCACAACCTAAAAGCATTTTCAGCTTTTCTTTTGACAAAGCAATATTTTTGGAACTCAATAAGGCTTTTCTACTTCACAAAAGGAAAAACGGAGTTAATTAAAAGTGGCCTGCAAATTAACACATACAAGCATGCATTGAGAGAGCGAGCGAGAGAAAGAGAGGTAGGGGGAGACCCCCTGCTAGTTCAGTGGTGCTAGTTACAGTTTTCAATTAATATTATTGAGTGCAAGTAACATTTTTAGTAGCAAACCAACACTCACTTATTAATATTTTTAGTCAAATGGCATAAGAAATTCACAAAAGTATTTACTTATGCACTTAAATGCTTATACTTTGCATACAAGAACAGGAACAGGAAGTGTTTTTGCAGTTGCAGTTAACTTTAACGACAATTTAATTGCATTTGCATTTCCATTTCCATTTGCATTTGCTCAGCCACACCTACACTTACGCACTCACATACATGGAAATGTACTTACGTGCACACTTACGTACATTGAAGGAATTATTTAATTTCATTTATTTGCTTTGCATACATTTTTTGTGCTTTGCCTTTGTTTTTGCTTTTGTTAAAAGGCAGACACAAAGTATAATAATAGTTAGATTGTTGCATGCAACAAACGTAATGATACTAACTTAACTAGCACACACATACCCACCTACTGTTAAAAACACAATGCAATAAGCTATTTGTATTACGAGTGAGTTTGCTCGTGCAACAAAATGTGGCATGGTGAGCAGAAACAATATGGAATTGTATGTTGCAATGACAATAAAAATAGGCGAGCTATGCAACATAACACAACAGAACATTTTGTTTGCATGTGTGTGTAGGCTTGTGAATGTAAGAACCCTGCCGGGAAATCTAAATCAGAATTTCATTCTAGGAGAATGAATTTTTAGGAAATAACTGATGAATTTGATTAATGCAGTTTCATAAAAGACTTTACAAAGTTATATAGCAAAGTAATAGTTCTCGAATCGATTCAGTTATTTTTGAACTGTTGCAGTTTGAAAATGTAATTATTGACTTTATAACACTTTTTGGCTTATGGACACAGCCGTTTTTTAAGCTAATGCATTTTATACCATGCAAAATCTTCCGGGAGGAATTATTCGCGTTCATGCGTATCATCATCGGTTGCTGTTTCTCCCACTGGAGCATAGGGCCCCAGTAAAACACCTATATCTGATTCTAGTTTTTGGAAGGAGCCTGATTTCGTTCCAAGTTTTTACTTCCTTTTGGACAGTTCCCCTCCAATATAGTTTTGGACGGCTGACCTTGCGAGCACCTTGTGGATTCTAATCCAGTGCTTGACGACAGATTTCATTTGCGTCCATGTGAAGCGCACCTCCACTTTCGTAGTTTTATCATGTTAGCTACTAGCTCGATTTTGCACCTCTCGTACAGATCGTCGTTACTTATGATGTTGGGCCACCAGATCTTCAATGTCCTGCGTAAAAATCTGTTTACATAGCTTTGAATTTTTTTCGATCCAATTATTTGTGAGCCAGGTTTCCGATCCCTACAAGAGTACTGATAGTAAATTTACTTAAAGATTCGTAATTTTGTATGTAGGCTGAGGATGCTCGAAGACCTGATAGCTCGGAGCTGTCCATACTCGCCGTTCGCTTTATTTATTCTCGCGATAACGTCTAGTTTCGCCCTGTCTTCAGCGGCAATGATACTACCCAAGTAGGTAAAAGTGTCAACGTACTCAATTTGCTCGCCATTTCAGAGGAACGGGCGGTTGCTAGTGGATCGAATTTGCATGGCTTTCGTTTTCTCGTGATTTATTTTTAGCCCTCCAGTCAATGAGGTTGAGGACAGATCAGCAATTTTGTTCTGCTTGTCGGCGTGTTTGACGGGAGAAGGCATGTATGAACATCAGCGTAGGCAAGGTCTTCGAGATGTTCTTAGAAGTTCCAATGAATACCTGTTCTTTTCCCCTCAATACAGCTTTTTAGTATACCATCAATAACAATTAAAAATAATAACGAAGACAACAGGCAGCCTTGCCGTTCGCCAGTACTGGTGGGAATGCTTTCCGACGGATTACCATTGTGCAAAGTCCTGCATTTAAAGTTGTTGTAGTGCGCGCATACGAGAGATATAGGGTGGGCCATGTAAAATTTGCTTTTTGAATCGGCTATAAAAAAAAAACGAATCAATATTTTTTCAAACTTTTTTTTTATTTTGAAGATTGAACATTGTCATTTATGAATGAAAAATAATATCGTTCAAATGACTGCCACGAGTGGCTTTAGAGTAGGCCATTCGATCAACCCAATTTGTAAGCTTATTTTCGATTGTTTGGGCTCCAATTTCATGAATGGCAACTTCGATTTCGTGTTTTAAAGCATCAATCGTCTCTGGATGGTTCGCGTAGCATTTGTCCTTAACGGCTCTCTACAAAAAAATAGTCCAACGGGCTTAAATCATAGCTCCGAGGCGGCCAATTGATATCGGAATTTCGGCTGATTATTCGGTTTTCAAAAACGGTAGCCAAAAGTTCTTCTCCAAAAGTAACTTTGGCAGTGTGACAAGTTGCACCGTCCTGCTGAAACCAAATGTCATCCATGTCATTCTCTTCAATTTTTGGAAACAACTCGTTGAGCATGTCACGGTAACGCTCGCAATTTACTGTAACCGCGGCTTCTCGCTCATTTTCGAAAAAAAATGGCCCGATGATGCCGCCAGACCAAAAACCGCACCAAACAGTGACTCGTTGTGGATGCATTTGCTTCTCTACAGTAACGCGTGGATTTTCTGAGCCCCAAATCCGACTATTTTGCTTATTGACGTAGCCACCGATGTGAAAGTCAGAAAAGAAGAAGAAGACTCACCACTTTCGTAAATGTCAAACCTTTAAGTAAATTATGAACACATTTGGCATGTCATTTGTGTTACCATTCTCACAAAAATAGGTGGTTCAAAAAGCAACCTCTATATGGCCCACCCGTTATTTTCGCCGGGATCCTTCGAACGTCTAACGCGTCCCATACTGTTGCGAGAGAGGCAATCAAAAGCTGTACTGTAATCTACAAAGGTTAGTTGGAGGGTTGTCTGCCACTCTTGCACTTGCTCCACAATGTGACGTAGGGTGTTAATTTGATCTACACAGGAACGATTGCTTCTAAAACCTGCTTGCTGTTTTCCCAGGGAGCTGCCTATAGTGGTTTTAATGCAATTTAACAGCACACTGGACGCTTACATTCGTATATAGTTCGTATTTTTTTCTCCTGATTACTTCTTCGAGCAGCATAGGGCCCCTTCTTCAATGAACACGATTAGATGCTATCGCCTTGACCCAACTTGCTTCTATGGAATGCTTCCCCGAGGATTCCCATCTAGAGCCATTCTTGTGATATGTATATGTATATATATAAGATTGGGGCTCTCAATTCATCCTCTGTATAGGAGAACGAGATGTATACAGGGTTACATGGAAAAGTCGTCCTGGATTCTTGAGTCAATTATTATTTAGGTCGTTTCGGATTAATTTGGTTATCTGACATTATTTCAGAATTTTTTGAATATTTTGATTGAATTTGGTTTTTTTTTTTGTTTTTTTTTTTTGAAATATTCTATTTTAAAAATTATTCCAAAACATTTTTTTTTTGTTTCATGCTTTTACTTCCACTTATTTTAATCTTAGTTCAAGACTAAATTTTTTTTATTTTTATTTTTAGTTAAAAGGTATGTAAATTAATAAAAATCATTAATAAAATTTCAACCAGGCCCTAACCGTTAAAATCGCTGGCTTATAAAGTTTTGAGCTTGCGATTTTTCATCAAGCATTTCCTTCTTCAAATGATTAGAAAATGTTGGTTTTTTGGTTTTTATATGGAAACAATTCTGCAAATTATTAGGTTGGCGACTAAGTAATTGCGGATTTCACTCATAGATGGCTCTAGTTGAATTTTTAGGTTTGCAGACGCAGCACAAATGTAAAACACATTTTGTTATTTGATAGTTGGCAAATTCAACTGTCAATCAGTAAAAACATGTTTTTGATCGGTGGCGTAGTTTTCGTCTGGCGTTCGTTAAAAAATGGAAAATCCAAGGGGACATTTTCGTCATATTTTGCTTTTTTATTTCTACAAAGGGAAAACCGCAGCGCACACTTAAAAAAAACTTGACTATGTTCAAAAACTCGATACATGGGTTCCTCACGAACTGAAGGAAACGCATTTAATGCAACGCATTAACAGCTGCGATTTGCTAAAGAAACGTAATGAAAATGATCCATTTTTAAAACGACTGATAACTGGCGATGAAAAATGGGATGTTTACAACAATATCAACGCGGAACAGATCGTACAGCAGGCCAGGTGAACCAACTCAAACATCATCAAAAGCTGAAATTCATCAAAAGAAGGTTTTGTAATCAGTTTGGTGAGATTACAAAGGAATTGTCTACTTTGAGCTCTTATCACCCAACCGAACGATCTTTTCTGATGTCTGCATTGAACAACTAACGAAATTAAACAATACAGTTGAAGAAAAGCGGCCCGAATCGACAAATCGAAAAAGTATTGTACTCCATCATGACAATGCCAGGCCAAACACATCTTTGGCCTCTTGCCAAAAATTATTGGAGCTTGATTGGGATGTTTTGCCACATCCGCCATATAGTGCTGACCTTGCCACATCTGATTACTTTTTGTTTCGATCTTTACAATAATGATAATGATGTCAAATCGTGCCGGATTCAGTTTTTTGCTAATAAAAACCAGAAGTTTTATGAACGTGGACCTATGATGCTGCCTGAAAAATGGCAAAAGATCATTGATCAAAATGGGCAATGCATTACAGAATAAAGTTATTTAGTTCCATGAAAAAGTTGTGTTTGACTTTCTAAAAAAAATAAGCAACTACTTACCAATAATTTAAAAACGAATATTTTTTTTTTTGGATTATTTGATGGGTGTCCTTGCCCGTCGTTGTCCGTTAGGTATCCAAGCGGTCAGACTTGAGATTACTTCAAATCCGTTCTGCAGAAGCTCTCTGGAGGATGAGGTGGAATCATTTCAGAACCTTCCCCTCAGCTGCCTTGCTCTCGACAGGCTAAGATTTAGATATCTGAGCTCTCACTTTTTAGCCACACCTGTGGATATAACAGATTAAAATATCGGACACCTGGCGAATTTCATAAGTAGCTTGAAGCGGTTAATACAAATGTAATCAGCCACCGTTGGTCGTCATCCTCCAATTCAAATCCACTTTCCGAATTTTTTCTCAAGGATTTTTTTATTATTTGTTTAAGTGGGCCCCTCACGTGGGCAGCCATTTATCCTAACCTAACCCAACCTATGTTTTTTTTTTAGCT
Organism: Anastrepha fraterculus; assembly: GCA_037575425.1. Lineage (NCBI taxonomy): Eukaryota > Metazoa > Arthropoda > Insecta > Diptera > Tephritidae > Anastrepha > Anastrepha fraterculus. The sequence continues at coordinate 64,506 of JAYXIM010040324.1, forward strand.
ATCTAAAAAGGTATTATATTTCAATGGAATAATGTAATTGAATGGATTGAGCAGGTCGTCCAACAAAACGAAACATCGATTCTAAACTCCATCTACGAAAAATTTCTTGCTTGGTGGAAAATATCTGAAGAATTCTATACGTTTTTTTTTTTTTTATATACTTTAACTGAAATTACAGGTATCTTTTCTGTGTGAAGTTAATATGAGCGACAGAAAATATTTTCTATTTGGGTTCTCTGAAGCCCTTATTAACACTATGAGTATTACTGGTGAGCTGCTAGCAAATCTGTACTAATTACCTTAATTTATCTTATGTCCGACAAAACGAAACAGCGATCCAAAAATCCATCTATTTAGTACCTGAAATACCTTGAATAACCGAGCTTGTTTTGCGGTCGGGAAGCTCTCTATGTGTGCATGCCTCTGTACTTTAATCCTTTTTGCTCTTCATAAGTCTATTTATGCGATTCGTCCAAGATAGATAGGCTATAACCTGCCTGTTTCCTCTTCTGACTATGCGACATGGCTCGTGAACTGGATTTTGAGCGCTGCTTTTAGGCAATATATGCCAACGATTTTTCTTACCAATATATTTTAAATTACAAAATAATCCATTCGACGTTCGTATTATTTTATTTATTTTTTTTTTTTTTTTGAAGCATTTGTACTATAATAAATTATTTAACAAATGCTTGCTTAGCAGCACCAGCAACAAATGCCTTGGGCTATCTCTAAATTAAAATTAGGTTGATAATGGATTAGTATCTTAGTCTCTTTCAGAAATTTATATAGCTTATCAATGCTTCTAGTGGTTGTCTCTCTCACTAGAACAAGAAGGCCGGTTGCGCCATAGATTTCGTGTCGGAGTGTGACGATACCTGGTACAAGAAATCGGCCTCATTAATAGTACAGCTTTTCCTACAGGTTGAAAACTTACGTGCAGCTGTGAGTGCTACAGCAACAGCAGAAAATACTTAACAATGAGAGCGTAATAATCATAACAATATGCACAGATACACTTATTATCCTTGCAACTAAAGCACACACATATACATATGTAAATGCATGCAGATATGGGCAGACAAGCCGAGTTGGCCACCCTGCAGAAGGTTGGGAGGTGCTGGATCCACTGTTAAGCCACTCCGGCAAAAAACTTGCATATGCCTTGTTTTACTCTTATTTAATTTCCAGGTGTATTCATGCATTCTCATACGCACGCATACATACAGAATCGTATATACATATGCCTACATAGAAAATTGTTGCATATCTTTTAACTGTTTCTTTTCCATTTGCATTTTTGCTCCGTTTTTGCATATTCACAACTGTAGTTGTAGTCTGTGCTGCGCTGTTGTTGTTTTTGCCATGTCTTAGCGTACGTGCTTGCATGCCACATGCAACATGCCGCGTGTCATAACCATAAAAACGTTTGTACACACACACACACGCACACTATATATATTCAGACACATATTCACCTTATCATATGCGCCATTTTGTGATTTTATTGCGCCTTTTATTGCGTACTTTTGTGAGTGTGTGGGTGTGAGTGCTCATGCAGTTGTACTTTGCATTACCTTCTCGTTTACCTTTATAACTTTTGTCTACTTTTGGAATATACTTGAGTACTTATAAATGCTTAAGTGGTTAGCTAAGTGTGCTTGCTTGTTTTACTCTTGCCCTGCAAGTTGTTGTTGGCTCTCACAAAAGTGAATTCAATTGAATTTTATGTCTTAGCAATGGTTACGCAATCTTGATAGCATGGAACATTGATTATATGTGTGCATGTATGTGTGTATGCGTGCAGATGTAGTTAAAGGGCCACATAGAAATGAGAGATAAGATGTTGGAAAATTGTTTGACGTTTAAAATCACTCCACACTCGAGCGAAACTGATATTTAAAGGAAATTTAAAGAAAGCGAGGCATACCTCTAGGCGGCATTGCATTAATGCGATCCAACGATAAAGATGTATTCACAATAAAAAACAATTTTTAATATCGTGTATCTAAAATTCCGAAAATTCTGGGCTATGTAGGAGACGAGGTGTTGGTTTAATTGAAATCCTTTTGAGACTTATGGCTTTTTAACAGCTTCAATTACCTCAAATCTTTATGTATTTGACGTAGTATATGGTGGAACCATACGTGGGTGAATAGAACTGGTCCACTTCGCGGAGTTTCTCCAGAAGACGAAGAGGGATTGTTTTACTGCCCCCATCACTCAACGCAGTGAACGACGGTCGCTGTAAGCGCAAAGTCATTTTCAACCCTACATCACCCAAAAAAATTTCTGCTTCGTTTATATTGCAGAGACTACATATTTTTGATACTTTCCCGAATTTGTTGGCATGTAATATAAACAGACCTTTTCTTGGCCCTTGCAAATGCATTTTCGCTATGTTCTCTGGTGTGTTTGATCTTTTATTCTGTCAGCAAATCTAAGCAAAGGCTGTGCCACTGCGTATTATTGTTGCGCTCCTCGAAAGTTAATCCGAATTCGGAAGCCATTTCATTTAGATGTTTATACCAGAATATGATTTTTTGCATCATATACTGCGCCTATTTATCCAGAAATCTGCTTTCTTTATACGAGGTGTGTTCAAAAAGTAGCGCGAATTTTGAATTTTCGCGGGTTACGTATATTCGAATTTCGACGAGTTCGCCCATTTTGAATGTTCAGTTAATTGTTGACAGCTGCTTTGCTTGTACGTGTTTCGGCTCGTCTTCGATTTTTATCTTTTCAAAAAGACGGATCAAAGAACATGCATCAAATTTTGTGTGAAAAACGAAATTAAGTAAGATGTGAACGACGAAAAGCGTGCCGGACGCCTGAGCACTTCTACAACAGACGAAAAAATTGATGAAGTGAAGGAAATAGTATTGACCAATCGTCGAATCAACGTTAGAGAAGTTGCTGAGGAGCTAGACATATCGATTGGCTCATGCCATTACATTTTTTTCAGTGATATGGCATGAGACGGGTCGCCGCAAAATCCGTACCAAAACTGCTTAATTTCGACCAAAAGCAGCTTCGCATGAACATTGCTAATGAGATGTTGGACTCTGTCCGCGACGACCCAAACTTGCTCCAGAGGGTCATAACTGGTGACGAATCGTGGGTTTATGGTTATGACGCGAAAACCAAAGCTCTATCATCTCAATGGAAGCTGCCGCACGAATCAAGACCGATAAAAGCGCGCCAAGTTCGGTCGAATGTAAATGTTTTGCTTACCCTTTTCTTCGATTGCAGGGGCGTTGTGCATCATGAGTTCTTGCCACAGGGTAAAACGGTCAATAAGGAATATTACCTGGAAGTTATGCGCAATTTGCGCGAAGCAAACCGTCAGAAACGCCCGGATTTGTGGAAGAACAAAAATAGGCTTATGCATCACTATAAAGGCCCTGCTCACACATCGTTGCTTGTGCGCGACTTTTTGGCCAAAAACAACACACTAATGATGCCACTGCCACCGTATTCCTTAGATCTGGCCCCATGTGACTTTTTCTTGTTCCCGAAACTGAAGAGGCCGATGAAAGGACGACGCTACGCTACCATTGACGAGATAAAGACGGCATCGAAGGAAGTGCTGAACAAGATAAAAAAATCATTTTTTGAAGTGCTTCGAATTTTGGAA
>JAYXIM010040325.1:0-277224 GCA_037575425.1 Anastrepha fraterculus
TTTTATAGATATTTTAGAATATATGTTGCTGAATGAACTGCTTTTTTCTGAAAAATTATTTGAAATTTTAAAATATAAATAAAATTATAAAATAAATAAACAAAAGTAGCCAAAACTAGTCTACAGACGGTGTATTTATTATTTTGATCATGACTATATAAGCATAAAGGCAAACACACACGTTGGTCAATACAATGAACTCTTTGAAACTCTTTATTTTTGTTTATTTAGGAGCGGCCAGGTTCAAAGTGCTTCAACTGTTTTCTCGTCGATTTACCCCTTTCTCAAGTGATTTTTTATTTCGCATATCTTAGTTGACAACTTCGATAGCTCGCTTCCTACAACAGTCCGTTTTCTTCGATAGCCTGCCGCTTCTAATGCTATGCCGTGTTTATTGCAAGTGTCCCCATTCCAGCGCGTTCTATAAATATTTTTCTTATGCCGTCGAGCTGTCATTGCTGCTGGCTTCATTTTTATGCTTTCTATATTTGTTGTTCATAGATGTATATGTATGTTTGCATGTGTGTGATCAAGATACCAATATTAGCAAACAATTTTGATTCCGGGATTGCGCAATATACAATTTATATCTAGTAGTCCCGAAATTTCAGGATTCACCTTGACCCTTTCACCCCGCGATCTCATGATATTTTTAACGTAATCCCAAAATTCCTGAACTTACTCGAGATTCACCTTGGGACATATGCTCTCTTAAATGAATAAAAATTCAATAACTGAGAGCAAATAACCGATATTTAACACTTTATCGACCGGTTGTGGTTGAGGCTGCCACTCAGTAAGTACCGGCTAAATTTTCACTATGCATTGTGTTGTGCTTATTCCTTTTGTTTTAAAGTAATGGAATTTTATTGATATTTATACTTTATTTTGTATTTGTTTTATACAATTTGTTGCCTGATTCACCTACATTCATGAAATAAATTCAAGGTAACAGTAATTAAATTTGTTAATATCTATTTAATGAGGATGATCTGATTTTGGTGCTCTTTTTGTAGGCTCTGAAGTATTTTGGTGGTTATTTGAGCGTCTAAGCAAAACTCTTCATCTGCACTTTCTTTATCCATTAGAAACGGTAAAAACTATTATAATTGATAAAAAATTGGAGAGGAAAGCTGCAAATAATTAACGACGTTGGCGCTGCGTAGTTATAAAAAGAGCAACCCACTGACAAAAACCGTCGATAACCAAAAGCCGATTAATAGGCTACCGGTCGATGAGCGTAAGCAATCGAACAGCCGAAAAATAGGCTACCGGTCGATAAAGTGTTAAGCTATAAATTATATTTAAAAAAGTCATAATTAAAGAAAACACTATATTAATTATTACTACTGCATTAAAATGATATTAAAAAAGTGTTTGCTATTTCTAATTCGACATTTGAAAGTTCAGGGAGCCCGGACTTGCTCGTGTTAATGTCCGGTATTTGAAAAGCACCGGGACTGGCATCGCTGTTTTGTGTGTATGCATGCATACTTCAAAATAAAAAAAGAGTCAAACAAATTCTCATGAATATTTCTCCCAAAAAAGTCATTGGCATAAACATACTTGCCTCAACTTTGGCCTCTGCCACTTTCTGCTTGATTGTCCTTTGCCACGCCGCATGGCATGCTGCCTTAACCGCTATCGAGTATCCTTGCTACTGCCACTCGTATATGTATGTGGCGCATACACACACTTTCCTAGTTCCAAGCCATTGACATTTTATTTCACCCATTTTTTTAGTGTTTTTCTTTCTTTTGCCCTTTTTCAGTTTTTTTTCCATGTCTGTTGGTCATTCCATCGCGTGAACTCTTATCAATAAATAAATATTGAATGTTATTGATTTTCTTTACTGCTATGCGCCAGCCTAATATTTTGCTCTATATTTTTATTTATTTGCTATTTTTTATGCTTTCCTTTTCGTTGCCATTTTAGGCCGGAGATGCTGAAAATATTAGTATTTGATGAAAATGTAATGAGTTTGCTTTGCTGTTTCTACTCTAACTGCGTATGTATGCATGGATGTGTGTATGCATGTATGTGTGTATGGATGTATGTGTTACTGCCCTTTCGTTTGGTTTTGGCCTTTTCCTTATTTGCGGCTAGGCCATCCATCCATCCTTTGGATTTGTGTGAAAGAATTTTTCACTCAAAATTTGTGTCAAAATGTCAGTTTATTTAGTATCCGGAGATCAAACTGACATTGATTGAGGGGATGATTGATGTATTGTTTTGTAATAACAAATAAATTGATAATTTTACTTAAAAGCTGAGTGAAGAGCGCGGATTTTACCAAATATTTATAAGAGTTTTAGGTTTTTGTCAGGCTGAAAAGACACTTATGAAGTAATACTGAAATATTTAGAACCGGCGATGATGTAGTTGATAGTCTGCGAGCATTCAGAGGAGGCCGTTGAGGAGGGATTGTTAACACTGTTTCTATTAACAGGCCTTTTGTTATTACTTTTGCTCTCTCAGTTTGTTTGTTGCGTTAGTACTTTTGATTTCGCTCGCTGCATTTCTTTGGCTTATTGGGTTCTCGTACTACTCCATATATACGTACATATAGTGTCGTCTTGACAAATTCGCTGCCGTGATATAGTGAGCCCAAGAATGTGCTCGGAATTGCGCTGGTTCTACCTTCACTAGTTCAGCCATATCAGTCAACAAGCGAGGCACTCAATGTTTGAGCTGCCTTGACTAAAGTTCCGTGCATTGAAATTTTAACTCTTCTTTCTCTAGCTGGTAAAGTGAGGGTGCCTGACACACCGATAGCAAGTGCTGAGTTCACTCCGCTTTAGATGTGTATTATTTGATGCTGTTCTGTAAGGTGAAATTAACTATTTAGCCTGCCTCTGTTCTGGGCTTTTCATTTAGTGTCATGTGGGCTCCCTGCCTTCCAGTCCTTCTTCTGGATGTAAGCCATCAGACAGTTGTTTCAATATCACTTATGTATCTCAGGGCAGGCAATACCGAACTTGCAAGTGTACGCGTTGTAACAATTAAGTACCAAGAATTTGACAGCAACACACAATTTGTTTAGGATACGAGTAGTATTGGGTCATCGGGCATCACAATAGTGTTCCACTAACTCCACGCAATACTTCAAACGGTGCTTTCTAAATTGGAAGCACTCTTCATAATTCACGAAATTCACTCGTGCGGCACTGCGGCAACGGAGTTCTAAGCTCTCTATATGCCATCATGATGAGTTCTCTTGAGGAGAGGCTTCATCTTGTAAGGTAAGAAAAAATTGCATGGGGTGATATAGTGAATATATATTATGTGCGGCAATATTGGAGTGCCTTTTTTCGCCAAAAATTTTGAGAAACGACCCGATTGTTGTGGCACAAAATCCAATAATTTTCGTAGAAAGTCCAGGTCACACATGGCAAATAAGTGCGCATTTCAGAATGTAAATATATAAATATTCCGTGTCAGTCTTCCTAATTCCTCAGGAACACATTATATTATATTTACGATAGATTGTGCTGCATATATCGAAAAAATTATCAACATAACCTTCAGTAGCCTCTTGATATTCTCAAAATCCACACTTTCATTGGCTTCTGCTCATCCACTACACTCTGTATAAGAGTCGCGCGGTTATACCCAAAAATCTGAGTCGTCAGTAAATATTTTAAGAATTTTTGAGGATTTCCCGGATTTCATAAAAAATTTTATCAGAACCGTTGCTTGTAATATGAGTCGCTTATATCGCCACCGAAAAAAAAATATTGTAAATATGAACGACGCAGTATTAGCATTTTGCAATTATAAAAATAAATTTCGTGTATATTTAAAGTTTTCTGTTTCCTATAATTACATTTCGGGAACATAACTGCCATTTTTCATGCGAGATGTCGCTATTGAATCACAAGGCTCTTGTTGCTTTAGAAGTGGTGCAGAAGCGTCAAACGTCTGCGACCGCCAGCAGTTTAGCATGAAAGTTTCTCTATCGAATGCAGCACCTCTCCCTTCTGTAAACCAATCTGTATAGTCATGGATTTCTTTCGCCCTCATCCTCTACATTTATCGCTGGAAAACATAAATAATATATACAATGAGACGTTGAAACAATGGCATTTGAATATTCTATCAACGGACGCGAAGTAAAGAGATTTTTAAGGGGACAGATACCTGTAAACGACCATATTTTCCCTAAATGTTATTAAAATTATTTAAAATGAAGTAATATATTTTTTTCAAAATTGGCATACAGTTTATTTATACATTAAAACTAGCGAAAACCCGCCCGTTCCGCTGGTCCTCTTTAAAAAAATCTAGATTAATTAATTAAATTAAGCCGAAAAATACTGTGTGTTTTTTATAAAAATTCTCCCGCATGAATGGTAATGAAAGAAGCTGTAAATAGTAGTAGCAATTAAGAAACGTTTGATGTGATTTACTTTATTACTTTTTTTATTGCAATGCTCTTTGGTATACAATATTCTTCGTTTTTCCATGCGTTGTTGAATAAATGAACAATACCGATGGCTTACCAACTCTTGAGCATGAAACATAAAGTTGGCCATGAGAAAAACATGGGTATTCTAAATCAATACCACAAATTGATAAATTTTGGCCTTGTGACTTACTAATAGTAATCGCGAATGCAAGGCGAACAGGAAATTGAAGACGTTTGAATTCAAACGGCATATCCGATGGTATCATTGGTATTCGCGGTATTAAAACGTCTTCACCAGAGTATTTTCCATTCAAAATTGTTGCTTCAATGACGTTATTCATCAATCTCTTAACTGTTAATCGAGTGTCATTACATAGTCGTGGTTGATTTATGTTTCTCAACATAATAATCGGTGCTCCTATTTTCAAGTTTAGCATGTGTGGCGGTAATCCAGGTAAATCAAGGGAATTCAAAAACTCAGTGGGATAATTTACAATATCATCTTGATTTGTAACAGTGTCAACGGATCGATATGTTTGTTCTGGACTTGGTATGTTAGCCAAAATAACGGCATTCATTTCATTCACATCTTTATTTTTGCAACATATGATGGCTCGTTCACTAAGCCAATCATGATTTTTGTAATTTTGAGGCAAATTTGGGAAAATACTTTGAATTAACTGTTCTTTCGTTTGACTTATTTGACAAAAGTTTGGTTGTAAAGTTATTAAGCCAGTTAAATTATCGACAGGAACTTTGCCATTTCCAATATCCAGTAATTGCTGTGAAAATTCAGCAGCTGGTGGATCATTTTGCATTACAACACGTACATTTGTAGTTAGTTTGAGTGTTTGAACATGTCTCCACAAATATGATGATTTCAAACATGCAGCCAATTCATCTGCTACATAAGCGTATATGTAACATTTAAAAATTTTTTTTTTAACTTTTAATAATAAGTGGTCTTCCTCTTTCTCTTCCTCTTCCTCTTCCTCTTCCTGTAGCTATTCCTTTTCCTCTTCCTCTTCCATCTCCAGCTCCATCTCCTTTCTTTATCCCGCAAACGGGCAGTAAAAATTACTTCACTTAAAAGCTTTGATCAACAGCTTCCATCTGATACCCATATTGTACAAACACATCCAAGGGTACCTTGGTCCACCTTTTCGGCTATATCTCGAGACCCTGGACACTCAGAGATCTCAAAAATACTCTGTATTAAAGCACTCATCAGTAGCTTTGATTTGATACCCACAACGTAAAAACACATCCTAGGGTTACCCGGGTCCTCGTTTTGGCCTTCGGCAGCGCTACCTGGTGGCGAGTGGAATCAATAAGCATATTATACTAACCTTCACCGTGGAAAAATATATATATATGCTAAATTGCATAATAATCGGCCCACACACACGACCAAAATGTATTCAATTCTAATGAATGCTATGTGCGGTACAAAAAATACGGGCGGCAAATAGCAAAAATACACTCACTTAACCGACGCACCGCACACACACGCAATATCAGATTTCAACCAAACTTCCCAGAAACCTTTGCCAAAGCAATACCAACAATGTGTGAAACTTTCATTGTTTTCCTTACACGCGTTGGTGAGATTACCCCGGACAACTGCACACTTTTTTTCGGCTTAATTTTTATATATATAGATAATATAATTGATTTTTTTATCACTTAAACTGGCGGATGTACACTAAATTCACCGAGGAAGGTCGCAGCGGGTCTTCTCAATCGGCGGGCATTGTAGCATGGGCGTCAGTGACCTGAATACATAAAACCAAACATTTTTTTGTTTATTAATGTCATAATTTCTATATGAATTAAAAAAAGGGGAAAAAATTCGCGGAATAGAATGCAAAAAAAAATGAATTTTGGGGAGAATGTTCCTACTATTTTTGCATCGAAACAATTATTTTTTCGAAAAATTTTCGAAAACTTGTAAATACACATAGAAAGCAATATCATAAAAAAGATGTGTGCAAAATTTCAGGGAGATCGGTCAATAACTTTTCGATTTGTCGTGTACGCCAATTCGAAAAACATAGTTTTGAGAAAAACGCTCTAAAGTCGGCAACGTAACTATTAATTTCCCAGCGCTCGAACGCAAAGAACAGAGTCTTCACGGTTCACGATCCATAACATTAGAAATAAAGGGTGATTTTTAAGGGCTATAGGAAAGTTAAAAAAAACACACGTAAAATTCAGAAAAATTAATGAAATTTTATTTAAATCGATAGTACAGTCCATATAGTTTAATGTTTGAAGGTTATTTCATACAAATATTGACCGCGACTGCGCTTCAAATGGTCCATCCGCTTAGTCCAATTTTGGCATACTTTTTCCAATGTTTCGGCCGGTATCTCACTTATAAATGCTTTAATGTTGTCTTCCAATGCGTTAATTGAAGCAGGCTTGTCTGAATAGACATGAGCTTTAACATAGCGCCTCAAAAAATAATCTAAAGGCGTTATATCGCACGATCTGGATGGCCAATTGACAGGTCCCGAACGTAAAATAAAATGTTCACCGAATTCGCCTCTCAACAAGTCCATTGCTACGCGTGCTGTGTGACATGTTACGTTACGATTCGCAGCATCTTTGAAGAAGTACGGTCCAATGATACCTCAGGCCCATAAACCGCACCAAACTGTGATCTTTTCTGGATACATTGGTAGCTCTTGCAATTCTTCTGGCTGATCTTCACTCCAAAATCGACAATTCTGCTTTATTATTTACGTACCCATTGTCGCTGAACATAATTTTTCGATAAAAAAGTGGATCTTCGTCCAATTTTCCAAAAGCCCATTCACCAAAAATTCTGCGTTGCGGTAGGTCGTTCGGCTTCAATTCTTGCACCAGCTGTATTTTGAAAGGCTTCACACATAACAGAGGCCCAATCGCAGCGAACGGCGACGAATCGATAATTGATGGTCATCATTAACACTGGCCGATACCGCTGCGATATTTTCTTCAGTTCGCACTCTACGTAAGCGTGTTGGTGGTTTGATGTCCAATAATGTAAATTTGGTTCTAAATTTAGTCACAATAGCTCGAATAGCTGCTTCAGTGGGTCGATTAAACTGACCTTAAAATGGAAGAAGCGCGCGATAAACTTTCTGAACAGAACACGCATTTTTATAATAAAATTCAATGACTTGCAAGCGTTGTTCGTTTGTAAGACGATTCATGGTTAAATTATAGACCAAACTGAATATGTTTGACAGTGAAACAAAACACGAAACGTGCGTCAGCTGTTTAAACCAACTGTTTAAAAAAGTTATAGCTAAAAAATCACCCTCTACTTAAATTTACGTTCTAAAAGTTGTTTGAATTATTCTTAAAGGATTAAGTTAACATTTTATGAAAAAAAAATTAAATTTTTTCGAAATTTTCAGGTATCTGCCCTTTGATACGTTGCTATTTTTGACTTTTTTGGAAAGAAACTTGCATAACTCTTCTAAATATTGACTCATTTAGACTTCTTAAGTATCATTGAAAAGATATTTTCTCTTGATTTCTGGAAAAATTAACTCATTATGAGCTGATTTTTGTGTAAAAAAAATATTTTTAAAAACCAATTTTGTTCGATTTCTCGTGATATTTTCAAATCAGTTTACCTAGCGGAAATTTTAAATTTTTTTCGAAATATTTATTGCTTGTTAAAACATAATAAATTTTATAGTTACGACATGAAATTTTTATAAAAGGTCGCTTCCGTTTTCGGAATTTTTTTTTTTAAAGCCAATTTTATTCATAAAAAACTCCTTTTCTGCAAGTATTTTTACATCGGTTTAACTAGCGTTAAGTTTAATTTTTTTTCGAAATATTTATTGACATGACATAATAAATTTTATAATTGCACATGAAATTTTTATAAAAGTTCACTTTATGTCAAAAAAATATGGTAAAACTCTCAGCCAAAATCAAGGCGAGTCTATTAAAGGTGATAGCAGTAGGCCTGCTGTTTCGGTTTTTTCTTTCGTTGTGTACCTTCAGATGTCAGCACAAAATTTTGTTGTGTAATACATTTCGTTTTCAAATTTGTAATTTGAAAATTGAAATTTTGTAATGAATTTTAATTCAAAAGTTATTATAAATAATTTCAACACGACAAGCAAATCGATTTCTATTTATTCCACAAATAAATCACTTCTCTGTTTTCTACTTTGACGTGGCATTCTAATGTATGATACAAAATGTTGTTGTCGACCTAATGCCACCACCTTTAATGAATTCGACTCGGCCAAAATTATGTATGTTCATTAAAACACTGAATAAATATGAGTATATGTGTGTATGTGCCATATATTTGTGTGTGCGCCTCAAATATATGCAGGTGCCGCATTTAACTCTGTTGTATAACAAATCGCTAATCGCTCTTTTCATATTTCAATTGCAACTTTCCCACGAGATTATCGCTTTTGGCATAGCTTCCTTCCCTTTTTTCTCGTTTTCTCATTTTCTCTTTTCCAACTCACTCACTCGCACTTGGCCTGGCCTTTATGCTCAAATAGCTCACACGCTGGTAGTGAATATTTCATTTACCACTTTTTCGGTTGCCTACTGGCATAACCCGCAGCTTCAGCACAAATTCAATTTTCCCACTAGAATGCCGGTAATTGTGTAATTGTAATGTTAACTGCTCTAATTTCGATCACACGCGGCCAAGATCAAAGATCGATTTAGATTTTTTATTGGTACAATACGACTGACTAGCTTACATACATACATACCAATACTGAGACACATATATTGTATTAGATGAGTCTGTTTGTACGTGTAGGTCTTTTAGTGCTTTCTCCTTTTCTGTTTTTTTTTGCGCTGCACTTAACTATGTACGAAACACGTTGATCACTGATCGACAATCAGCACCGACGCTTGCAACTATTTAAGTAGCCCTCTACTTAGGTAATAGCTGCACTTGTCACACACACACTCTCTCTCTCTTCTTCTCAGTTGGCAGTGAGATCGCTGATACGACAGTTTAACGTGTATCAGTGGCAACAACGTCTATTTGATTTTTATCGCCCTTTTGCAGAAGATCGCTGCCACGATCCGCCGTTTTGTCAGCCATTCACGTTGTTCTATGGCAGTAGCAGCGACAACGGCGGCTTACGCTTTTAGATCTTTCGCCTGTCTATCGGCTTAAGGCTGTCGGCCGAAATATTTGCCTTTTCTAGCCACTTCTTCTTTCATTTCTTACTCGCTGCCAATGCATTGCGTACTTATTGCATTGGCACTTATTTTTATTTATTTTTTAATTGTCATGCCACCTGATGATATGTTTTTAATTTCAACGAAATCCTCTTTACACGGTTGCATGCCGCATTATGTATTTTCTCATTTCTTTTTTTTTTTTGTTCTTTCTTTGATTCCACTCTATTCCTTCTTTGACTCGCTCAGTAACTGCATTGCTCTTTTACTTCGTTTTTTTGCTTCGTTGCTAAATACCCAAAATGCCGTGTAAAGTATAGATTTGTGGCTCTGTGTCTTGAGCATCGTCGAACTCATTGTTTTGCCATGCTTAGAGCGGAGCATCTATTCGGTACTTTGTTGTGGTGCAGTGCCCACTGGAAGCAACTCCACATGCCACCGAGTGCCAACACTGACGTACACTACTACCTATTTTATTATGCTTGTAGTACATTATTTAGGTATTGCCCCTTGGTCTTCCGTTGCTTCCGTTCTATTCTTCTGGTCACTATAGATGGATTTTTGCTCTTTTCTTCTACTCCATCGTATGACTGCTTTGCAGTTTGTGTGTGTTTGCTTGCTTGCCTTATAAGAGTGCGAGTACTGCAGTCTTTTGCTGCTTTGATATTTTTGTCAATGTAATCGTGGTTAAGCTAAATTACAGGTAGTCAATATAAATACCTATAATTGATTGCGGCATAGTTATGAAGTATTGTTCTAGTTTCTTTATTAGCCATTTTCAACGGCTGCTGTTGCGTTTCGTTCATTCGGTCGGTTGACTCTGCAGTCCAGCTTGGCATTCATTTGCTTTTTTTTGGCTTTATAATGTGCGGTTTCACTTTGATCTCTACCAGTTCCGATCTTTTATTGGCCGCCTATTGTTTTGTAGTTGCGGTTATGAATGGCATATTTTGCCCCCAACTATTTAAAAAATTGACTGTGGAATGACTTTGTTTGGCTCACAACAATGAAATCATTTATTTGTTGTCTTAAAAGATTTTTTTTTACTTTTCTCTGCCTTTTTACTTGTATAAGAAAATAAAGCGAATGAAGTTTTGGTGTGCAGATTTAGTGAGTAGCTATCGGTACTTACTTATAAGGAAGTTATTAAGCGGTTTGGAGAATTGCAAAAAAATTTAGGACATGAATATACCTATTAGTTAATACTTAAAACGATAAAAGTTTCGGTTTCAATTCAACCTACGCAGTTCATACTCGAAACGAAGCTATTGGGGTTCTTAAAGAATGTTAGTCCCGGAGTTTCGGGATCCCGGAACTATCGGGATTTGCAATTTCTTTAGGTAAATTAAAAAACTGGAGGAAGAAAAATTCAAGCCGTTCAAGCGCTTCAAGGATGTTATTCCTGGAATTTTGGGGGTCCGGAAATTTCGTGATTTGTAATTTCTTTAAGCATATGAAAGAAATGGAGCCAGCAAAACCCCTTTGTATAGCGCAAAAAACAACACTGCTTTAAGTTTTTATCATTTACATGAATTTTTATTTTAACATAAATGAGAATGCACTAAAGAATGCCGCTCAAATTATAAAAGACTGCAAAATTATGAAAATTTATTAAAATTTATAAATATTATGAAAAGTTATAAAAATTTATAAATATTATGAAAAGTTGTGAAAATTTATAAAATTCATAAAAATTCATGAAAATTCATAAAAATTATGAAAATTTATGAAAATTCATAAAAATTTATAAAAACCATGAAAAGTTATAAAAATTAAACTTTATGAAAATTTATAAAAATATAAGAAAATTTATGAAAATTTATAAAAATTTATAAAAACCATGAAAAGTTATAAAAATCAAACTTTATGAAAATTTATAATAATGTAAGAATATTTATAAAAATTATGAAAACATGAAAATTTATAAAAATTTATTAACTTTATGAAAATTTATAAAAATTTATGAAAATTTATCAAAATTTATTAACTTTATGAAAATTTATAAAAGTTTATCAAAATTATGAAAATTATGAAAATTTATAATCTTTATGAAAATTTATAAAAATTTATGAACATTTGTAAAAATTATGAAAATTTATGTAAAACTTTATAGATATTATACAAATTTATAAAATTAAAAAGTATGAAAATGTATAAAATTTATGAAATTTATAAGGATTTATAAAATGTATGAGTATTTATAAAGATTTATAAAAAGTTATAAAATTGATTAACATTTTCAAAAATTTTATAGAAATCCCGAAAATTCCGCGAACATAAACATCGCGAAAATTAACATCTCTGGTGCCTGCCACATATATTATGAGTGGTAAAAATTCTACCAGTTTTTTCTTTGCTTAACTTCGACGGTGAAATTAATACAGTTACTTTTATCCGATTTATATCAAATATGCGTCGTTAAATGAATTTTATCCATTTTAATGGCGGTTTCATAGCTCGGCGCGTGCAGAAGCACCTGTCCCTATTGTTAAAATAAGGTAAGTATTTAGAAGTGTCAGTTGGTCTCTAAAAGAACTCACTGAGACCGTTGCCGATCCATTGTGATACCACACGGGCAGTTTACCTGCTACTCCTCGTTAAACCATTTTATTTTAAGAGCGAACCCACTGGCCTAGCTCAGACTCATATCCCTAAGTTCACCAGTATCATTTAAGAACGACGAGCCAAAACCAATCTAAACCTTGTGGCATATCACACCGGACAGTGCAAAGAAGATATCTGACAAACTATTCCTCCTCCTCAGGTGGTGCATTTAATCATTCGTGTCAGACTATCAAACCATCTCATGTTGGCTTAAGTGCTATAGAGCGGTAGTGCCCTCTCTCTAATTTATTTGCCTTGCAATGGCCTTGTACGTCACTAAGGCATGGCACCCATTTCAAATAGCTGCGGCAATATTTCGCCATTTCGTTAAGAGATACCCGGTATTTGCGAGGAATGATGGAATTAGTGACAAGTGAGAGAGATTTAATTGCTGTTTGGCTATCAGAATAATTGTAGATTTCTCTAAAGGTAGTCCATTTTTCGCCTAGCCAGACAACTGCTTCATTAATGGCTAGAGTTTCAGCCTGAGGTGTGCTACAGTAATTAGAAAGACGAGCCGAAGCACTTACTTTTGGCTTCTTACAGCAGACAACAACTTTAACGTCAAGCTTTGAGCCATCAGTAAAGAACCGTAGGCTGTTTTTGCGTCCAGATATATTGTTAACCCACCCACATCCAGCAGGAATTCTAGTACTAAGTAACCTATTCAGTATGATTCATTCAAACAATAGTCAACAGGGTTGCTTGGGCCCAAAACTAGTGTTATGGCAATGTGTCTAACCCTAAATCGCGCCATTGATTAGTTGCGGCACGCCGAGCAGCAGTATTACCTGCATTCTGTTCACCAACTAATTATAAAGTAGGGAAGGAGAAAAGATTGTTCAGAGCATCAGGAGGTGTAATTCTTATCGAGAACTGTTCACCAGACTACATATAATATCGGAAAGGAGGATAGGTATGATAATGGTCCAATACAGCCAGTGAGAGTGTTCTTCGGAGGAAGACCCCACCGTCATTCTATTGCCTTTTTACATGAGAGTAGAGCAACAGTAGCTTTCCTTATAATATGTATTTCTTAATATATTTAATTTTCCAAAATATTTGGCGCTATCTCTTCTTTCTAGCCTTACGCCATTTCATGTTAGCTTCACAAATTGTGGTTTTTTGGGTTTTCTAACTTTCTCTTCCAGCACTGATTCTGCTTTCTAAGAGTTCACACCCAAACCGCTACTCACAATAATTCGTCTCAGAGGCGCTTTAGAAATAACTTAGTGCATATTAAACAGACCAAATTATACAAAGGAGCAAGCACCAATGGGTGCTTAAGCTCCTCTATTAGATCAGCGCCAGTTAAATCTTAAAGTTTATGATGGCTTGGCATATTTACATACAATTTTGTCTCATCATTTACAAAATCAATCGCAATAAACACTCTCAATAATTGCTGTGATAGAAACCCTTAAACGATTTTTTACTAATTTTTAATTTTCTCAACATTTTTTTAACTAAAAACATTGGACATTTTCGAAAAATCAATGCAAGAAAAAAATTATTTAGTTAAATTTATAACTGCTTTTTTACATTTATAACAATTTAGACAAAAATCGACACATTAATGGAAGTTTAATAAGAATTTAAAGGCATTGAAATACCCCAAAAGCTATACGAAAACGTTTCCCAAGCCACTACAAATCTATGCATCTACGAGCATACTTCACGCAAATGTCACAAATAATTAAATAACTACTAATTTTCAAGTGACACAAAAGCAAAAAAAATAAGTAAAGGAAAAGTAGAGAAAAGTAGAGAAGAAAAGGTCGCAGCTGCTCAGCGTAAGTGGAGAACTTAAACAGGAAAATTGGGCACAAAATTGGAGAGAAGACAAAAACAGAAACAAGGTTGGTATGTAAGTATATATCTATTAATATTTCTGATTCCTAATCTCTCGAACTTATGTATGTAACTTCTTCTATTTTAGATGTTCACCGCATAAATTTACCAACTCAAACTAGATTGAAGATAAAGTGAAAACAAATCAACCAAATTTACACAAAAACCCATACAAGCCCTGGTCAAAACAAGACTATGAGTACGATTGAGAACAACAACAAGCTAAAAGCAATAAAAAGAAAGAAAACACTACTTGAAAACATCAACAACAAAACAAAGTCATCACACTAATCATCAACAACACCACAATAATCATTAAACACAACCAACAAACATATAAGCAACAACAGCGAATAAAAACGAATTTATGCAACATTTCCGCTGGATAACGCATCAGCAGAGAGGCTCGGCGTTGAAACTTACCTTGAAGATGGTATGCGATGAATTGCCAGTCACACAATTGGTGGCTCTGAGGCAAAGGCTGGCAGAGACAAGACGCAGTCAAATGCGCCACATACCTGACACCAGTCGTCACCAACACAGGGAACAAAAGCAGCCAGCAACAGTCACTATTACAATTGACTAGAGCGCTGCACGGTTGACGTCTTGACGTTTTGACATCACACCAACGGCCTGTCAAACATACGCAACATACAAAGGTTCCTATGCAAATAAGTTGGGTGTTCGAAAGCAAATTGTAGAGGCCAGTCTTTTGCGTTAGCATTGGAGCGTGCAACAAGAGTGGCAAATGGAATTATGAACGCCTCATAACTGCATATAAATTAGGCAGTGGCAGACACTACTGAATGCCACTGTTTTGTGAAACTATTGGAGATGCGGACACATACATGCAAACATGCTTACTATGTTTATGTAAATACAATAACTGTAGAAATTGGACGCTTCGATAGGAGATGTCTCGATGAACGGCTATTATGGGTACTATAAAAATAATTTGTTTCTTTTTTCTTCTAGTGAACAAAGATTGCATCTTAGTTGGGGTCAATTGCCTGTGTGCTTGGCATTCTTATGTGCAAGTGGAAGTGGATGAGCAGTGGCTGCTTTTATAAGGCTGTCAATTAGCAAAAGAATTTGGGGTTAAGGATTTAAAGTTATGCGGAAGAGATTCAAATTAGTATGCTCGTGCTTTTGTATGCACTTGAGGTTAGGTTAGGTTAGCCTGGTTGGCAACACGCCACGCATAGACCTTTTGGTCCCTCACGATACCAGATGGTGACCGACCTCTATGAATACCGAAAGTAGACATCATGTAGGATGTCAGCGCTTTTGGCGAATCTAAGCAGAGCTGTGAGATCCGCTTTTGAGACGTCCTCCAGCCCTCAAACAATGGGGCTCCCAGACATTTTAAGCGCATTTTTAATAATGCCGGACAGACGCACAGAAGGTGTTCTAAAGTTTCCTTATCCTCCTCTCTGCATTTCCTGCATTTGTGTTAGCAATCCCTATCTTGTACGCATGTGCAGCCAATAGATTATGACCTGTTAGCATACCCATGATAGTTCTGTAGTCCTTTCGCAAAAGCATAAGTACGAATTGAGTCAGTTTTTTGTCGTTAGTTCTACACATGACTTTTGCTGTTGTGCATGTGGTCAGATTAGTCCACCTAACTTCCACTCGCTTTTTAATGTGTCGTCCATTTCATTGTATATTGTATTTAGCGCTTTTGGTATGTCGTTCTCTTGTTCAAACGGTAGTCTAACAGCGTTTTTTGCTATCTCATCTACTATTTCGTTCCCCATAATGCCTTTGTGACCAGGTACCCAGTTGATATGCAGCCTACTATTTGCGGCTAGCCTTTCTATGGCCTCCCTGCTCCGTCGAACATTTTTGGACTTAATACAATATGAGCTTATTGCTTTTATTTCTGCTTGACTGTCCACGTATATGCACTTTAACTTAAAGCAAAAATTATATTTAATATAAAAATATAGCTTATAACATTTTTTGGTTAGGGTAGTTGAAGTATGGTTATGGTGGCTGCTGCTCTTCATGAGTCTGTAAGAAATGGATCACTTTTAAGGATGAAAGCTCAATATGATTGCTTGTACTCAAGTTTACTCCTCTAACTCCCATTATGGTGAAACCACTTCGTCTCGCTGATAAACGATGAAATATTGAGGATGGTTACATATGCCAACTACGCCAGCCATCCAAAGAAGTAAAACTTTAGACAAAAATGTCATATTCTGCGAAGAGCGGCACAGTTCCTCGTTCCGGAGGTTGTAACAGAAATCTTTAAAGCAAAACCCCATAGGTTTCCATATGTTTCACTTTTGATAGTGAGTGGCGATAATATCAGTTATACTACTAATGGAAGGTCGGTGGAGATAGATTTTTTCTTTTATTTTATTTTTTTTAATTTTTTTTTTTTTAATTGAAAATTGAAAAAGTAATGAATTACAATCACAATGAATTAAAAAGCATTAGCGACTAGGCCATCAGCTTTACGAAACATAAGTATTTACATATATAATAATATTCGTGTATAATTTAGATTTCAAAATACAAATTAATTTTGTAAATAAAGTGTATAAAACTTTTAATGTTTTCTGCGTTAACTTCGGACAGAAGTATAAATAATCGTGTTTCGCCTTGTGGTTGTTGCTGGGAAGATTGGAGGGTTGAAGCTTGGATTAATGCATTTATAATAATGGTTTATGTTTTGCCATCGTTGTAACATTTGTTGTCGATTTGCTTTGTTAGTTGCGTTTTTTAGGTCGACCTTGTTAAAACTGTATATTGTGTGTAACGGCGACTTAGTGGCAAGTTTTCCTGCTGCGTCTGCTAAGGTGTTTCCACGTATTCCAATATGGCTAGGGATGCAAAACAACTTTATTTTTTCAGGGTTAGATATTAGCGTATCTCTGATTTGAGATATCAATATATCGTTGTTGTTTATATTTTTTATTGAAGTCAAAGTTGATAGTGAGTCACTGCAGATAAGCCATTTTCCTCCGTTTTTTCTGCTATTTTACAGGTGAAGACCGACCTAATCAAGAACTTGCCTCAGGGCAAAGGAATGCCCACAAGTTGTCCATAATTGACTGATTTAAGCCTAGTTCTCCTCCCAAGTAATCTCAAGCAGAAAACAATTTCATTAAATGCCGCTGTATCCAGGGATCCAAATAGCACTAGGAATGCCCCGCTCAGCCATCTCATTTAAAATACACTGCATTCGTCAAATGGCCGTAGGCTTAGGTTCAGCTGTAGGACTTCAGAGTGAATGACACAGCCGACCTTATTATGTAGCCTCGAGCCATTAGTCAATATAGCAACTGACCCTGGATCAAGGTCATTTGCGTGATTCCCACACAAATCTTTCCGGGATTCTTGTAGAAAACTTTTTTCAAACCAGAATTCTTGAACATTGTAATCTACATTGTTATCTGTGTATTCCCGGAATATATTTTTTTTTTTGCGAGAGATTCACTTAGGTTTGGACTCCATGAGCTTACATTATACCATACCGCTAAAGTAGTTTCCCAAAGTAGTTTCAAGAAAAAAATTGTCTTTGTTCCAACGTAGAGACCGCCTCTTAACATTTTTCCTTATATCCTCGGTACTTACAGTCAGATCTTAAGGTATGACATATTGACGTTTCTGTCTTGAGAATACAATTTTTTCGTTCTAAAGTTTATTGGCCCCAAGTACCCCGCTCTAGTTCTTACTCTCAGTTCCTACCACCCTAACGTACCATCTTCATTCTACTAAACTAAAGCTCGTCAAAAATCATTAAACTTTTACTTAGGAAGTTTCTCGATTTGGAGCCAATTACGATTTTTCTTTGGCCGCACATAGGAGCCGCTTTGTTACCTTTTTCATCATAGTTTCGGCATTAATGGTCGGATCTTAAAGTATGATCTTTGGATGCTGCACCTAGGGCGAACTTTTTTTGCCCATCTGTAGGGTGGTACGGTTTAGTGTACATACAAGTTTTGATACGAACCTTTCACTAAAATTCAAAAAATCACTCGCTTGCACTTCTTGAGCCAAAGTTTTACTGAGTTCTAATTTTTTTTGTTCCTCCTGTCATTACCTTCACTGCCAAGTCAGAGATACACTACAGTTCCGCCATGACGCACTTTGTGATTTTCTTATGGGAAATTTAAAATTTATGAAAAACATGATTCCCTTTCAAATTCTGTTTTTATTTACCTCATATAAAAAAGTAAAAAATTGTAAAAATCTAAATTTTCTCATGCGAATAATTTTCTGCTCTCTTACTCGGAAATTCTTGGAAAAGTTGAGCACTTTGTTGCTGTGCCGTTCATTGGATACCAGCCAACATCAAAATTCATCAAATCCGCTTCCTTCAGAGCAATGTCCTTCTTCGCCAATTTGGCCAGAAGTGTGATATCATCAGTATGTAACATTTATATTACCAGAAAAATAGCAGCTAGATTTTTTGGACTTGTACGTTGCAAAAACAATAAAGTGCAGTCACACGCAAAGACAGGGGCATGTCCGCCACCGCCGCGCCCAGGGCCGAGCTTGAGAAAGGCCACCAAGGTATATGGACGTAAAGATTGTGCCACACATATTCCCATTTGTGGTGTGAAAGCAACGGCATTGAAGAACTGTAAGCCGCGCATGTGGACCTTAGAAATGGAAAAGTGTTGTGAGGACCTATGCAAGTGGGCGCATCCCCGTTTCGATGATCTCTACTATATACCCAGTGACAAGCGAAAGATGAAGTACCAACGTACGTGGTGCGAATTTCGTGATACGTACATTGCGCCTAAAGAGATTTGTTGCTACCCTCGGACGAAATATGCACAGCCAAAAAAACGAAAACCGCGCAAACCGGTTGCGGCGTATACGAGTAAGGTGGAATATGTGATGAATTTATTATGTCGCAATCGCTTATCGCCACGCTGCATGAAGATCTCTTGGCCGGGTTGTCGAGGTGGACGCAGTCCGCCACTTTGCAAACCTAAAAGGCCAGATTGTGGTCCTCGGAAATGCCCGCCCTTCCCGAGTTTTTCGGAGTGTCGCAAAGTTATGAAGCCACCATTGAGACCAGTGGAATGCGCGTGCCTAAAATTAGAGCCACCAAGTTGTTTGGCTCATTGAAAAAAATCGGATAGGAGATGCAATTTTAAAAGTCATTCCCACTAAGTGGTTGAGAGCAATTGGTGTTGCGACTATTGACTATCTGTTGTGCTACTTATGAAGGAACTTAAAAATTTGTGTTTGTCTATAAATAGTTTGTGTTTGTCAAAAAAAAAAAAACTTCACTTAACTGTAATAACTAAATGTATAAAAATTGTATAAAGTTGTATAAAAATTGTATGTGTAAAAAAAGATGTTAAACATTTAATTGGTGGAATGCATCTGCTGGGTTGTCCACAAAAAGTCGGAATACAATAAATTGAAAACGGAGATACATGCATTTTTTATTTTGAAAACTGTTGACAAATTTTAAAAATTTCAATCTAAATTCTTTCTTTGTCCAAGTGGGCCCTCACCTGGGGAGACATTCATACTCTCCTATTATGAATTACAAAATTTCTGGGTATGCATGGCCCATGATATTCTAGTGATATCAGTGCAAGTTTGAAGCGGTTAAAAAATAGCATGAATTGAAGGAAAACAGAAATTTCTTCTGACGGCACTCTTGGTCTCTTATTTATTTTATAACTGGAATGCATAACAACTGGTTTGCACTTTTTTGCAAATACTTTTTTGCTAGACCCTTTTCTTCCATAAGAAACTCATTTTTATACGGAATAAAGTGTAAAAAGGCGTCAGTAAAGAAATTATTAACAATCAAAGCAAATTTTTCAGCCGCTTAAAACTCTTTGAAGATATAAAATTGGCTCTGATGTGTAATGTACTAGTTATTTAATAAAAAACTTATAAAAAATTTAAAAATTGTTAGTAAAATTATGTGACAATCGGGACTTTCATAGTGCAATAGATAGCAATATTATGTTGAGTGCAATAAATTTAGCTTTTTAGTTGTGGGAAAAAATGTCACAAGTGTGCTAGCAATTAAGGCAAAGTAAATACGGAAGAATGTAAAAAGAGCAGGAAAATATCAAATCAGAATATTTAGAAATCAGGCAGCATGAATTTATCATCTTTGCTTTGTCTGCTCATTTCCGCTTATCCAACACACAGCTAATATAAAGGGTGGTTAGACTTTAAGGGCCGATGCTGAATGTGAACCACACCTAAACATCAAGCTTTCTTCTGCATTTCATTTGACATTTTTCAATTTCAGACTAACTCAATTTGAACCATGGGACGATACGCTATTGAGCAACGCGTTAAAGTTATTCAGGCTTATTATGAAAACGGGCGTTCAAATCAAAATGCACATCGCGCACTTCATCTTCAGTGATGAGGCACATTTTCACCTCAGTGGATTCGTCAATAAGCAGAATTGCCGCATTTGGGCAAATGATAATCCAAGGGTGATAGCCGAAAAACCACTGCAGCCACAAAGAGTGACTGTTGCTGCGGTTTATGGGCCGGCGGCATCATTGGGCCTTAGTTTTTCCAAAATGCGGCCGGTCAGGCAGTTACTGTGAATAGTGTTCGCTATCTTGAGATGATAACGAACTTTGTATGGCCCGAATTGGAAGATATGGATGTGGAAGATAAGTGGTTTCAACAGGACGGAGCCACTTGTCACACAGCTAACGAAGCAATGGCTCTTTTGCGCGAAACATTTGATAGCCGAATAATCTCACATCGCGGCGATGTCAATTGGCTGCCAAGATCATTTGATTTGACACCGTTGGATTCCTTTCTTTGGGGTTATTTGAAAGAAAAGATAAGTCGATAGTCAGCTACAATTCAAGAGCTAAATGATGAGATAATTCGGCACATTAACGGCATAGAACTTCAATTATGCCTCAGCGTGATCGAAAATTTGGACCATCGGATGGAGGTGTGTCGCCGAGGCCGCGGCGGTCAGTTGGCCAATATTTTGTTCCACACGTAATTGAGCCATACGAATATTATCATAATAAAGAGAAATGATAATAACTTTTTAAGAAAATTGTATTTTATTCAAAATAAGTACCGGCCCTTAAAACTTAACCACCCTTTAGAAAGAACAGAATTAAAAAGAAAATTTAATTTTGCTTTCAAAAGAAAAAAGATTGATACATTTGATTATAACAAAGTGATAGTCACGATTTCAAAGTTTTATAACAAGAAAACAGTATTCCACTTTATGAATAATTTTTGAGTTCTTGGAGTTCTTTTGCAGGTTCGCGTAATTTTTGTCGAAAAAAGCCTTCCAGGAGAGACTTCAGAATACTAAAAATCGCGTGCAAATTGGAGCACTCTGTGCGAATTTATTAGCTTACATACATATTTTGATACCTTATTTTATAAAATATAGATAGCAGGTATTGACAAAGTGGTATTGTCATTCCGGCAGACGTACATGAAGAAACTTAAGAGAGTCATCCCTCATGAAGGATTATCTTTCTTGCTTTACGTTTGTGAAATTCTTCTGCTTTTCTGATGAACTCAAATAATATACAATCTGTGCGTGCCATCATGTATTTTTTGCTATCACAAATTTATGTAGATGTAATTTATGAAAATAATCGAACACTTAAACCGACGGCATCTTTTAAATTTTCAGCATAGAGCTCTTCAGAGTCGAATATTGAGCATTAAGCAGTATAAATCTGCCGAATTTTTATTAGAGATGGTCCAAGCACTTCCATTGCAAAATGTTTACATATGTATATACATATATAAATTTGTAAATGGCATAAATGGCATAGCGCCATTGGAAAAATCTTTTCGAATTGGGAACCAACCAAATAGTAGTCACTCACAAACATACTCAGCTTCGACTACATCTTTTATTTTATTAAGTAAATTGGGTTGAAGCTGTTACCGATTTATATCTCTCCTAACGGACACCTCTCTTAAGCAGTAACCTCACATAGGCGCACACTTTTTTTTCTCTTGAAAGGACAACACTCCTATACTATATAATTAGCTTGTTTTAAAGTTTTCTCATAAGCGGACACATCCCATAAAAACGACGAAAATTTCTGCAAGTACCATTAAACTACCGGTAGATACCTATGAAATGAGACTTTCAGCTATTAGTCCATAGATGTCACTAGGAGTATTTTTAAACCTTCCCAAATGTATTCTTTTTTACGTGTGTCATCTGTCAACAACATTCAATTCATTGTTTGTTACGTTTCATACAACAATGCATTTTTGTCGCTCTTAAAAATGCCGAATTTCGTGCCTTCAATTTGTCAAATGGTGCCTTGATTTTCTGTTATCAATTGAAGAAAAACGCTTCTCAAGCTCATCAAATGTTTATAGAAGCTTATAGTGGGCATGCTCTAAATAGAGCACAGTGCTTCAGGTGGTTTGAAAAATTCCGAAGGGGTGATTTTAGCGTGGAGAACGAGGACCGTGACCGGCCACCGAAAAAGTTTGAGGACGCCGAATTGCAAGCATTGTTGGATGAAAATGATGGTCAAACGCAAGAAATGATGGCAGAGCAGTTGGAAGTGACCCAAAAAACCATTTCCAAACGCTTTAAAGACATGGACATGATTTTAAAGGTCGGAAGATGAACTGAAAAGGAAGACTTTTTTGCATCGAATCGTTATGGGTGATGAAGACTGGGTGCATTTCTCCAATCCCAAGCGCCAACGATCGTATGGACCGCCCCGCCCCAAGCCAAAAACAACGGTCAAACCAAATCGCTTCGCCGCAAGGCAATGCTGTGTGTTTTCTGGGATCAGCGTGGCATGATTTGGTACGAGCTATTAAAACCAGGTGAACTAGTTGACGGTGCACGCTACCAACAACAATTGGCAGATTTTGAACAGCGCTATTCACCGAAAACGCCCCCAATATGTCGATCGGCATCACAAAGTAATTTTTCTTGATGACAATGCACGGCCACATCGAACAAGAGCGACCCTGGAATTGGTGGAGACGTACGATTGGGAGCCGCTGGTGCATGCGGCTTACTCACAGACTTGGCGCCTTCCGATTATCATTTGTTTGCATCGAGCAGCGCTTCAATTTCACGAAGAAGCCAAAAAATGGCTCGATGATTGGTTTTCGGCCAACGACGGAGAATTTTTTTGGCGTGGCATCCACCAATTGCCTGAGAGATGGGAAAAATGTGTCGCTAGCGATGGCTATTATTTTGAAGATTAAATTTGTAAACATTTTTGGTTAATAAACGTTTGAAATTAAAACAAAAAGAAGTCTCGTTTCATAGGTATCTACCTGGTATATTCTTTCTTGAAGAACCGGGCTTTCAATTTTGTCATTAACGAGATCAAAGATAAATGATATTACCTGTAGAGTATCGCTGTTAGTCAATGGGAAAAAACTTATCAATTGACAGCGAGATTCGTATGGTGGTTTCGTGGTGGTTTTTATGATGACAGTCTTGTTTATTTTGGACTTCACCTTGTATAATTAATATGATAAGAGGTATGAGGGGGTTTTCAAGCTTAGAAAAAGTGAATAAATGGCATTTTTCAATATTAAGAACTAGACAATTTATAAGGCACCGGGAAAATAAAATATTCTGTTCAGACGGTAGGACGGTTGTATCACTAGAATTTCTTATTTCAGCGTAAACTTTTACCTATCAGCCCAGTTGGACCATTTTGAATACCACGTTGACTCTCCCACATATTCCCATTTCTATTTAAATCAGTTCCAAGTGAGAACGAATCAGAACAGTATTTTCTTCAATTGTATGGTTCCACTCAAGCCGGCAAAAAATTCTGTGGTAGAAGAAAGAGTATCTCATAATCATAAATGGCCTTTTAGCACCTGCGTCATGGTGGATAAATCGTTTTTAATCAGCGTTAGAGGCTTGTAAGAATCCCTGTTGTATCATGCTGACCACTTCTATTCACCCAAGTAAAACATTTTTAATTGTTGTAAGTTCTATTGGCGCTCCAAGCAGTAAAAGGGCGGTGTTCCTCAGCAACGACAGGACTGATAGCGGCAGGCTAATCACCTACCTTCTCAGAAATCAAATAGATTAACAAAATCAACGCAAGGCAAGTCTTGTCGAGGACCTTTGCTCCCGAGAGGAGTGAACAAGAAAAAAAATTCGTTGCCACATATGTTCCTAGACATCTCCAAGCAAATAAGTCGCTAACACAAAACAACTTCATCCAATTCAGCCATCCAATGCTGTTGATGTAGTGGAGGAGAGAAAAGGGCACGCTAAAGAATCTCAAGCGCCTAGGCGCTAGAGCCGGGCATTTGCAGAGAAAGTGTTCCACAGTCTCTTTCTCTGCAAGATCCCCACAGCTTCTGCAATAGGGGTTGTACGGAATTCCAAGCTTCTCTGTATAAGCACCGATCACCCAGTGACCAGTAAACACCGCAGTGAGTTTGGAAATTGAATGGCGGGGGATTCCCATCACCTTAAGCGTTCTGTTTCTATCGTATTTAGGCCATAGTGTTTTCGAAATAGCACACGATGAGATTGAAATTGTGTACTTTCCCTTTACCGGCGGCCAAGGGGACACCGATGTCTGAGAAGGGGACAGCTGAAACTGGTCCTGCCGACCCCTTCCTGGCAAGCTCATCGGCAATTTCATTTCCCTCTATATTCCTGTGCCCAGGAATCCAGATAAGGGAAATGTTTCCTGCACGTTCCAGACGTTTTAGTTCCTCCTTATAGGAGTTCACCAGAAGAGAGCTGCAATACGGTGACGACAGTGCCTTGATCGCAGCTTGACTATCGGAAAAAATATTAATGTCTTCCTCCCAACCGCGATCCCGAAGCATATTGCATGGCTGGAGGATCGCGAAGACCTCTGCTTGAAAAACGCTGCTTGTTTCCGGCAGTTTAAAGGAGACCGAAATGCTGGCTGATTTAGAGTAAGACTCCGCTCCCACTCTACACTCCATTCTGGATCCTTCAGTGAAAACCGAGGTATCTATATCCGTACCGACTCTCCCCTTTTTCCAATCTTGCTTGCTCGAAAATATAGCCCTAGCAAAACCTTCAAAGCACAGTTTGCAGATGGAGAGGTCAGTGCGAATAACAGAGAAGGAAGGGCAGATCTGCTTCAAGATGCTACTATGTTCTACAGGAAGTTGTCTCCAAAGGCCAATCTCCTTCAACCTAATTGCGCTCTGAGCAGCAATGGATTTGACCTGCCGATCTACAGGAAGTAAGTGCAGAATAACGTTGAGCGCAGCAGTGGGACATGTTCTACAAGCACCAGTGATGCCCACACATGCAGTTCTCTGCACTCTCTCTAGTTTAGTGGTGTTGTAGCCCTTCTGAAGAGCTACCCACCAAACTAGGCAATCGTATGTCAAAATTGGCAGAACCACTAA
The DNA here is from genome assembly GCA_037575425.1 of Anastrepha fraterculus. Classification (NCBI taxonomy): domain Eukaryota; kingdom Metazoa; phylum Arthropoda; class Insecta; order Diptera; family Tephritidae; genus Anastrepha; species Anastrepha fraterculus. The sequence continues at coordinate 25,376 of JAYXIM010040325.1, forward strand.
GTTGTACATCCAAAGTACGACACGTGGCTTGAGATCCCATTTTTTGCCGAACATAGATTTACAGACGTAGAAGGCTATATTGGCCTTCTTAACTCTATTTTCTATGTGCAGCTTCCAGTGGAGCTTGGGGTCAAGTATTAGCATGCATAAATTGAGAAACTGCCAATTTATTATTAGTCGTTTCGATCAACTTTCCACTAATGAAGTCATTAGAATACTTCTACTATCATTTAAGTTCCATGAAACCCAGTCGGTAGTCACACTTTTCTCACTACAAGTAGATATTTACTTATAATATGAAAAAAAAAATTAATTTAAATTTATAAACTCTCAAAGACCTCAGTAACGGCCGCTCTTCTCGCTCAAATCTCTTACTCTATTCTTAATTATATTAACCTCCGTATTTGGGATCTTAGAACTGGCACAAGCACACACAAGCAAGCAAACGAAGTGTATGTGAAGCTACATTTTAATAAAAAGGGCCATCTAATTAAGGTCAAATGCATGCGTTGATATAATCAGCAGACAAACCGGAGAGTAGGCCAGAGAACTATAGGAGATGGTATGGCTAGACCAAAATCTAGATATCAGATTGATGTAGATATGTATGTATGTGTATTTGTATTATACATGCATACATATGTCAATTTGATAGCTGCAGCTGCAGCGGCAGAAAATTTATGTATCGATGGACATAAATAACTAAGTGTTGCATAATAAATTTCAAATAATCTTTTGTTTGCCAACACGAAATCAACAAGCAAAACCTACTTATAAATGTGTGTGGACTTAAATACATACACAGATGCATTAATGCACAGACATACTCGTATATATGTATGTACTAAATGTGAACATCTAGCATCTCTGAAGATAAATTGTTATAATTGTACATGGTGACAATATTAAAAATGTATGCTTATAATAAATCTCTACATCTTAAAAAAAATTAAGTTTGAAAAAATTTATGTGCGCTAATAAATATGCAACGAATGCACCGATTTGCACAAGATTTTTTGCATTTTCAAGCTAATCTATCCTGGCAGGATTTTCTTTGCATAAATTGTTTAAACTTACAAAATAGGCGGATCTATAAGCCGAAATATGATAAAGAATCATTAAATTAATGTTCGAACTGCAACAGATCAGAAACGAAAGGAAGATTTTTTCTAAGCGCAACAAGTAGGAATGGGCAGGCAAAGCAAATATGAAAAATGTGTACCCTATGATTGCTATATCTTCTGACTTGTTATTGTGCGCCTCACTACTCGAACGTATGCAGAGCAGCGCATGCCGGGTATTTACTAGTGTTTGTGTATGCTTCAGGGGTGGTGTAGAGCTGAAAATTTTTGGGTATTTTCAGCAATTTTTTTTACAATTAAAAAATGAAAAACGATATTTACATTTTTGGGTTTTTTATTTAACTTCTTTTACATACAAAAATGAAAAACAAAAAATTTTTTATTTGACACTCTGACAAAAATCGGTTTTTCAGTTTTTTATTCAAAAAAATACGAAATAATAAAAAAAATAGTATGATTCTATTACGGGCGACAGCCATTAATGTTGTGAACAACATATTAAAATTTCAGATGATGCGGCTGAATATTTTATTTTTATTTTTTTTGACAACACCAGACCGAAAACCGTAGTTTTGAGATAATTCAGCTTAAAGTTTTGAGAGTGGATAATGTGACCATTGATGCAGCCGCGAATCTGGCCCTACCTGCTAAAACGGCTGTAGAATCGAACAGGGAATATCTTTCCAAAAATATGTAGTATAGGGTTTTTCAATTGGTGCGGGTCGATTTTGGCGCCCTGTGGCAGCCATTTTGGTTTGGTGGCATCTGTCAAATGTTTTTTTTATTATTCAGTTGTTTATGCCAAATCATCATGGCAAGTTACACGATTGAACAGCACGTTCAAATGATAAAACTTTATTATAAAAATGAGTGTTCATTAACGCAAACGTTGCGCGCATTGCGCCCATTTTTCGGTAGACGTGGTGGCTCTTCCAATTTCTTATGGCCCATGTTGAACCATATGGACCTGGACGACATGTGGTTCCAGCAGGACGGCGCTACGTGCCACACAGCAAACGCCATTTTATTCCATTTCAACATCTACCCGCCCTTATTGAAAAACCCTTTATATTCTTAAACACCTATACTTTCGAAATATAAAAAAAAATCGATTTTTTGAAAATTTTAGACCACCGGGACTACTGAAGACGTATTAAATATGAATATATATTAAACGTTCAAATGTGCCTACCATGCAAAAATTTCGACTAGTCCCAAATGAGATTGAGATTAATCGATTACTCTTTATAAGTAATGAACCGTTTCCTATTATTCGAGCTTATCCTATGAAGAGATTAACTGCACACGATCACAAAAAGAGACTAGTTGCTTTTACGCTGAACGAAATATTTTAATAATATTTTAGTTATACCTATAGCTTAGCTGAGCTCCGCCAAAATCGCGTAAGAGTTATATAGTAGTAGAAGAAGGTAGACGCTTGAAGATACCAGGCATATGCGCTATTTTATTGCAGTCAACCTGTATTGTAAACTAAAAAAAAGGTATATTTTAAATTTTAAATTTGCTTTCTCAGCTAGACGCTCTTCTCCACTTTCAACTGTTCTAATAATTGCCGCAGTCCCATTAACCTCTGCACCTTCACTTAGCCTAAATTTTTCGCGCTTCTTTGCCCTTTTCTTGTCTACTAAACTTCTGACACATCTTTTATGTATAGCCAGAGCAAATAAGTGTGTATGTATATAGATTTCTACATTTTCATAAGAATTTATACTAACTTTAGAATTGAAAAAATTATTTTAATTTTATAAATTTTTTGTTGGTCCAAAACTTCCTTAATTATGCTCGTCATTATCGGAAAGCCTTGAAATTCATCGATATGTAATTAACAAATCGCTGATTGCCCGAACGAGAGCCCTCTGCGGCAGCGGTTCATATAAAGCATACCCCATCCATACATACATACATATACACAGACACATACACACCGCACTGTCCCAAATTACATGCTTACAAGTGTATCTAATAGCCGCTGTAAATCTAAGAAAAAAGTCTATGTAACGCTTAAATACCAGTTTCCTTAGTTGACCTGCAGGCCTAAGGCGGCAATTCTTACTTAGTACCGCTAATGGGCCGCAAATTAGGCGTGAAAAAAATTTAATGAAAAATGCGCTTATACACATGTGCTTGTATGTTGGTGGGTAGGTAGTTGTATGTATTTTTGGCTTAATATTTTTATATGTTTGCGCATACTTATTCATAGTTAATGTATACAATTGGAAGCTGCTCCATACTAGGGCTTCTAATACCGAGTTACAGCATCCCGATTACCGAAAACTAATTTTTTTCTCGCTCTCAACACCCGAGTTCAAGACTTCGGGATCCCGGTATTCAATAAATTTCGAAATGAATGAATTTTTTTTTATACAAATTAACAATGGACCGCGAACCCTACCCATTGAACTACTGTGTCAAAACGGTTTTATAAGTGCGAATATTTTTTGAATGCATGGGGTTTCTCTATGCACTTCTTAAGTGATTTTGGTTATATTCTAAAAAAAAAAACAAAAAAATAGTTTCTACCTTTATTTTTGATTATGATTACTTGATTGTGGTTAATTTTATGAAAGAGTGCCTGAGTATCAAACGATGGAAAAGTTTACATTTAAGTAAATATTTATAGAGTCCTATGATTGAGAAAAATATTTCAAACAGATGCAAGAAACCCTCTTAGTTTTATGAATAAAAATATAATTGATTTGTTTTATGATTATTAACCCTTTGCTTTTGCGAAAAAGGCCTCGAACCTTTTCACTTCCAAGAACTAGCAACTCGAGACGATTTCGCGCACATTTTGTAAATCTTTTACAGACTTTGATAAATCGCACCCTACATAAATAGTAGTTAGTTTTGGTGTGATATTTTGGTGAAACAATAGCCAAGATATATTCTAGGTTTATCACTCGATTTAAGACTTCAAATCATTCATGCACTACGACCTAGCGCCGTATCGGCGCCGCTCGAGTAAAAAGGGGTAACGAAACTCAACTAAGTAAAGGTGCTGTGTAGATGGATTTTTACTAAAGGTTGATCTTTTAGCTATTATCTTTTTAAACAGTTGGTTTAAACAGCTGACGCACGTTTCGTGTTTTGTTTCACTGCCAAACATCTTCAGTTTGGTCTATAATTTAACCATGAATCGTCTTACAAACGAAAAACGGTTGCAAATCATTGAATTTTATTATAAAAATTCGTATTCTGTTAAGAAAGTTTAAAGTCGAAAAATTGTGTTCAGCGACGAAGCCCATTTTTGGATCAATGGGTACGTAAATAAGCAGAATTGTCGATTTTGGAGTGAAGATCAGCCAGAAGAATTGCAAGAGCTACCAATGTATCCAGAAAAGGTCACAGTTTGGTGCGGTTTATGGGCTGAAGATATCATTGGACCGTACTTCTTCAAAGATGCTGCGAATCGTAACGTAAATGTGAATGGTGAGCGCTACCGTGAAAGGATATCCAACATTTTTTTGCCCAAAATGCAAGAGCGTGACTTGCATGAAATGTGGTTTCAGCAAGACGGTGCCACATGCCACACAGCACGCGTAAAAACGGACTTGTTGAGAGGCGAGTTCGGTGAGCATTTTATTTCACGTTCGGGACCTGTCAATTGGCCACCCAGATCGTGCGATATAACGCCTTTAGATAATTTTTTTTGGGACTATGTTAAAGCTCATGTCTATTCAGACAAGCCTGCTTCAATTAACGCATTGGAAGACAACATTAAAATATTTATATGTGAGATACCGGCCGAAACATTGGAAAGAGTATGCCAAAATTGGACTAACCGGATGGACCATTTGAAGCGCAGTCGCGGTCCACATTTGCATGAAATAATCTTCAAACATTAAATTATATGGACTGTACTATCGATTTAAATAAAAGTTTCGTGCATTTTTCTGAATTTTACTTGTGTTTTTTTTTGAAAAACTTTTCTATAGCTCTTAAAAATTCAGTCTTTATTACATGCAAGTGAACGCTTAAAGTGAAGGTGAAACTTTGGAAACTGAAAAAAAGAAGGCTTAAAACTGACGAGGGCCGAACTGTTTATGCATTCAAAAACTAAAGGACAGTATTTCATAAAAAGTAAGTAGATCATTCTTTCAATATTTTCATTTACCCAATTTATGCATATACAGGAACATAATATATTACACCACCTTGTCAATTTAAACTTTTTTCCACCCTGTGGCCCATCATTTGGCTGCCTTTTGTTACATTCAATTTGCTTACAAGTTCAACATTTTCAACCAAATTTGGATTCGCTTTGAACTTATTTGCTTCCCAAAAAGGTTTAAAAACGAAACTGGAACAGTGATTACGTTATCTTTAATACGTAATTTACAGAGCAACTTGATTTTTTTCCGAAATTGTATAACAAATTATACAAAATTTATTAAGAATTTCAAATTTTTTTAGAAAATTTCAAAAATTATTTTCTGGGCTTACGGTTTGATTGAAAAGTAGAGTAGGCGTTTTTATTAGAGATTTTTTTTTATTAATTTTAACATTTTTTTTCTATTTCCTTAATTTTTTTTATTTTTATTTATTTGTTTTTGTTTCATTTTCTTTTCATAAAGCTTAAACTAATAATACAATTTTGAAATACAGTACGCTTCAACTGAACTTTCTTCATATCTGAGCAAAGTTGTTGTAGATGCTTTCCATTTCAATTCAACCGGGCTATTCGGGTCATGTTCTTCGATCTCGATGTAACTGAAATATGTTGCTCTCTGGTCAAAATAATGAGACACGTATTTTTTTTTTCGCCTGAAAAAATTTTTTTTCAAGAGTTATCGGCAATTTTGTTTTTCGGCTCAAACTCGATTTTTTTTAATTATATAAGAAAAAAATTTTTTGAAATCCCATAACTTAGTCAAAAATGAACCGATTTTAATAATTTTGGGTTCAAAATGATCGTAATTACTTACACGAGCGATTTCATGTAGAAACGATTCCAAACAAGTAGTTGGAAATTTTTTATTTAGCAAAAAAGAAAAATAATTGAAATTTTTTCGAAATTCAATATTTCGAAAAGTGTATTTTTGTTTTTTTTATAACTTTTTCCAAATGAAAAGAACATCTCAAACTTTAATTGAGCTGAATGCCCAGTAGCTAAAATGAGTTGTTTTTGAGTAATGAATTTTTGAGTAAAAAAAATGTTTCGCACTTTTGGTTTTTTGCAAAATAAAAAATTTTCAACCTCTTTTTTGCTAATATTTCTACATGAAATCGCTCGTGTAAGTAATGGCGATCATTTTGAACCCAAAATTATTAAAATCGGTTCATTTTTGACTAAGTTATGAGCATTTAAAAAAAAAGTTTCTTATATAATTAAAAAAAATCGAGTTTGAGCCGAAAAACAAAATTGCCGATAACTCTTGAAAAAAAAAATTTTCAGGCGAAAAAAAAATACGTGTCTCATTATTTCAACCAGAGAGCAACATATTTCAGTTACATCGAGATCGAAGAACATGACCCGAATAGCCCGGTTGAATTGAAATGGAAAGCATCTGTAAAAAAGTTGCATGAATTATTTTTAAAATCAATAATAAGTGGCTGCGATTTGCTACTTCTCTGCTCGCTATCTTTGGGCCTGCTCATTTGGCGAAAGATTTGCATGTGAAAGGAACAACAAAGTTATGTTTCCTCAACTTTCCGTAATATCTTTTGATGTTTTCGTCGTTTTCACACACCTTGCAATTCTTAGTTATTAGTTTACAGTCAGCAACAACGAGAGCACAAAGGGTGTTGACAGAGCATAGACTCGCAAGCAACGAACTGAAGCAACAAAAATTGCTCTGTGTGAACGCTGTCTTACTAATACTCGTTAAGTGCCTCCAAACAGATATAAATTTGGCACCTTTTTTCCAGTGCTACCAGCACATGTTTATTCATACCAGCTGATTGATCGAAGAGGCCTAATGATATCCAAATTTGTATTATATATTTACTTTGGTCTAATTTTCAGCTAGAATTACGTGCACTCTGCATACCAAAATGCCGAAAAAAATCCAGAATTATCGGGACTGCCATTTTAGAATCCCGAAATTTCGGGACTGGATGCCTAGGACGTATAAATCTGTTGGTTACACATAAATAGATTTTTTAACGCTTTTTTGCTACTTTGACCGCTCATCATATAGAAATTATAAGTAACTTCTTAATTTGTACCAGCTACCCAGCTAGGCTCAATTGGTTTTTGTTTTTTAGTTATGTTATATTCTAAATTGATGTTAACAATATGCATGTTCGTGTATTCATATGCTTACAGTGAGTGTTAGCTATCATCTCTTCATACTTATATGAGTTATTTGTTGAGGTTGTGCTTTTGTGACCAACCAGCTGATCGGTTGCTTCATGGTCAACTACTTCATTTCGGCGTTTTAATTGCGGTAAAAAAGTATAGGATGTATGGTATTGTAATTTTCGGCTTTCAATTTGAGAAGTCCATTGGTGGTTAAAAAGTACTCACATACACGTAAATATGTTTCGGAAAAGCCTGAATATCTTTTTTTGAATATCAAACTGTATGATTCAATGCAATGCTACCTCGAACAGCCAGTTCACGTTCTCGATACGACATGGAATTTCAATCGGCCAAGTACTGCCACTTCAGTAGTATGCCCCTAAAAATGTAGAGGTAATATTTTCCGCCATTACAAGGCTCACTAAAGCCATCTAGCTACAAATGTTCAAAACTTCCTAAGCCACCATTATTTAAATTTATCCCTTTATCTTAAATTTCGCAGTGCTTCGAAACTAAATTATATATATATATGTTAAATTTATGTAAATATATATGTATACATACTAGCATCACCCAGTGGGCTTCGCACCACCATACATAAAATGTTTTTTTTATATCGCAAGAAATTTTTCATATTAAGTTTTCTTTATAGAACTCGTAAAATGTTTAAACAGTTGATTTGGTTGATTTTTTTCATTCAACATACTTTCTAAAGATGTCACAATAGCCTCTTCTGTACTTTTTTAAAATTTGATTGTGGTGGTCACTTATATACAGGTAAGGTGAAAGAGCCGATAAAAACTTGTAATTAAACTTTTATCCTTTAATTTCCATTTCAATTTTTTACGCTAAATAAATTGTGCTAAAATAAATAAAGTTAAAAATGTTTTTCCAGTTCCTTGAATGCTCCAGTTTTTATTATATTTTCGCCCAAAATTAATATTAACATAATACACTTACAACCACAACAGTACAACAGAAACGCTCATAATCGGCTGTGTATTTGTTATTGTTTTTCCCATACAGGCATTTCGTATGAGAGGAAACCATTACTCACATAAAATATCATAACTCAGGAACGGCTGCACTGATTTAAATCAAACTTTGCACAAACCACCTCCTCAAAGATAGAAAAGAACTCTAAAATTTTTGTGTCAATCGGTTCGGCGGTTCTTGAGTTATAAGATTACCAAGGAAATGTAACTTCTTTTTATATATATAGAAGATATATAAATTTTCTTTTCTTATTACGACTACTATTTCTTATTCCGTATTTCTTCTTAATCTTGCGGTTTACTTGGTGAAAAATTACAATAGCTTCAGCTAGCTTTTGTTGCTCTTGTTGGTGCTGCTCTTATTTGCCGCTAAGTTCAAGGTGTTGCTGCACTTATTATCTACTCAATTTCTATTGTTTTCTCCAGGAAATTATTTTCGGTTTTTCTTTTTGCCTTCATTTTGGATAATTTGTGGTTTGAAAATTTGATTTTCGTGCGGCTAATTGAGTTGCCGCGTTGCTTTGTGTTTGATTTTGTTTATATGCCGACACCTCAGCTGTCACTTTACGTTGATTAAACAGACGAATTAGTTATTGAAGAAATACAAAAAAAAAACAATATCTGTACTTTTTTATATGAAGAAATTCATTTTTCTACAGAAGATTTTAATCGCACTTGAAAGAAAATTATTGACCCTTAACCTTATATAAATATTGCCACTTTTCGAGCGCATTGAACTAGAAGTGTGAACTTATAGTTATTTTCGTAAGTTTTTGAGGCCAGTGATTTGAAAATGTTTAAAGATTTCACAGCTCGAATTTCCACGTAATAAATTGTGCCTTACTTTTTCTCACCTTTTTGCACGAATCAATGACTTAATCATAAAAAAATTTTTTCTTAATGAAAATGTGCAACATCGTTAGGGGAGAAAAATATCAAAAAGCAACGAGAATTTTGAGCCACTTCAAATTAGCACTTTATTAAACTAATATTTAATGAGCTATAAAACTGTGTACCCACCCAACTTTAACTTGTTACTTTAACTTTTGTTACAAAACTTAGAATTTTCATGAAAATTTCTCAAATTCTTATAAATCTAGTACCAAGTTTTATATTCGTTGTAGAATACAGTTTTTTCGCGGACTGTATAAAGGAAACTACATAATTGGTTGCTGTACAAATTGTAGCTAGCATGCGCTAGCGAGAAAGTTTTATAGCGAGAAAGAAGGAATTTAAGCATGAAAGGTCTGGGGCGTCACATCTAATAATGGACAACCCGTACACAAGAAAGAACTTCTCTTGAATCGTCCCTTATAGATAATTTATTCCCAGATGGTTCTTAAGTGGCTGAAGGTATAGAAGCTGCTTAATGCTTCTAAGTTCAACTTTCCACACTCCTACTGACACGCAGCTGCGCTTGGTTAGAAAAGAGGAACTTTGTGCTGGCAGTCGAGGATGAGCAGGAGTAAATGAGTTCTTCAATATGAAAAAACTCGCCCGATAGTTAAAAAAAATAAGACCGCGGGCTAGAAAGCAGGCCCATATGTCCTAATTCCAGACATCAAATCAAGCTATTTTTGATGATAATTCCAGATAAACAAAGATAAATGAGGGAAAGGAGACAAGAGTGTACACTTGTGCTTACATTATGAAGCGAGCTAACATTTTTTTACAATATTCGCAAAAGTTTTGGAGCGGCATTCTTTTCCTTAATTTTCCATAAAAATATAGCTCATTGTATGTCGAAAAAATCAAAGTCCCAAACCTTATACAAAATTCAAAAAAATTTCACAAATTTCAAAAAAATTATCATCAAAATTTTCAACTTTTTAATCAGAATATTTAAATAATTGCTGAATGTGCAGTTTTCCTGGTATTTTAATTTTAGAACAATTTCCAAATGCCTCAATTTTCATTTTTAACAATTTTTTTGCAGACAATGTTGAGAATTTCCTTCTATATAAAGCGAATTCCAAAAAATTTCATCAAAATTTTCAACCATTTATTTAGAAAAAATGCTGGATATGCAGCTTTATAGCTCTTTTAATTTCCGTATAAGAAAATTAAAGTTGGATGTGCCTCAAAAGTCGGTTTTATTTTTTACTTCTTTTATTTTTTTCATGCGAAGTTGAGAATTTCCTTCCGTATAAAGTGATGAACAGTTGGAAATAAAATTTATTGAGATGATATATATTGATATTGAGTTGGGTCGATAGCAAGCAAATTTACCCGCTAAACTCGACGGCATTAATCTCTAGAAGTTTGAGAGTAAGGAAGGTATTTTATGATATTTTCAGTGAGAAAAAACTAACTCGTAAAATGTTGCATAAAGCACGGATATACATGTCACAAACTCTTGAGGAGGTTTTCCTACTTATTTATTAATTTTTTAATTTGAATTCATTTTTTATAAAAAGATAGTTCAATAATAAAGGCCATAATAATCCAAGATTGAAAAATTTTTACAAGGTTTATAAAATATCGGCAAATTCAAAATTTTTAATCAAAACCTCTTAGGATAAATCTGGATATGCAGTTTTATAGCACATAAAATATTAGTGTAACAAAGTTCAAGTTTGAAGCAGCTCAAAAATTGCGTTGGTTTTTTGATAATTTTTTCCCTGCCGTTGTTTCTGCATTTTCTCCGTATAAAAAAAGAGGTCGAGAATTCATAATATGGAGCAAATGCCAGCAAAAAAAATTGTCAAAACTCAACCCGATTTTTAGCTACTTGAAATTTACACTTTATTAGATCAAAATTGAATGGGCTGTAAATCTGCATACTCAAATCTTTTCTAGAAATTCTGAGTAAATGTGTGAAGCTTTGTTGAATTTTTTAAATTTTTTTTTTAATTTTTACAAAGTTAGAAGCTTGAATTTGTGTTTTTTCTAAGAAATAAGCGATATTTTCTTAAAAAATATATTAAAATTAAATAAGAATGAAGTTGATTGTCAAAATTTGCAAATAAGCCCTGTGCTATAGTTATTTAACCCAGCGTAAAATGACGAACTTGATGAGAGCTTTATAGATAGTGATTTTTCTCGTTGACAAAGAGCGCTGCTCTCCAATTGCCTGCAGAGACTGAGTGGCATCTGTTGGTAGTAGTTATTCTACGTTTGAACTGCAGACTGACATTGTTGGTGGTACTAATGCTGGGTTCCAGGTAAAGAAATACCTCTCCAATTCCCAAGTTAAAGCTGGCATATGGTCCAATTACAATAAGACTCTTAATGCCCTGCCAGTGGATGCATTGTTTGGCTTGTGCTTAGAACATTTTAGTACTTGTTTTATAATTTACTGTTTACTTAAGTGCATTCAACCTCGAAATTCCCGTTATATTTCCAATACGCACGTAAGTAGTAATTCCATTAAAATCATATCTACCGCTTTCTCTACTTTCCTTTGCACAAAAGATTTGCTCCATAAAATTTTTCTAAATCTCGCATTCTAAAGCATAAATTCAATTCAATGCTTTGTCTAACTGGAATGCGTAAATCCATAAAAATTCAAGAAAATAAGAAGCCACATATTTAAGATTTTTTTATGCATAAAATAATAGAAGTACAACAAACTGCAGTAATAATTTTAAATTCATATGCGTATGTGTGTATGTGGAGATATTTTCAATGCGTTTAAGCGCACATTAAAAAGCGAATTAGAAACTCTATACAATCCGTATAAATCAAAGCAATTTGAACTGGGTCAGCAGTATTTAACAACAAAAGAGATTTACGAACCACACATATGAACATATGCGTGTGTGTGTGTGTGTATGAGTGCTCTAACCCATTTGCATATGTGTGGGCATGTATGTATGTGCGCATGTGAATGGGTCAATATGTTTAGACTATAACTACGCTGAGAATATAATCAAACAACGAATAAATACCCGTAAGAGTCGGTAGATCAAAATGAAGGCGAAGAAAACGCAGCTGGTGGATTTGGGCTAGCGAACTGCCTGCGAGTCAAGCAACCGAGCAGCCAGGCAGCCAGGCAATATAGCAAGCGCCAAAAACAAAACGCATAAGATCATGGCAACAATAATTCATAGTGCAATGGTAAATACAGACTTGTGTAGTAGTAGGTGAAACAAATTTACTAGCTGGCGTATGCTGATCAAAACATATAAACAGCAAGCTTTACAGGCGTACATGCAAACACACACGAGTTGCTTTGCAACAGAAACCAGTTTCAAACCAAATATAATAACTAGCTAGCTGCCGCACTGCCTCGCCGCCTGCTGCCTGCTGCCTTGCTAACTGGCTACCCACTACTCCACTGGCATCTCACCTCGCACTCATATCGTTTGAGCTTTTCGTTTTTCAATTGCCACTACATGCACACTACGGCGCAACTCTGCGTCTTCCCCAGCCAAACAATATGAAAACACAATATATATAGACTACCTATGACTTAGCTCTGCTTGGGTTTATGGTACCTGAACCGCCAACAGCAGCCGCCAACAAGTTATTGAAACACACAGTATGCGACGTGCCACACTTTGTTTTGCTGTGGCGCGTGTGAAACAATCGGTCAACACTTATGACTACTCGCATGCACACTCACATAGCTATATATATGTACATATATGATTTGCATGTACATATACTCATAAATAGCTGCTCCAAGTAGAATGTGTATCAAAAAGCCAGTCCGCGAAGGCGATGACTGCACCGACCAACAATTGTAACACTGATTCCCTCTAGCCAAGATCTCAACAATAAAAATCGAGTAAAGTAAGGCGTAGCAAACAGGTCAGCACGCTACATATGATGGTAGCAATAAAACAAAAACAATAATAACAGCAAATGCTACAATAATAGCCAACTCACCTGTGGCATACCTGAACGGCAGCAAACATGACTTGGACGCGATTGCACTGCCTTTTGTGCTCACATGGAGGAGTTTTGAAGTATTGAGTCGATATCGCTCGATGGGTTGCTGCCCCGAATTGCTATGTCATAGACCAGTTATGAGTGCCAATGAATGAAATGATGAAAATAAAAAAAAATGAAAAAAAAATTCTGGAATTAGAATTTATGAATTTTCGCAAACTGCATATCGGGAATGATTTCTTGTGTACTAGGAAAAGGCGAAAGTACAGCGCTTACTGCACCACATATGAATATCTATTGGCAGTGGCAAGGAAATTGTTTTTATTTTGTAAATATTTTGAAGATACAGCTCGCGAAAAAACTATGACATTTCAATATTTTAACCAGTTTTGAACAGATTTTTTTGTTTTTGTAATTATCGATAATTTTTTATAAAAGGTCGTTTTTTTATGTAGTTTGAATTTTGAATTTGAATTTTATACAGGGTGGGCCATGTAAAATTTGCTTTTTGAATCGGCTATAAATAAAAAACTAATCAGTATTTTTTCAAACTTGTTTTTTTTTATTTCGAAGATTGAACTTTGTCATTTATGAATGAAAAATAATATCGTTCAAATGACTACCACGACTGGCTTTACAGTAGGCCATTCGATCAACCCAATTTGTAAGCTTATTTTCGATTATTTGGGCTCCAATTTCATGAATGGCAACTTCGATTTCGTGTTTTAAAACATCAATCGTCTGGATGGTTCGCATAGCATTTGTCCTTAACGGCTCCCCACAAAATATAGTCCAACGGGCTTAAATCACAGCTCCGAGGCGGCTAATTGATATCGGAATTTCGGCTGATTATTCGGTTTTCAAAAACGGTAGCCAAAAGTTCGAGTGTAACTTTGGCAGTGTGACAAGTTGCACCGTCCTGTTGAAACCAAATGTCGTCCATGTCATCCTCTTCAATTTTTGGAAACAACTCGTTGAGCATGTCACGGTAACGCTCGCCATTTACTGCAACCGCGGCTCCTCGCTCATTTTCAAAAAAAAATGGCCCGATTATGCCGCCAGACCAAAAACCGCACCAAACAGTGACTAGTTGTGGATGCATTTGCTTCTCTACAGTAACGCGTGGATTTTCTGAGCCCCAAATCCGACAATTTTGCTTATTGACGTAGCCACCGATGTGAAAATCAGAAAAGAAGAAGAAGAAGACTCACCACTTTCGTAAATGTCAAACCTTTAAGTAAATTATGAACACATTTGGCATGTCATTTGTGTTACCATTCTGAAAAAAATAAGTGGTTCAAAAAGCAAACGCTATATGGCCCACCCTGTATGAAGGAGTTGCTAATTTCTGTGTTTTTGGGTTGGTCGTAAAAGCGCATTGTTTTTTTTAATTTGCATTAATTTTGTAAAAAACAGTCGTTATTTTGTTTTTTTAGTTGATTAATTTTTTTTATAAAATCGCATTTCTTTTTTTGTAATTTTCATAAAATTTTTATAAAAGATTCTTTAACTATGTTTTGGGGTATTTGTTTTTTTTTTGGGTTGGTCAAAGTAGAGGATTTTTTTTTTTGTAATTTTCATAATTTTTTTTTGAAATCGTTATTAATGATTTTTTTTGTAATTTTCAATATTTTTTTTTTGTTTTGTAAAAACGCGTTTTTTATTTTTTTCGTGGGGGTTTCGTAATTTTCATACGTTTTTTTATAAAATGTCGTTTTTTTATAAATTACAAAAACTTTTTTTTAATTTTTTTGTATCATTTTCATTTTTTATAAAAAGTTCGCAATTCTTTTTGGGTTTCATAATTTTCATAATATATTTATAAGGTGGTGTTTTTCCATAATTTTCACTAATTTTTTATAAAAAACGTTTTTTTTTTTAATTTTCATTAATTTTTTATAGAAGCGTGGTTCGTGCTAGAACAAATATCATTTGAATCAATGTTTCAACCTTTATACAAAATTTGTAAAAGTTCGACAAATTTCCATAGAAATGTGAAATTTTTTTCTTCGAATCTTTAAAAAGATTTACGGTGATTTACGGACGGTGTTACGCATTTCCTCGAAAGAAAAATCATCTCCATTCGTTGCCTGATACCAAAATAAAGAGAAAACGAGACACTATTTTTGTGTTTTTGAGTTTGTTTTGTAGTTCTTAGCAAGTTCTTAAATGTTTTGGGAGGTTTCCAGGATCTCCATAAAAAAGTTATTTGATGTTTGTAAAGAAAAATTTTAAAAAATGTGTAATATTGATCTGCGAACGTTTTATAGCAAATTTAGGGAAAGGTGTGTGAGGGGACATTACATAAAAAAAAATTTAAATAGGTTTTATTTTGTTTGGCCCTAGAAAAATTTTATGGGGTATTATCAAAACAATTTTGTTTTTTTAACCAGTTTAACCAAAGATACCATTATTTTAATTAATGTAGTTGTTGCTGTAGCAGGATAAACGTTCCCCATTCATGTATGCTATTGATTGGAATCCGCAAGGTAAGCTTAGAGGCGGAAATAGCAATGACAAACAAGAGTTGGAACGAACTAAAGCGGCTGGCGTCCGCCAGAAGCGAATGAAGGAAGCTTGAAGTTGCCCATCGTGCCCTCGCAGAACCATTGGGACTTATACATATGTATATATATGTATATACATGTATACATGCCGGATATAAATACGCCTCGTTCCGGTAACATAGAACCGAGTGCCGTGGAAACGCATTTTAACCAATCTGCGCATATGACTATAATCTCAATTCGCTTCAAATAACTCTTTTCAAACTACTTTGAATTCCGCGGAGTATTTCAGTACTGAGCATTTCACTTTGTTTCAAAGGAAAACGTCAACTGAAATTCCTAAGACCATTTTTAATAAGAAAGACAAGACTACAAAGCTTTACTTTTTTTCATACCCTGATTTATTGAAATATTTTTCTAGAAAATTCTTAAATTTTTCAAGCCATTAGGAGATTTATATTTTCTGAAAAGTCTTATTTGCTATTCAAAATAAACGTAAAGACTCACTGTAGCCTCAAAGAATTGTGAACTATTTCCGCTAAAAATTATTCTTTAGTTATAGGAAAATCAAATTAGTTTTCATTTTTACCAAACAATTAACACATTCCTACTAACTGCGGCCATTGCACCCAACAACACAGCAAATAAAACAAGTATGTATGTATTTATGTATGTATGTGTGTGTGTTGGTATAAACGCACAAGCAGCTGTGCATGTATGTGTTGGTGGCACCTGTGATTGCTCCAAATAACTACTGTTTGCTTAAAAAATCTGTCGCACCAACATTTGTGGCACGTACGCAACGGCATAATTATCAAGTGTAGCATGCCACAATGGGTAGTGTGGAAATTTGTATTTCAATCAAGCGTACAACCAAATTCAATATTTGTTAAAATCGTTAGCGCCAAGCAGCAATACGTTAATAGAGGCAGTAGGCAGTAGTTGCTGATGCATGCAGCCGGAATGGCTGACAAGAACACAAACCACAAATACGTTCATGTATATCCATGTATGTATGTATGTATGTATGCAAATGAGTGTATGGGAGAGTAACTGTATATGTATTTTCCAACATTTTTATTAACAAATTATAACTACAACTAAGTAACATAGTGCATGTGCTTGTGTATGTGTGTGTGTGTGCGTGTATCACTTTGCGTAGCAACATTCATTTGTACCAATCAATTCCCACTCGGCCGATAGAGTCATCAACATATTCATTTGTTTACTCTCATTTACGAGCACAACTGCAATGCAGCTTTTGAACTTCTGCTGGCCAGTCGTACTACTAACAGCTACTAGCCGTCAATGCGTCGCACCGATTTGATCTGAATTTTCAAAGCGTTTATGTATATTTCAATTTATGCTGATAATTTGTAAACACACAGACATAGATACATATATATGTGTATGTTTAAATGTATAAATTATGAAGCACTGCAAATGTGTACGCGTGCGTATTTGTGTGAGTGCATGCGACTTTCCCTGCTGGAAAATACACTGGTGCAAAGCTAATGTGTTTCTAGTGAATGTAGAACAGAGGTCGGCAAAGCTTACTCTTAAGAGCAGACGCTCATCACACGTCTTTTCACGCTCTTTCAAAACATGCAAAGCGGCTGTGTTGATGTTTTCTTACGTCACCAACACAATCATAGTTTTTCGAGCTCCCCCAAACAATCCCACTTTTAATTTTGTCGATCTGGGATCTAGACCCCTGTCTAGTTCTCTTTTCATTTTGTTTTTATTTGAGCGAGTGTCGAAATATACGTGACGATGTCTTAGAAAGTGTCACTTGTCCTCTGCGATATCATTTTTTCTCTAGTTGGGAACTAGTACATACGCTCTTCCATCTTTTTTCATTAGTTAGGGGCCAGTGTTAAATTTAACAAATTATATCTGTGAGTAACAAAACTGCATCCTAACAGGTCACTGCTATCGCAGTAGTTGATAGGGTAAAATATTGACTACTATTCAAGTGTTCCTAGATATGATTTCTGAGGTACGCAAATGTCTTTTGCGCAGGTGGAAGTGGAAAAACGAGCGTAACTTTCCGTGATGTTACTTGAAATGATGTGTGTGAGAAAATATAAAATAAGTGAGTATCAGGTAAATAGGTGGGTAAAAAGGTTAAAGTACCAGTTTACCACTCCCCAAGTAGCACTAAAGCGCCTTTTTGATACCATTGTGAGTCCTCCAACAGGCAGATAACTATAGCCAACCAGAGCTGTTGATGTAAGGGAGAATATTGATGGGATTTAGGTTGGAGTACTGCTCCAGGCTGTCCAAGAAAGAAGCACCCATTGACCTTTATCGTCTGGCTGCCAAACCCGCACATTTACAGAGAAACTACTCTACAATCTACTTGCTTGAAAGGTCCCCACAACTCCTGCTATGGGGATTAAATGGTAATCCTAGCTTTTCTGCGAGTATGCCGATCGTTCAGTGATCGGTAAACATAGCTACGAGTTTGGAAATTAAATAGCGTGGAGTCCATAGAACTTTCTGCACCCTCCTTTTATTGCACTGGGGCCAAAGGGCACTTTAAGAAATGGAGCTCGCTCTTTTCTGCGTATTCCTGAGAAATAAGTTGAGCAATTCTCCTTTAACAATAGTCGGAGTATCGCCGGTGATTTGGCAGGTGATCTCTGAGACCAATTCAGTCGACCACTTCCTGGCAAGCTCATTAGCAACTTCATTTCCCTATATGTTCCTATGTTCTGGAATCCAGATCCTCCTTGCAGGAGTTGATAAGATTATATTTGCACCATGGCGCCGTCAGAACCTTGATCGCTCTGAAAAAATGTTAATATCTCCCTCGCCTCCTTCCGCGTTCCCTAAGCATTTTGCATGCCTGCAGGATCGCAAAGACTTCTGACTAAAAAATACTAGCAACATTCGGCAATTTTAAGGAAATAGATAAATTGGCTGGTTTAGAAAAAATCCTGCTTGGACTTTCGGAACCGTCAGTGAAGACAGAGGTACCAGCATCAGTACAGATTTTCTCCTCGTTGCAATCCTCCCTACTAGGAAAGATTGCTCCGGCATGACCTTCAAACTCCAGTTTGCGGATAAAAAAATATTTAGGAAGTTCAGAGAAATGGGGTGTTAACTGCGTTAAGCTGCCATCATGTCACTTGAAACATTTTATCCAGAAGCCAACCTTATTTAACCTACTTCTCTTCGAGTATTGTGAATATCAAAATAACGAAGATTTGTTAACAAAAAGGGAAAGTTAAGTTAAGCTAACGCTAAAGAGAAATAAAAGAAACGATAATGTGAGGAAAAAGTTGCCACAAAGCAAAAAAAATTAAAAAAGAAGCTCTACGAATACATCAGCTCAATAGCTGATTCTCTCAAAATCATTGAGTGCCGGGCAGCTCCACCTCGATTCGCACAATCGCCTGTATCCTTTCAACTATGAAATTCTTGACTACGAAATTTGTTTCACTTCTTCAGTTTTTCCTGCAGGGTAGTTGTATGTTAATATGATTATTTGGCTCTTTTTTTGGTTGGCACACAATTCTGTAGAACATTTTCAATTCACAAAGTACAGTGAATTTCATTGGTAAATATTTGCCAATAGTAGTGGTTGTTCTTGTTGATAGGATAAATTTTCAAATTAAGGGCTCATAATTAAATTTGATACATGTGGAATATAGGTACGTATGTCTTCATTACTATTTTTTGCTTTTTTTTTTGTGCTGCAAAAGCGCAACATATGGACAGAGGCGCTCACAATACTAGCAGCATTAAACAAATTATCAAAAAGCAATGCCAATTCAGAGTCACTTGAAACTTGCACTTGAAATTGAAATTGAAATTTGAAAAGGTCGAGCCAAGAAGCACCAAGAGATTTGGTGGCTCCTAAAACACTCAGGCTAAAAAGCCCATTGTATTTAAAGCTCTGTAAAGAGGGTAGATAGTCAAGGAGGGAAGGAGAAAAGTACCAGAGAAAGTTATAGGAAAGAATAGAGACAGAGGTAGTTAGTCCTATGAGAATTTCCCAGATTCTTTGGCAAATCTCTAAATATCCTCCAGTTTTACTCATTCTCACGACATCGAAACGAAACGCACAGAGAAAGTGCTCAGTGATATCCGCCTCCTCCAAGCACGACAGGCACATTGGGTCCTCAATGATTCCAATAGTGGTCATATGCTGACCCCATGAGTTGTGTCCTGTAATGATACCGCCCATCAACCGAACGTCTTTCCTTCCAAGTTTTAGTATGAAAGTTTGACAGTTTTCTGTTCGGACTTGTCACAAAACACTTTGCAGTTCTGCAGCGTTCTTGACCGGCTATCGCTCTTTATGTAGATTGCCTACATAATCGCTGATCCAATTCATGAGCCTATTTTGTTTTGTGACAGAATTGAGCTTATTCTTACATTCTTGAACAATCTTTGAGGTTTGCTTCGCGTTCTCCAGGGCCTTCAGTGCAGCCTTACTGTCACTGAAAACTTCAATCTGCTTCCCGCTCCATCTCCTCTCGATTATCCATTCGGCTACTTTCAGGATGGCAAAAACTTCCTTTTGGAAAACAGTTGCCAGTTTTCCCATAGCATAGTGGCACTTATTACTATCGTTTAAGTACCATCCGGCTCCCGACCCTATTTCATTCTTGGACCCATCGCTACAGAAAATATCCGTCAAACCTCCCTGCATGCATTCTGGATTGCTCCATTTCTCACGCAATGGAAATCTTACATCAAATTTCCTTCCAAATGAAACTATCGTATCAGATCGTCTTTAGGTGCCAGAAACAGTGGATATTGCACTTAGTTATCCCAAAATTCAGTGAGCTATAAAACTGCGAGCTCTAAATGTTTCCAAAAATTTTGAATAAAAGGCTTGACATTTCAATGAACATTTTCGAAGTTTTCAAAATTTTGTACAAAGTTTGATGCTGTTAGTTATATGTTTTTTTTTTGTTTGTAGTACGAATTACGTTTTTATAAACAAAAATTAAAAAAATAAATAAATAGTCAAAATTTCGCAATATGCGCCACTGCAATTATTGTGAGCGGCAATGTACTATAAATGCTGATGGAAAATTAGAAATTTTGTATTAATTTTTAATGAAATAGTTCAATATCTTTCGGCTTTATTTGCGTAGTAAAATATTTTCCCATGCACTGAAATGTGTATACGAATTTGCCTGACTTACCACAGCAGTCAAACTGGGTCATCGGTGCCCATATGTGCTCATACCGAGTGATTGTGATAATAAAAAATATATGATAATTTACTTAGCAGAAAACTCAAAGCTGAAATCGAATTAGAAATTAAAAAATAAAACTAATTCGGACGTACACTTCTGATAGGTATCATATTTGGCCGAGCTCCTCCTCCTATTTGTGTTAGGTGTCTCGATACTATTCCACAAATGGCGGCCGCCGTAGCCCAATGGAGTGACTCATAGTAAACTCACAAGCTTTGCATCCAGAAACTATGCATTTGCACGAAAGTGAAATTTCAGTGAAATAATATTTGAGTTTTTAGTGTAGAAACCCGCTAAGCAACCCAATGCCAATGTTAGGCTAACCTGCATAAAATTGCTGACAATAACAACAAAAAGTGTGTGACTACAGCCAAAGCAATTACAATAAGCGCAATGATTTATCTCCAGCTGTTACTCAGCGGCTATAATTTACAATTTTGAAGGCCAGCAACGACAGGTTTGCCAGCCCAGATTCGAAATCGTAAATTGTGTGAAAACGAAAATCAGCCAACATTTGCGATTTTATGCCAAGCACAAATACAAAACAAATTTCGAAAACCAAAAGTATTAAAATGCGGCTAACAAGCGCACATGCGGCGGCAAACCAGACCAATATTGGTGTAAAAGAAAATGAAAATAAAGATAAAGAAATAAATAAAAACGAAGTTGAAGGCAAAATCTGCAAGGGTTTGGCGACTGCGAACTTTGTGAGCGCCACAGTCGATTTGCAGCTGAAAAACATAAATTATAATCCTTTCGATATTTGCTGCTCTGGCTGCCGGTGGCTTAAGCAACGATTGTACTTTGCTGAATTCTGAACTCTACGTTTGATGCCGTTTGCCAGAAAGCATAAAATTTTGCGCATCTTTTTCGCGAATAACTAAGGCATACAAAAATATTTTTCAGTTCACATATTCAATAAATATTTGCCTGCTGCAGTGCGCTAATAAATAAAAATAAAAAAAAATCTAAACGAGCTGAATGGAATATTTCACAGTCAAATTCGCATTTGCAAAATCAATTCAATGGATTTGAAAAAATAGTCTGTGGCAAAGTATTTAGTAGAAGCAAAAGCTCCAGTTTATGTGGTTGCGTGTATTTAATCCGGCAACATTTCGGCATTGCTTTGTTATGCTTTTGACATTTGGAGTGATCCTCCTTTAACAGTTCCAAGAAGTAGCATCAACAGCAAATACCACAGCAACAACAGCGGCAAAAGCAGAAATTGAATTGTGTGCTGAGTAGCAGACACAGCAGCAGACACAAAGCAATTCACTGCAGGAGCTGACTTTTGACTGCGAAATGATTAATGCCAAAGCACCGAATACAACCAAAACATTGGGCATTCGTTGAAGCAGACTTTGCTGGGAGCACTTGAAACTCGATTAGACAATTCTTCAGTCAGCGATTTCTTTAACATAAAGCTTTTGAGTTCGAGCTAAAGTACTTGCAGGCTGCGGTGCCAACATTTTCAAGGCTTACACGAGTATTAACCAGCACACCTATTAAGAACTAGGACAAGACACAGCATTTCCTTATCACCAGTTCAGTACAGTAGAGTGATCCTACCTATGAGATAAATCTCAGAAATTGTAAACTGAACTGGTACAGCTCACAATACACCCGAAAGCAAAGGTGCTGTGATATTTGGTCCCAAAAGGTAGCTGCTAGAGCTGATGGGTAGTTTTCCAAGCACATTCCAATCAGAAGTGTATGCTATCTATCTTTGAGCAAAAATTCATCAAGAAAGAAAATGGTTAGATTTTTATTTACAACGACAGTCGGGATGTTTTCTGTCATATTTCTAGGAAAGGTCCGCAATAGTCTTGGAGTGCTTTGAGAGACTTATTAGAGGCGGGTAATCATATTCGGCTCATATGCGCACCTGAATATAAGGGCACACCCGAAAACGAGGTGGCGGATGTATTGGTTAGAAAAGCTGCGGCCCGAAAACCAATAAGGTCTACTGGCTATGGAACAACACACCACCAAAGGTCAGGTGCATAGTGAAGAGCTAAGGTTTCAAAATCTAAGCTGACACTTAACTCTAGAGCTACACCAGGTAAACTCCTTACTAAGATGATATACTCAGAATACATTTAAAAATCTAATAAATCTCCCACTGATGAAATGCAGACTACGCAGTCAGCTGCACAAGCTCGGGATATGATATAATAACGCTTTCTGCGACCTGCTTACAGAAACACCGTTACACTTGCTTCACGAAATGCCATAGTAAGAAAAAGAAGTAAACATCTCGGCCTAGCACAATCGAAAGAGAGTCACATACGCTCAGCTCAGCTCAGCCCAGCTGCATCCTTAGTTTATTAAAGAACTAGATCTGGATGAAGTATTGTGATGAATAGAGTGCACAAAAGATTCCAACAGATCAGAAGAGGATGGCCTTACCGGTATAGAAAAATATACTGCCAAAAAAGTTTGAGTTTGAATGGCTCTCCCTCGTTCAGACAGGGCAATAGCTGATGGCATTAATGCTGATTTTTAAGGACAAGCATTCATTTAATGCCACGACTTTTATGTTTCAAAAATAACAATATTTGATAGTAGACCGCCATCAGAAGCGATTTTGAATTCCTTTTAACCCTTTAGCCTATAGCCACGAGTCTGACTCGTGGTAAAGAATTTGTGCCATAAGCGAAAACAACGAGTCTGACTCGTGGTAAAGACTTTGTGATCAATTGATTATGATTACTTCCTAGACATCTTAAAATTACTATTTGTACCTAAACATTGTTTATTATTTCACAATTCCTTTCGTTGCATTGAAATATATATGTTACGAAAAGTATACACTTTGCGCCAGTTCGGGTACACGGCTGAACAGTTGAATGGCACGGCGCGCGAACGAATTTCTTGCGTATTATAGCTCGCGCAATTGGTAGATATCGTGTAGGCTAAGGGGATTTTACAATAAGTTCGTAAAGATCTCCGGCGTTAGATTGTTGATTTCTTGGCTAGTGTTCTAGATAGCCTATAGTTCTTTTAAGTTACCCCACATAAAGTAGTCTAAGACGATCATATCAGGCGTTCTCGCTGACAAACCAGAACCTCCTAAGCGAGAAATCAAAAAGTCTATATATAAGTAGACGCTGTCTTTGTTTTACTAGAACCGCACATCCTTGATTTCCTAAAAACAAAACAGTTTCGATATTAAGAACTCATTCAACAAAGTCAAGCACCAATCGCCCGTGATGGTTATCGCGTTTCCATTGCCGTCTTCAAGAAATATTATTTAATAGCATAATCTGAATAAATTCCCCCACGTTTATTAATGGTTACCCAAAGTAGAATATTTTGTTAGTTTTTAAATCATTAGAACTCTGAACGCTTTTTGGTCAAAACTTTTTGAAGTAACTGCAAAAAAATTACCAATGTTTTCACGCTTTTTTGTCCTCATCTTGATAGTTCCTCCTCGACACTATCACTGCTTGGACAGTCTCAGGTGACCGGTTTGATCGAGATCATCAAGGCGATCTTCGAGCTCAGGTTCAACCCAAGGTAGATAGTACAGGAAGTAGTAGTGGAGCTGCTTCGATTCTGTCTAATAATTTGGCTTCTAAATTGTCAAATTTTGTTAAAATTACTCTAATCTGTCACTCTTGGCTTGAAGATTTGGACATGCTAGGGGTCAGAGTATGTGCATTGCCCTTTCGGTTGTTGCTCTACTGCTACTACCTGCTCAACGTGGCTTGGTTCAATTAGTCTTTCAAGTCGAGCCACAAGACTTATAGCATAGTTGCTTCAGCATTAGGTGACACAAGGTTCATATATTTATATATATATATTTCAAATATAAAAGTAATAATAGTTATTGGCGCTTACCATCATTGTTGTATACTTGGCAGAGCTATTTCTCCGATTTGCCGTGTGCGTCTAGTAGCTTTTGTAGGCACGCACTAACTCTCTCTCTCTGTGCAAATCTTTGACGAATTATTCCGTAAAGGCAATAAGAGATTTTTCCGGCGTTCTGGTAGGGTACATAAGACTGGTTTAAAACACAATTTATAAAAGTTGACCCCTGTATTTAAAGCTTATGTTGAGTGGACTATGACACCACAAAAAAAAAAATTTTTTTGATACTTCTAAAAACTGGCGAAATGGTATTTTTCATTATAATCTGGTTATTTAACAACCGCTTTTCAAAATGTGTATGTTATTATTCCAGTCTTAAGGAGTTCTATGTTACATTCTCCGTTCCACATAGGGTAATCAGTTATCCCGAGTTGTACCCTCCTCAGATGTCCTTAGCGATAGCCTTCAAGGAGTTTTAGACATGGGATTTTTATGACGATTTTGAGGCTCATTCTGATGACTTTTAAACAGACTTTTTTTCGACTTTCTGATAACTTTTAGACAGACTTTTTTCCTCGGCTTAAAAGCCACCAGAAAGGGCCACAGTTGGTCAACCTGTCATAAATTTTTATATTATATGTAACTATGATAGGCTGGACTCATTCCACTACAACTTGTAGCCAAAGAGATGGCATCAGTGCAGCTCTAAGGCTTCCTAATCTACTCCATCTCAAAGAAGGCAATCTTACAGGACATGTAAGGATTCTGGATTCAATCCGGAGCTCTCCGTGCCTGACAGTTCACGACAAGGAAACTAGAAAAGACGAAGACGGTAGTGCCGGGGCTGTTGCAATGGGAAAACAACTTCCATTTCCCAGGCGGTGGTCCAGAAAATGTCTACGGAGAGGCACGCGCGCTGCCAATATAAACATTCTCTCTGACAGTCAAGCAGCTCTAAAATCGCTAGATAGCTTCTCATTCCAATCAAGGTTGGTCTAGGAATGTTTTAAAATCCTCAACACCCCAGCATCAAGAAACTTTGTTACCTTGATGTATGGTCCGGGACATGAGGGGCACGAAGGGAATGAAGTTGCGGAAACGTTAGCAAAAAAGCGTGCAAACACTGCCTTCATAGGTGCTGAACCTTTCTGCGGGGTAAATAACATCTTCAAAAGTGCCTTTCTACGTGAAAAAGAACAACGAGGCCTAATCGATTACTGGAGAGCCCAATCGGGCATGCGTCAATCTAAAAGACTCATAGGTCCAGAACGGATAAAGGCAGAAACAATCCTTAACCGAAGCAGAAAGTACATAAAACTTTGCACTGAACTACTAACAGGACATTGTAAACTTAATTAAAAAAATAAATAAATAATTGGCGCGTACACTTCTGTTAGGTGTTTGGCCGAGCTCCTCCTCCTATTTGTGGTGTGCGTCTTGATGTTGTTCCACAAATGGTGGGATCTACAGTTTAAAGCCGACTCCGAACGGCAGATATTTTGATGAGGAGCTTTTTCATGGCAGGGCAGATATTTTTATAAGGAGATTTTTCAAACTTAATTATCACATGAAAAAGATATGTGTAATAGGAAACGATTCTTGTAGACTCTGCAAAGAGGCACAAGAAACAGCAGAACACGTTCTATGCGACTGCCCAGCAGTGGCACGACGCAGACTAAATTACCTGGGTAGTGGGGCTATAAATTTAAACGTCCTGGTAGAAATTATTTATTAATAGCCTAAAACTGTTCGAGTAGGCTACATGGCTGCACAATAGATCTATTCAGGTCGCAGTGCACAAACAGCCAATGCATAACAATAATAATGATAGACTCAGCATTTAAAGTATGAGGAACATTTTCTTATCTATAAGTAACTAGTTACATGACTAAATACCTCAAAAAATGTTAGAATTTTTTACCATTTGCGAATGCCTTTTAATAGAAAAGATAACTAATTATTTATGTAATTTATTGAAGGCTATTAGATTTAGCCCCATAAAAACCGACATAAAACATATTCGAAGTTCTTATTAATAATTCAAACACACATTTATACAGTAAATAATGACCAATACACTTGATAAATTTCATTGATGAGCGGCACCAATGAGCCATTGAGACTTCTGCGGCCAACTTGTCGGACAGGCAAAAATGAAGAACGACTTGTCATAATAAATTTAAATAAATGTTGACAACTGCAATAAACATAAATATTAAGCGCCGTTCAAGCAAACCGACGCGTACACACGCACACATACATGTAAGTGACCTGAAGCAAATGAAGATGAGGACTAAAGGCATTGAGGAATTGAGGAGGGCTCATGCGCAGGCGCCGACTGCTTAATGTGCAGGCTCAGACTTAGGCTGTATATGTAGTGATCGTTTTTTGTGTTGTTATTATTTGCTGTTCGCCTCAGGGTAGCGCAGCGCACAGTTCTGCAAATGCCCGGAAATCATTTCGATTAATATGAAATGACATTAATTTGCGACAACGGACAGTGGACACAAGTCTGTAAAAATATAAACAAACTTGTACATTCATACACTCTCATTTTTTTGCTTTTCTGTTTTTTTTTTGTTTTTTGCTTTCAATTTTAGTATTCATTACGATCAATCAGTGAGCTGCGAAATGGACACACAACGCAGAATTGCACAATCGGTCAAACGATAATAATTGCTTGCAAGATTGTCATCGCTGATGTTGTGTGCCTTGATTAGCGCGCAGAAGCGTTGAATGGACAGGAACATTTCAATGAGTGCCAACAGCAGCGAATGATAACAAAACAACGAACTGATATTTGCGAAATGCCTTGGGGTCATAACAGAACTGGATAGAATTTCAGGCATCACAAGTGTGCGTATGTGTGTGTGCGTATTCATACGTGAGCAATTATGCCATATAGGCATCACATAAAAACTTTTTTTAATTGCTTAGCTAACGTTTGAATTGATCGTTTGTATTGATTGCATGTTCGCTCTCAATCGAATTTGAGTTGAAAGATCATAATGCGATACGCCTGCTGTACGGGCGCGCCAGCTTTCTCACGCTTGCTAAATCGTTAATAATTTTCAAGTGATGCTTATAATTTAGAAAAGGCGGAAAAATTTTGCTAAGGTCTTCCTTACATCAATTTAATGTCGTTTATTGCACAGCATGCGGCCGTGTGGATCGGGTGATGGCACGATTGAATTAAGAATAAGTTCATGTGTGTCTGTGTGTATAGGTATGTATGCATGAGTATGTATGAATGTATGTGAAGAAAAATGTGGGACATCGTTTATTGAAAACGAGGAAGAAGCGGTATTTTCATAAGAGGCGAACAGTGCGCGAAAAATATGAATGTGAGCACCTTTAGGTGCTGGCTGGGCTATAGGAATCTGGCTAACAATTTTAAGCGAATATTCTGTCATCCAAGGCCACTTCCTATGATCCTTGGTGCCGCTTATTTGACACTTTCTTTTGTCAACACTCAAAATTCTTCTTCATTTTTGATAGCTTTTTTCTCTGAAGGTGTTGAGTATTTTCTGCATATATAAAACTAAATTCGTGGATCCGTTATATGGAGAAAATACTTTAACACCTATACATACATATAACGGGTGATTTTTTAGCTATTATCCTTTTAAACAGCTGACGCACGTTTGGTGTTTTATTTCACTGTCGAACATCTTCAGTTTGTTCTATAATTTAACCATGAATCGTCTTACATACAAAGAACGCTTGCGAATCATTGAATTTTATTATAAAAATGCGTGTTCTGTTCAGAAAGTTTATCGCGCGCTTCTTCAATTTTATGGTTAGTTTAATCGACCCACTGAAACGGCTATTCGAGCTATTGTGACTAAATTTAGAACCAAATTCACATTATTGGATATCAAACCACCAACGCGCTTACGTAGATTGCGAAGTGAAGAAAATATCGCAGCTGTGTTAATGATGACCATCAATTATCGATTCGTCGCCGTTCGTAGCAATTGCGCCTCTGTTACTCAACAACGTGGAAAACTTTGCGAAAGAATTTAGGTGTGAAGTCTTTCAAAATACAGCTGGAGCAAGAATTGAAGCCGAACGACCTACCGCAACGCAGAATTTTTGGTGAATGGGCTCTTAGAAAGTTGGCCGAAGATCCACTTTTTTATCGAAAAATTGTGTTCACTGACGATCTCATTTTTGGGCCAATGGGTACGTAAATAAGCAGAATTGTCGATTTTGGAGTGAAGATTAGCCAAAGAATTGCAAGAGCTACCAATGTATCCAGAAAAGATCACAGTTTGGTGCGGTTTATGGGCCTGAGGTATCATTGGACCGTACTTCTTCAAAGATGCTGCGAATCGTAACGTAACTGTGAATGGTGATGTTGTTCCACAAATAGAGGGACCTACCGTCTAAAGCCAACTCCGAACGGCTGATATTTTTATGAGGAGCTTTTTTATGGCAGAAATACACTCAGAGGTTTGCCATTGCCTGCCGAGGGGCGAGTGCTATTAGAAAAATCTTTTTTTTTAGTTTTGGTGTTTCACCACGATTCGAACCCATGATTCAATTATTAAAGGTTTGATATTAGAATTCTGACACTTCCTTACAAAAGGTCACATTAAAGAAGGGCGAAGAAAGTGGAAAAATTAAATGCCTTTTCGGTAAAAACTATAATACTTTCATGGAAGAAATGGATTTATCATAAATGTAGTTGACTAAAAACAAACTTTGAACTTTATTTTACTATGCTTTGCCCACGTAAGTTTGAAGCCTTTACCACCAAGTCATGATTATTCTTATATTCCTAATCGTACTTATTTAAACTAATTATGGGGTGGTGCGTGACTACCATTTGGAAGTGCAAAATGATAGAAAATATTGTTAGCGATCGCCCCTCGACAGACAATGGTAAACCTCCGAGTGTATTTCTCCATGAAAAAGCTCTTCATAAAAAACCATAGGCCGTTCGGATGCTGTGAGTAATTAGATATTACAAAATGAACTCTTGTTAGTAAATTATATATTTTTAAAACAATCTACAAAACAACCTTTATTTGTAAGGCATTGGGCTCAGATTGTCAAAATGTCCACCGTTCATGCTCATTGCTCTATCTTTGATATAATGATTTAAGCGGTATGTCCGGATGTACTCCATATCGTGATCCATTTTGGTCCTGGACGTACCACGATATGGTTCTTGCTCATAAGCACATCCTTCTGAAAGCGAAATGTTTTCCCTACATATTTTACTTTTCCTCCCTTTTACTCTAAATTTCTAGAGTTAGCAACTCAGTGTCTTGCTAAGGGAGCCGATTTGTCAAGAGGATATGAGAAAGCTGCTTACTGAGCAGACCTTTTATACCTGAATCATGATTCCAACCTATATTCTCTCTGTGAATTCCGAATGGTACCCACGCACCAACCCATCGGCTGCGGCGGCCGCCCTATACACCCTTAATAAAAAAATTATAAAAAATCAATGAAATTGTTGAGCTACTTCAAACTTACACTTTTGTATACTGAAATTTATTTGACAATAAAATTGCATACCCATGCTTTTTTTTTCTTGGTGAAATTTTATTAATAAATTTGAAATTTTGGTGAAAAATTTTCGTATTTTTATAAATTTTGTACAAAGTTGGAAATTTTAACTAATATGGCCTTTCATATAGAAATTAGAAATGTGATTAAAATATTGTAAATTTTTGTGAAAATTCTTCGAATTTTTATACATTTTGTAAAAAGTTGGATTAATGTGACCTTTAATATAAAATAATCATATTTTTAGAAAAAAATAATTTGAGTTACAAAAGAAATAGTCAAATTTTTCGAAAATGTTGACGTGCTGTATTTTTCGCTGGCAGTTGTAAAGCATTGATTTTTTAAACACAGCTTTTCTCGGAGTAAAAACTTCATCTACTCTAAAACATTTTTTTCTGAAAGAGTAAAAATTTTAGTATTGGAGTGGTTTTTTAACTATTTGTATGTTAGGGATATAAAAATAACTAAATTTTTTTGTTAGCCACTTTCACTTACAATTTGTTTCTAATTCCATTATTAATATTTACTACCCCTGTTATTTTAGGTTTGCCTGAACAAAACAAAAAAAAACTTCCTTTCTCAGTCACTGGCTGAGTCATATCAACTATTCACATTCCAAAATATTTTGTTTATCATCATAATTATTTAATATTTTTCCTATTTCCCTACTTGCCACATTTTGCACTGTGGGGTTCGCATTTCGCATTCATTAACAACAGCGCAATCGTTTATGACTATTTATCTATTACACATTTGCATTTGTTCGCAAACATATGGACGCATGTAAATGTGAGTGACTGCATTGTTGAGCTGACAATTGTGTGTCACATACACATATACATACATACGCATGTATGTTCATATCTATGCATCTATCAATTTCAATTCAGACACATTTGAAAATGCGGGCAGCCGCACATTGACCGCACTGACTGGGCGCATGAGTGGTGAGGACAACAATAACAACACTGAAATCGAAAAAAACAGTGCATAAGCCCCGTTGTGTTTTGAACATTGCGAAAAAGGTATAGGCAACCGCAGCGTCAATTTCACTTATGCAGATGTCGCTAGATTTAGTGCAAGTTTGTGTGCGTGCGGAGCCTATTAAGGCACTAGACTTTAGAGTGGGGGTATTCACTTAAATTTAGTTCATAATAGTGTTATACATATATGTGATTGTTCTGGTCATAGAGTATAAAATATTGACAGCTACAGCTGTCTGAAAATCTGGCTTGTGAGGTTTGATTATTTCCCATAAATAAAGGATCCAAGATTTTATGCCGACTCCGTATGGTAAATGGTTATAAGATAAGCTTTTTCATGTAAAAGTTGCACGCATAAGTTTTCCAATGACCACCCAATCTATTTGAACTAGAATTCTAATAAAAATTAAAAATTTCAAAAACATTTGTTTGGTTTAAAACAGGGCCCAACAGGGCAACGTAGTCACATGTCCACTCTCGGGTGGTGCGTGGGCCAGAAGTCCCCCGAAAGTGGCCCCACCCATTAGAGGAAATGCATTTGACTGATGTCAGATTCCGAGGTACTCTGGACTGACACACGGAACACAATGTGCGGGGGATCAAGAGCTGATAGTTTAAATAACCGCACAAAAGCAGGGGCGGATTACAATAAATCAAATTATCTGTATAGGTAGTCAAAACCGCTATATTTTGATACCAGTCACTTAGAGAACAATAACTTTAGTGATTTAGACAACTTTAAAAAAATTAATTAATTAAGAAAAGATAATCAGGAAAGCTTAAACAAGTTTCTTATTTCCAACACGCCCCAATTCTCTTAGCACTTCTATCGATAAATATTACCTCATGCATACTACACATGTCTCTCTGTATATATGTATGTATATATGTATGTATGTATGTATGAATGCATGCAAAACTGCAAGTGCTTGATAGCAAAAGCAGTGCAATTGGTGATGTAGACAAGTGCTTATGTTAACTGCGACTACACTACGTGCTCAACCATAGTCGGAGGTCATTAAACAGCGAAAAGTCGGTTACGAAATAAATCAGCAACAAACCATAAATAAAAAATCGCAAAAAAAGCAAAAGAAGAACGCTCAATAAAATGGAATCAAAATACAATAAATAAATTGTCATACAAATAAAGAATGCACTTACACTGGCGAGCATAATTCGATACAAGATGATTTTTTTTTAATATCTTTACGATGACTTTCGAGTTAAAAATTTGTTGTTATAAAAAAAATCTTTTGTTATTTAAGACCAACTAACAACAAAAAAATAGTTTATCAAAATATCAAATGTAATAAAAAATTTAGAAAAACTGAACCAACTTTCACTTGAACGCTTCCATGTCTGTGACCCAAATATTTTGGACATTATCGTAAATATTTCTGAAAATTGGTATATTTGTAATAAGAAATATGGTAGATTGAAAAAATTTAGAAAAAAATCAATCATTTTGTGACTTATTCAATGTAGAAAATTTTGGTATGGACTTGTTAAAGTAAGAACTTCAAAAACTACAATACAAAAAAATTTCTATATTAAAAATTTATATTTTACTAAAAATTTTAAAAAATATATGTGTCCCATTAGGTCTCTATATCATACTAATAAATAAATACCAAATAAAAAGTTGGATGTTTCGTATCAACTAAAATAATGTATTTCATATATTTTGAAAAACATTAAGTGAAATTATATTTCATTCAGATATTATAGCAATCAACGCTTATGATAAGGAGCGAATCAATTCTTGCATAGTGGAACTTCGCATTCTTCACATATTGTTTTAGTATGCCTTTCAAAATTTTTGAGGCGACAGCCAGCGCATTGTCGTCTTGTGCTTCCTTCGATTGGTAGATGGGTAGTGGACTTTCCATAAGTCTTTTTCTTTTTGGAAATGTAACCAGACCTTACACTGCGAATATTGGGGGCCATTTTATCACCTTCGGCAATCAACTATTCTGCTAAAATTACTATAAAATCAATCAATGTCATCTTGTAAAAAAGCGATTAAAACATAATGAGACATCTAGTTTTCGTATGGTGCTTACCAAGGTTTTAACTACTTGTACATCTAGCGTTCCAATAGTAGACCCTTCTTCTTTTCCACAGTATATGTTAAAGTAATAACAATAACCTGTCTGGGAATCGCAACGCATCCACATTTGTATACCTCTCTTTGTGGGTTTCAGTGGCATATACTGCTTCAGAGATGAACGCCCTTTGAATTTTGTCATTGATTCGTCAATGCTTTGATAAGGGCTGTCGACGCGAGCTGCTTGGAACCGGCTTTTCAAACATTTTACCATATCATCTACATAATATGTTTTTCTAGCACCAACAGGTTTTTCCGGAGACGAGAAATATATTTTCGAAGAAATAGTTAAGAAACGATCGCAAGCAATCACCGATTTTATAGCTCCGTTTCCCATTGCTTTATGTTTGGACCAGTAGTGTCTCATCGCAGCTAGGCGCATATATGGCATGATAAGTGTACACCCGATAACAACTTGGATTTCACCGATGTCGGTAGGCTTCAAAGAGCGATACTTCGGAAATTTACGCTATAGCTCGAGGCGCTCGTTCGTGCACTGTGTTATGTAAATAAGCAAGCTTCTAGGAAATGTTTTACCGAAAATTTGTATTACTGAGTCAGATCGTCCTATATGTGAAGAAACTATGGGGGTTCGTTGAGCTTGAACATTCTTTCGTGATTGGAAATTTTCATCAGGTATTAACCAAACCGTAGCATTTTCAAATTTCGACACATAATTATTTTCACCACTTTTTGTTGATTGCGACTCATCATTTTTAGAAGAAGTATTATTTCCATTGCCTTCGCTAGATTTTTCTGATAAGAAGCTTTCCTCTTCAGAGGGCTCGAAATTATCGTCACTGCCGTCTGAAAAATCGACGTCACCAAGGTCACCAGATTCGTCACACTCCATTAGCTGGGCCAATATATCCTCTTCATTTAATTTTCTCGACATATTTCAAGGTTTTTCTAAATCAAAACAGGTTTATGATTAAATATGTTAAAACTTTCGAAAGATTTGAGAATGTCGACAAGCTCCAAACGGGACATATTTGTACCCATAAATAAACCTAACGGGACACATAGATCCCATAAATAAAAATAATCGAAATAAGACTTAGAAACTGAAATAATGCTACATTAATTAACTTACCCAATTACGGTGATCCAATTCGAACTTAGTTTTAGTAAAATCTACTATTTTTTACACTTATTTTCACTCAAAAAATCGAATATTCACAAGGAAATAGAAATTGATTCAAGCACAGTCAGGTTTAGAAGCAAAGTGAGCGGCATCTGTTTACTATTTTAGCATAAAAAACACAGAACCGTTACCTGAAACTCACTATACCAGGCGGGACAGTTTTCAATGAGATTTAATGGAAAATTTAGACTATAGTCATAAGAAAACTTTTGCTGGGACGTATGTGTCCCAATGGGTTAGAAAAATTTTTTTTTGGAATATGTTAAATTTATTTTTATTAATAATTAATATTAAGAAAAATTCAATTTAAATTTAAATGAAATTAATTTTTTTTTTTTGATAAAATATCCTTAAATAAATTTTTTTATTTGAAAATGTTGATTTTGTTTTGTTGAAAATAAAAAAAAAATTATTAAACATGTTAATTTTTAATAAACTTTTTTTATAATTTTTGAACAATATCCTCAACAGTTTTTTCTCTCATTTTTTCATTTCTTTTTATTTTATCCCGGAAAGTTTCATAGATAGACTCCAATAACTTTTCGAGTCATATTCAAATACGTCCAGCGAATCAACGAAAAATCAGTACGAAATATGATACTTCTCTAGCGAAGCTTCAGCAAAACAATACAAAAATTATTAAAAATCAACTCCCTTTCTAGACGCCTTAAACTTTCACTTATTTTAGTAAAATTTCACGGGCCATACCCAAATTTTTTATACATGTAGATAAAAAATTTAAAAAGTAGTTGAAAATATGTTGAATTTTTCAAAATTTTTTATAAAATTTCAAACTTTTGTTTTATATAGTATTGGTTAAAGCATGAAAAATACATTTTTAACAAAAAAATTACACTCGAAAACAATCACCATGCGCGCAGTTATGCTCGCCAGTGTACTTACATTAGGGCGGTTCAATTTGTTCTTAAAAATATAGCCGACTTTGTTATGGCGACTGAAGTATTCTATTCGCAATACTCAAAACAGCAAAGTTCATGGAAGCATAGCCCTAAAATGTATTTCGAGAGTCCTTACTTTTAATTTCTAATTTTTTCATTAATAATAATTTTTTACTTTTTTTTTGTAACATATTTTTTGGCAAAAATTTATGCATGGGATTTTTGAGCACGAGAAGTCCAATTTGTGTTGCCTATTTTGTTCCAAACGCTCCTTCAAAGAGCGCCAACTTGCAAAGTTTACTCAATTTGGCTACTTTCAAGGTAAGCAATCCGATTTTTTTAACCATTGTTCCTTACTTTTGAATGAAAGGAAAACTATTTCTTGCAATAAGAAAATTGCAAGCTATGTACTATGTGAAACTACCTTTTGCTCCAATATGAACGAGACGTTATCAGTAAAACGGTCCGCGGATGACATATGGCAAAAATAAATTTTTTGTTTTTTGGTAGGACTGTTATAAGCTTACATGGAAAATTTCAGCGTGATATGTCACATAGTTTGTTTTCTGTGCTACTGTAAACAAGTCAATCTCGAGTGTGTTCTTCGAATTCTCTTTTATGACTTCAATTGTCTCAAAATGTTTTCCACGGAGCAGCAACTTGAGCTTGGGAAACAGGAAAAAGTCACATGGATCCATATCAGGCGAATACGGTGCTTGCGGAACCCTTTCGCGAACAAGTCGTGATGTGTGAGCTGGTGCATTATCGTGATACAAGAACCATGACTAGTTGTCCCACAATTCCTTCCTTTTAAGACGAATGTTCTCGCGCAAACGCTTTAAAACGTCTAAATAATATTCAGCGTTAACCGATTTTGCGATTTGTGCGATTTTCAAGCACAATTTCCTTTACTTTTCCGATGTTTTCGTCGTTTACTGATGTTGCTGGACGACGTTCATTGTCTGCAACATTTTTAAGGCGTTTGAAGCCGAAATTTTGTTGGAATAACAAAATTTCAAACAAATTCTTTGTTCAAATTGAATTTCCATCGTTAAATTCGATGAACACACTCGAGCTTGGCTTGTTTACAGTAGCACAGAAAACAAACTATGTGACATATCACGCTGAAATTTTCCATGTAAGCTTATAACAGTCCTACCAAAAAACAAAAAATTTATTTTTGCCATATGTCATCCGCGGACCGTTTTATTGATAACGTCTCGTTCATATTTGAGCAGAAGGTATGTACAAAAACACAAAAAAAATAAAAATACTAAAAAATCATTCATAGTCTTAGTTACTAATTCCCAACTAATTTTTTCGTTTTTCTTTCCTGTTACAATTTACAATGTTTTGGACTAGATATTAATAACTAAAATTTAAGATAAGTAGGTCGAAAACCATTTTAGAGCTATGTTTTTTGTTTTTGTAGAGAAAAAATGTACCCACCCTACTGTGCATACATAGTTTAAGTAATAAATAAAAATGGCATAAGAATCCTATGTTCATAATAAAATCTGCAATGTGTGAAAGCATACGTGATAGCATCATGTGACCTCGTCTGGTCGCCAACAGCAAGTGCTTTTGAGGGAGAATAAGGAAGTTGATTAGATGGACATTTGATTGTGTAAAATTTTGTGAAGAAGGGAAAAAGAGGAAGATGAGGTAAATTAAAGCATTATTCTCCATAAACTCAGCTAATGGTTTCGTTGTCATTTCTTATGTCTTCGGTTTTTTTTTGCTGCATACACTTTTAACGACAAATCGTCGCTCGCCAAAGTGAGATATCAAAATAATTGTGTCATTTTAATTGACGCATTTGCATTTCATTGATGTTGTCGACTTCAATAGCATATTGATAACTGTATATACGAGTAGTAGACTCACTTCATGACTAACTTTATAATACACTGAATTGCTGCGATTGTTTCGCTATCTCTGAAGCTGAAGCAAATTTTATTAAGCGATAAAAAAAGCGGTCATCTTTGTGAGAGGAAAAATTCTGCATTGCAAGAATTTGTTACCCAGCATTGCTTCGAAGTCAAACTTATTGAAAATATTAATTTGTGTAATTTAAGTTGGCTGAGTGTATTTTCGTTATCGTTTATATGATTCATAAAAATATTAAGTAATACTAAAGGCAGTACAGGGTGTTGCACGTATAGGTGTATTCTTCAGTCATATATTTCTTTGGTAATGGCAGCTTATTTTTGAAATTTGGACTGCCAATCAGTGCCACTCCTATTCTTGTAGTGGGGTGAGTCATCTTTCTATGAATGAATGAGTGCCTAAACTGTTTTTATAGTGACAACACATTTTTAACGAAGCAAACTTTCCACTCAACGGAATACAAATGTGAGATGCAAGTAACTGAACAAAAAAATAAAAGTATGTAACCATCCAAACCGTGTATAAAAGCAGTCGGTGAGTATAAAAGTGCACAAATTTTCTTTTTTCATGTTAGTTTTTTAGATACATCATACAAATTTCTAATATCTGAAGTAGCGAATATCAAATGCAATGGAAATCATACCAATGAAAAATATCAGGTAATGCAATTTTCTATCTAATATTTATGGTTTAATTTTTATTTACAGTGTTTCAAATTGTATTTTTTTGTAAAAATATAAAAATATCTGAATTATATTGTAGGAAATATAACCCTAACTGTGGGAGTTATGAATCATTTTATGACGGATTTGTGTCAATTATTATATGGAATACCTACTACCTGAACTCAGCCACATTCGCTCAAGCGGTTATCGCGCCAGTCAAAAAGAAGAGGAACCTACCGCAACATATTTCTTTTAAGTTATTGATGAAAGCACAGTGACTTAAGGGGACAGATACCTGGAAAATTTCGAAAAAAAAAATTTTTATTTTTTTTTCATAAAATCTTAAGAATATGTCAAAAAAATTTTAGAACGTAAATTTAAATATTTCTTATAAATGGTGGTTAAGTTTCAAGGGCCGGTGTTGATTTTGAATAAAATACAATTTTTTTAGGAAATTATTGTCGTTTCTCTTTATTATAATAATATTGGTATGATTCAATTACGCACAAAATAAAATATTGCTGATGGTCCAAATTTTCGATGACGATGAGGCATAATTGAGGTTCTATGCCGTTAATGTGCCGAATTATCGCATCCTTTAGCTCTTGAATTGTTGCTGGCTTATCAACGTACACCTTTTCTTTCAAATAACTCCAAAGAAAGAAGTCCAACGGTGTCGTTGACGTTTAGGTGTGCTTCACATTCAACATTGGCCCTTGAAATTTAACCACCCTTTATTATAGATCGTCAACTCTGAAGTCTCTATTCTTTGCGTTCGAGCGCTGGGAGAGGTGTAGTTACGTTGTATTCAAACTTTGGTTGGTTGGTTGGTTTAAGGGGACCCCGCATCGGAGTGCCACATAGACCGCAAGTTGGGTCCGTTGTGTTGCCCTAGAGCTCATTATTTTAAATGATTTCCCCACCTAACCGAGATTTTTATTGTAGATTTTGGTCAAAGATATTAATTCGTTTCGAAAATTTGATGAGAGATTCGATTTTCAGGTCCGAGAGTACTGAAAGATTGTCGATTGTTGGAGAGCCTAGAAGAGCGAGTCGACTTCTGGCTAGACCCGGACAACTGCACAGCAAATGTCTGCTCGATACTTCCTCCTTCGTCCTCGCAGTATCTGCACAGGTCGTTTTGAGGAACCCCGAGCCGACGTGCGTGAGTGCCCAAAAGGCAGTGGCCGGTGATAAGAGATGTTATATGCCTTAGTTCGTGTTTCGAAAGACTTATAAGAGTTTTTGTCTGTTTCAGATTGTAGGATGGCCAGTTTTGTCTAGTCGTAACGCAAGTAGTTTCCACTCGCCACCTCCGATCAGCAATGCTGTGAAATTCTCGATCGATGAACATTTTACATGTTGAGAGCGGAATGTGGATTGTGGGTAAGTTACTAACATTTGATTGCGCAGCTCCAGCTCTGGCGAGCTCATCAGCTTTGCAGTTACCTTCGAATCCACTGTGACCCGGTATCCAGATAACTTGGACAGAATTCTGAACACTTATCTCGTTAAGAGATAAGAGACAGGATCGAACCACGTCTGAGTGGGTATAAGAGGAGCTGAGTGCTCGAACGGCCCCTTGACTGTCGGTGAAAAAGCGGATATCCTCTAGTGATATTCTATTTTCTAAGAGAGTTTTCGCAGCATACCAGATAGCGCATACTTCCGCTTGGAATACGCTACAGTAGTCGGGTAATCTAAATGATAGATTGATGTGAGGGGAATTGGAAAAGATTCCAAATCCCACTTTGCCGTCTTGTTTTGAACCATCTGTATATATAATCAGAGGGCCATCGATTTCGGTAAGATTTGTCTTCCATTCTTCCCTAGTTGGGAGTGAACAGGAGAATAGCAAGGGTGGTGATGGAAGACTTACATGATAGTATATGTCGGAAGAGATAACAGTGTTCCTGTTCAGCATGGCCGAATGGCCAAGATACTTATTCCATTTCGATATGGCATTCATGCGTGTCGCTGCTTTCGCTGCAATCGCTTTGGCAGCCAGATCGATAGGGAACAAGTGAAGCAACGTATTTAGAGCCTTAGTAGGTGTTGTACTTAAGCATCCTGTTATCAGGAGGCAGGCTGTTCTTTGGACTCGATCAATTGTGGCTACTCTGCACCGTTTTTCGAGTGCTGTCCACCATACAACCACACCGTAGAAGAGTATCGGTTTGATGATCGAGGTATATACCCAATAAATGATCCGAGGTGAAAAACCCCAGGTTTTGCCTATAGCTTTCTTACAAGTATAGAGAGCTATGAAGGTTTTTTTACATCTGTTTTCGATGTTCAATTTCCAACTCAACTTCCTATCTAGAATAACTCCTAGATATTTAGCTTAATCAGATAGAAGTAATGATTCCCCTTTTAAAGTTATTGTTTGCAGTGGAGGAGATTGTTGTTTCCTATTGAAGAGAACAAGATCTGTCTTTGCTGGATTCGCATTTAGTCCGCATTCGGTGCACCATTTTGACAGAATATTGATTGAGCGTTGCATGAGCTCAGTGAGGGTATTCAGGTGTTTGCCTGACACGCAGAGAGCAATATCATCTGCATAGGCTACAACCTTGCAGCCTGCTTTTTCGAGATTTCGAAGCAAACTGTTTACAGCGAGATTCCAGAGAAGGGGTGAAAGCACTCCGCCTTGAGGAGTGCCTTTGACGGCGTACATTCTCATGCGGCTTAACCCAAGCTCTGAAGTGATCATTCTATTTTGGAGCATTTGTTCGATCATCTTTCGGATGGAGTAATTGATACCCAATTTGGCAATTTCAGACAAAATAGCGTTGGGTTCAATATTATTAAAAGCACCTTCTATGTCCATAAATGCGACAAGAGAGTACTCTTTGTTGTGAAGGGAAATTTCCACTGTTTGCACGAGTGAATGAAGTGCCGTTTCAGTCGATTTCCCTTTAGTGTAGGCATGTTGTGCCTCAGAAATCAACTTAGTATCAAGTTGGGTTTTGATTTGCTCATCTAAGACTTTTTCAAAAGCCTTTAAGCAAAAAGAGGTTAGGCTAATGGGCCTGAAGTCGTTTGGTTTGCAGTGTGAAGGCTTTCCCGTTTTCGGAATGAATACTAGCTTCGATTTCTTCCAAATTGTCGGAAGGTAAGAGAGATTTAAACACTTGTTAAAGATCCTTGTTAACCAAGGCAGTAGAATTTCCAGTCCTTCTTGAAGTTCTGCTGGAATGATGTTGTCAGGACCTGGTGATTTAAATTTTTTAAAGCTTAGTATTGCTGCAGAGATGCTATTAGAGCTGATTAGATCTGATCTATTCCCATAATTACTCTGAAGAGTGCTGGGAAGTGCAGGTAAGTTGGCAACACAGCCTGGAAAGTGAGATTCTAGAAGTATTCTAAGAATGTGGTCAGTTGAAGTAGTCCAAGCTCCATCTTGAGTCATGATAAAACTGGGAGAGACTGGGTTTGATGCAAGAATCTTGCGTAGTCTGCTTACTTCTGAAGTGTTCTCTAATTCTTGAGTGTATGATCGCCAGGATGTGCGTTTTGCACTTCTGACAGCTTTTTTAAAGTCTTTGAGACATTGTCGATATTCTTCCCATTCGTCTGTTATTTTAGATTGGTTAAAGAGTTTCCGAGTTCGATTGCGAAGTTCTGAGATTTCTGGAGTCCACCAAAAAGGTTTATGCTTACCTCCTGTTTTTGTCAGGGGACAAGATTGTCGTGGTGCGCTTTGACACGTCTTCGTTATCATGTTGACAGCGTTTTCGATATCGTTTTTATTTGCCATTTCAAACTGCCTGATATCAGGAAGTTCATTGGCAAGATGTTCTTTATATTTGATCCAATTCATACGTTTTTTGTTAAGGTACTTCATGGGTTTTGCCGTTTCGACTTTTAAAGTGAATGTTATATATTGGTGGTCGGAAAAAGAGTGTTGTTTATCAACGATCCAGTCCTGCACCAGTTGTGTACATGATTCGCTAGCAAGAGTAATATCGAGTACCTCTCTTCTAGACGAGTTAAGAAACGTAGGGACATCACCTCTATTACATATATCAAGCTTATTTGTTAGAATATAATCAAAGAGTTGCTCACCTCGTGTGTTGTTGTTTGTACTGCCCCAAACAATATTATGTGCATTAGCGTCTGCTCCAATAATTATGCGTTTCTGGTTCAGATGCGCCGTATTGACGAGCCTTCTCACTGCTTCAGGAGGAGGCGCCTCCGCTGCGTCGTAGGGCATATAAGCCGCCACAATTCAAATCGGGCCGTGAACAGCTTCAACCTCTATGGCATTGGTGTCAGCATTGCTAAAGGGAAGAAGAAAAGCATTAATATGTTTTCGAATGAGAATACAAGAGCGCGATCTGACGTTAGCCTCACCTTGAAACAAGGTGTAGTGCCTATCTTTCAGGCCGCATATCTTGTCGTTTGATATCCAAGGTTCTTGGATGAGAATGATGTCTTCTCTGAGGTCAGAGAGACGAAGAATGAGGGCTGCTGAGGCAGCCTTAGAGAGATGCAGATTAATCTGCAGCACCGTCAGATGAGCATTCAATGACTGTGGCGTTCGCGTCATCACCGCTATCTAAAAGTCTATCCTCGTCCTCGAGTTGGATGTTGAATAAGTTTCCCACAAGTTCGCTGTGTGATTCCGAGTCGGACTCAATCGTCGAAGCTTGTGAGAGAGGCTTATCGACACCCATCTCGGGGGCCGCCGTACTCTCTTCGCTGGGTGCGAGGAGATTTTTCGGCTGATAGGTCCAGATGGTAGCGGTAGTGAACCCGAATGCCACAATCCCCTTGCGGTCGTCCAGTGCTTTAACGCTTTCCTGGTCCAGGAGCAGCGTGACATGTCTGGAGTTTCCTGAAGGCTCTTCCACCTTAACTACCATCCAGTTTTCGGTGGGTAGGTTCGGGTTTCCGATCTTCAGTAGCTCCAGGATGGTTTCCGGATCGGATGGTTCTACAGGTATTCTTGCTCTGCCGCGAGGTTTGTTGGGAATTGCGCTCTTCTTGATTAGTTGGAGATTCGCTCCGGGCCATACCTCGCCGAGTCGGTCGAGGGCCTTGCCGTACAGGCTGACAGAGCGTTGATCTGAGCACGCGATCAACTTGACCCTTGCTTGGAACCAACCCGCGTCAGAGCAGAAAGGAGGGGGTCCTGGGTTCTGCTTCAGAACGTCCAGGTAGCCCAACTGAAGTTTTCTCTCCACAATCTTCCAGTTTGATGGAGAGATGAAACCGTCAGGGTGGCTCTTATCCACCACCGCCATGACCAGACTATCTCTGGCAACTTCGCAGAACTTGCGTAATTTGACCTCAGAGGAAGTTTTATGCTTCTTGGGGTCGTTGGAACTAGGAGGATCCTCTGAAGACCGCTGCCGCTTAGCTGCACTCGGTTTTTCTCTGGACGCCTCATACTTCCGAAGGAACTCCCGGGCCCAATCGAGAGTTGACTTTTGTTGGTCGGACAGCTCCTCCTCAGGGGGTTTGCCGAGCTTTTCCATAAGGAAAGTGGCGCGTCTTCGATCTCTGTATCGACGGAGATGAGGAGGGATGGGGTTTCTGGAGACTTCTGTCCGACTTGTTTTCCCAGTTTCTGGCAAAACAGATTTGGTGATCAATTGGTTCTCCGCAACCGAGTCGGTTTTGGAGGAAGTAGAAGCCTCAAGGGAATGCGGTGGTGTCTCTTTGACGGTTTTGCTCTTAGCGAGCACTTTCGCCGCCGAAGGAGTGGTTTTTGACACCGCCATAAGTTTGGTGGAGCCAAGAGGTC
Organism: Anastrepha fraterculus; assembly: GCA_037575425.1. Classification (NCBI taxonomy): domain Eukaryota; kingdom Metazoa; phylum Arthropoda; class Insecta; order Diptera; family Tephritidae; genus Anastrepha; species Anastrepha fraterculus. Next base: position 69,053 of record JAYXIM010040325.1, read on the forward strand.
TTCCGCGTCGGGAAGGAGTTTGTTGTATTGTTTGTTTTTTTGTTTGTTGTTTGTACATTATTTTGCGGTGCGGTCACTCAGCTGACGTGTCAGCAGTCGTGACCTGGGATTTAGATAGGGAAATAATGGGGTTCGCCACGCCAGAGCCCTATGCCGTGGTAAGTCGAATTGAAACTGGGGTGCGACAGGTGCCCCAGAGTCCGCATACTAGCGACTTAGCTCACCCTAAGCCATGCATCCCTTGGCGTGTGCTGTTCCACCTTGGATTGGTAGCCTTTGATATAAGGAAGTGGCCTTCTCCCCGTGAGTCCATGTTTATTTCATTCGTATTAGCAGAGACATGACCTACTAGTACGAGTGGCTTCTCGCCGTCCACCGAAGGGGATATGGGTCACTGCCAACAATTATGGCAGTTACGGCACGCGTGCAGTAACACTGCACAGCATGTTGTTCCCCCTACCATAGTGGTTGGTTGACGAGAACTAGGCTGGTTCGCGAGTAGGCTTTTACCAAGGCTATGACCTACTTAACCACAAAAGATAACTGTGGCGTACCCTATCCACCACCTGGGACGCGCCGCAATAGGTGCCCAACCAAAGGGTATTCAAACTTTAGACGCGTTTTTCTCAAAACCATACTTTTCGAATTGGCGTACACGATAGCTCGAAAAGTAGTTGACCGATCTTCCTGAAATTTTGCACAAACCTTTTATATTACTTTCTATGTGAATTTATAATCCGAAAATTTTTAGAAAAAATAATTTTTTCGAAGCAAAAATAGTAGGAAAATTCGCCCCAAAATTCATTTTTTTGAAGCATTTTATTCAGCGATTTTTTTTCATTTGTTTTTAATCCATATAGAAATTATGACATTAATAAACAAAAAAAATTTTGGTTTTTTTGTATTCAGGTCACTGACGCCGAAGCTACAATACCCGCCTATGGAGAAGCCCCGCTGCGACCTAACTGGAAGAATTGAGTGTACATCCGCCAGTTTAAGCGATTAAAATAAAAAAAAAAATTATATTATTTTAATGTATAAGTAAACTGTATGCCAATTTTGAAAAAAAATGTATTGACTTCTTCATTTTAAATAATTTTAATGAAAATCAGGGAAAATTTGGCCGTTTACAGGTATCTGTCCCCTTAACGCATCCGGTTCTATATAATTCACAGTTATATGAGTTTTTTCCCCGAAAGCATGATTTTCGACTTAGGCAATGAGATTACAGATACGACAAAGTAATTTTCGGATTTTTCTTTACCCATTCGTCATTTCCTTAATTTTTTTTTTTTATTTACTATATATTCAAAGAAATATATAAAAAATGATTTTTGAATTTTTTATTAACCACATGCGGACTTCTTAGACACTCATGTAATCATGTAAAGTAACATTTTGGGAATATTTGATCCTTGACAAGGCAAACGTTTACCATTGAATTGAAGCTCTTGACAGATTTAGCAGTTTCGCTCGCACAACCAAATAAAGCTATAATTTTTTTTTTTTTTTTTTTTGTGTGAATCAATTAACGTTAATTACCTGCAAAATATTTACTCGAACGCACAAACATCAAAGAGCATCACACATCAAAGTTAATTAATTTTTAATAACGAAGCCTACCGCAAAAAATAATAATATTTTTAATTATCCTATAAAAATAAACGAAATATAAGATACACAAAAATGTACACTAAAATGTAATGGATATGGGGTAGCGAGTACGTAGATATTTTCGACCAGTATTTTCGTTGAGTAGGTTAGATTAGGTTATGGTGGTAGTCGGTCCGTATGACCAACTCACTTAGACCTCACAGGTTCGTTGTGATACCACTGTGCAAACGGGAACCTTGTTTAATTACTTTCATGAAACCATTTTGAGGCTCTTATGAAGCGCAGGATTGGTCTAATCCCCGCGCCAGATAGTTCTGTAAGAGAATTGAAAAAGTGTTTACCTAGACAACCTGCTCAGATTTTAGCTAAGGCTGGACAATTGCAAAGGAAGTGCTCTACTGTTTCTTCCTCCTCCTCATCTCTACAGCTTCTACAATATTTATAAGAGAATACTCCTAGTCTCAAGGAATGCCTTCCGAATAGCCAGTGGCTGGTGACACAAGCCACGACCTTCGAAATATTCGAGAGAATATTAGGTTTCTATGTGAGTTTCCTATGTAATATGAGTCCTAAGTACTTGCCATTCTCTCTCAAAGGAATCTCCACACCCTTGAAAACGAGCGGGGAGATTATAGGAAGCCTATGTTTCTTTGTGAAGAGAATTATTTCAGTTTTTGCGAGATTTATGGCGAGTCCCCGGGATTTAGAGCGCAGAATGTCCATGAGGGTGTTAGGATATCTGCCTGTAACACCAGTGACGTGCAGTGACGTGGCAACCCCCTCTCTCCAGGGTCAGCAATAGCGAGTTTACCGCCAAAATCCAGAGGAGATGGGAGAGAACACCACCTTGAGGTGTGCCTCTGCAGACCTATCTGCTTAGAGTAGTGCTGCCTAAATTTGCCCTTACCTTCCTTCTAACGAGTATTGCTTCTATCAGGGCAACAACGTGTGGTTCTACTCCAAAGTCTTCTAAAGCATTACTATAGTGCTCACCTTTATATTGTGGAAGGCGCCTTCTATATCTACGAAGGCAACCATGGCAAACTCTTTATCTGATAAACATTTTTCCACCAACCCGACAAGCAAGTGTAAGGCGGTTTCTGTAGATTTCCCCTTAGTGTAGGCATGCTGTGCCGAGGAGAACTTATTTATTGGTATAGAGCCACGTATGTACTCGTCCACTATCCTCTCTAGAATTCTGAGGAGGAAAGACGTAAAATTAAATGGTCTGAAGTCTTTGGGGTTAGTGTGTGAGGAGCTGCCTGCCTTGGGTATGAAAGAAACTTTTGTCTCTCTCCATCCTAGCGGAATATAGCCCATGTTAAGACAACTTCTTATGCTAATTTTAAAGAAAGGTGAGACGTAAAAAAGAAAAATGTTTGATAAAAACGGAAGACTAATCAAAAGGATGGAGTGAAAATTTTTTGGCGGGGATGGAATGACGTTAATTGTCGCCTAAAATAGCGGTGAACTAACTGAAGAAATTATAATATTAATTCAGAGCCAGTTTTCGCCGTGGAAGCGTAAGATAGCCGCACCACCGAATTTGTAGAGCAATGGAGACTTTTTGGTACTCACTTTGGCATTGCAGGCCATGAAAAATTGGCTACCATTGAGCTACTATTTGGCTAATCACCTTTCAAGATTTTACATTTGTAATGCAAGTACATCATCCCAGAGAAACCTCCCTTGGGCAGGCACTCACCGTCAATCAACTTTTGTCCGCCCAATGGAGGGTAACTTTTTAATTTTTTAATTAAATGAATACTATTTCTTATTTGAATAGAAAGAAAATGTGTAGGTATTTTTTTTAAGTGCATATTTCATTTATGTGCACAAATATTACATTTCACTCAATAAACTACATAAGGCTACAACTAATTCTCCGTACTCCGTTCCCACGACAGTCGGTTCTACGTTACCGGAACGACTCGGATTTATATCCGGCCAAGGACTGGCACTACAGCAGCATTCCCCATATATGTATGGGAAGGGTTTATGCTGCTACAACAACAAACAACAACAAATTCTCTTTTTACACGATTTTTTCTAAACAAATTTGATTTAACACGAGTAAAGAGCCAAAAAAATCTTTTTTTACACAAATTGCTTAATTTAACACGATTTTCAATATTTTATACATTTTTTTTAATCTCATAGAGGAAATAAAGTGAGATTTTTCGACGCACGTACGAAATGGCGTTTAAAACAGTCTCAGCAAAAGTCTCTGCGAATAGATAGATTTTGCTCTCGCCATCAAATAATTAATTTCTCATAACAGTTTTAATGAATTAAAACTTGCAAGCACGAAATAAATCCTTAACTAAACTCTAAAAAAGGTTTTTGAATATTTCTTTTACCTAATTCTGTTTTTACACAGTTTTTTTACTCGGATTTTTTGGGATCGTGTCTATCGTATAAAAGGAGAACTAGGTGTAGATATAAAAGGTTTTCCGATAAGAGGTGTTATTTCGATAAAAGATCAATGGTTTCGTTACTTGTGTGGCACGTAGCGCCGTCTTGTTGAAAATAAACGTTGTACAGATCAATACCATCTAATTCGGGCCATAAAAATCGTTAATCATCTCGATAGCGCAATCCATTCACCGTAACTGTTGCTCCAGCTTCATTTTCGAAAAAGTAAGGCCCAATGACTAAGCCGCATAAAGCGCACCAAACAGTCACACGTTGAGGATAGAGAGGCTTTTCAACAATAACTCTTGGATTTTCTGATCCCCAGATCCGACAATTTTGCTTGTTGACGAAGCCACCGAGGTGGAAATGGGCCTCATCACTCAAGATGATTTTTCCGATGGAATCCCGCATCATTTTTAAGCATTTCAACGACGCATTCAGCAAGCACGCGATGTTGTTGATGATCGGCCGGCTTGAGTTCTTGAGTTAACTGGACTTTATAAGCCTTACGAGTCCAATCTTAATGCAAAAAACGGGGTAATGACATTTGTCGAATGCCTAATTCCAAAGAATGGACAAACCTGGGTTTTCTTCAACACTTTCGGCTACAACAGCAACACTTTCGGCTGTTTTTGAGCGACGTGCACGGGTTTTATTCTTCACATCACTAACTTGTCCCAGCAGCTCGAATTTTTCCACCAATTTCTGTATTGCGGTCCGACACGATGACCTAAAAATTTTCGAGTTTTATAAACCGTCTCTGCCAAATTTCCACCATTTTTATAGTGAATTTTAATAATTTCAATACATTGTTTAAGCGTGCATCGTTACATTTTTATTAATGGCGTAGTTTCTACTTGTCAAATATCAAAAAATGACAGCTTCAAAAGTAACATCTACCGAAATAGCGGGCTATTCAAAATAACACCTGTTATTGGAAAACCTTGTATTAGATTGGCTTTGGCTTTACATTTTTTAATAACTCGAAAACAGTGAAATCATCGTTGCAAAATCACTTGGCTGTGAAACTGGATACAAAGGCGTTTTGTTTGAGAAAATTTCACTAGATTCTTCGGTAATAGACTCAGTGTCAGTACTATTATCGTCAATAGTTTCCATTTTTCCAGTAGTAACAAAATCAAACCCGAAATGTAGGTTTTCAGTCCATGCAAAAATAAATAAATAACAGAAATATATTAATCAGCATTTAAAATCAGCATTTGGATAATTCAAATAGCGAAGCCGGCGTCGCTAGCACCAAGTCATCTTTGGGATTGAATCCATTTGAAGCATTTCTTTTTTTTCCTACTTTTTGGACACAGTTTTTTTATGATTTCCATTTGCACATTTACCCAGGGGTCTTTTACGAAATATATTGCTTCTAGGCAATGGCAAACCTCCGAGTGTATTTCTGCCATGAAAAATATCTTCATAAAAAATATCTGTCGTTCGGAGGCAGCTTAAAACGGTAGGGTGAGGAGCTCAACCGAACATAAATATAAGCGCCAATTAATTATTTTGTATTGCCTCTAAGACATTTAAAAATTTTTTAGTCGATCCAGCCTCGAAGCTTACCAAGATAAGCTTAAATTGAAGGTTTCGATAATAAATTTTCAAATTTCGAATAACTCCTTGATCTACAGGCTGGCAAACTGAAGTCGTATTACAACGCAGACAAATTATTTTGATATTCTTTAAATGTATATCATGAGACTGGGATGCTGCGCTGTCCAGAAATAATTTAAATTTGAAATTTGAAAAGTCGAGCCAAGAAGCAGCGAGAGATTTGGTAACTCCTAAAACACTCAGGCTAAAAAGCCCATTGTATTTTAAACTCTGTAAAGTGAAAGCGTAGATAGTCAAGGAGGAAAGGAGAGAAGTAACAGAAGGAAAAAGACGGGATAGAATAGAGAGGTATAGGCAGTTAGACCTTTGAGACTTTTCTAGATTCTTAGGTAAATATGAAAATATCCTCCTATTGGTGAGAATGAATTTTACTCGTTCTCATGACACCGGACCCCAAAATACGCAGCCTTGCTCTAGCAAGTGCAAGACACTCACAGAGAACGTGGTCAGTGCTCCTATTAACAAGACAGGTAAATCAGGTCTTCAAAGATTCCAATAGTGATCATATACTGATCCCATGGGTTGTATCCTGTAATAATACCAGCCATAAACCGAACGTCTTTTCTTCCAAACCTTAGAAGAAAGTTCGACAGCTTTCTGTTCAGGCTTATCACAAAATACTTTCCAGTTCTGCAGCGTTCTAGACTCGATCATCGGTCTTTATGTGAATTGCTTACATAATCGCTGATCGACTTCATGATTCCAGTAGATCTAATTCCGATTATTGTCTCTGGTCCCTGTGGGGTAACCGCTGATTCACAGTTGGCTGATTTATCGGCAATTTCTTTCTGTTGAACACCACAGTGTCCTGGAAGTCATATAAATACAGGCTTATTCTGTCTTGAACAATCTTTGAGGTTTGCTTTGCGTTCTCCAGAGCCTTTAGTGAAGCCTAGCTGTCACTAAAGACTCCCATCTGTATCCCGTTTCATCTCCTCTCAATTATCCATTCTGCTACTTTCAGAATGGCAAACATTTCCATTTGGAAAACTGTGCCATTCCTGCTTGCCTAGAAATCATAGTTATTTCTGTTTTGCTACTCCATTTTTCGGTCGAATTCCAGCAGCGATTGTGGCATCACTTCACGTGTCAACCATATCATCTAATTTGATTGCTAATTTAGAGGCAGTTTTTCTAATATCAACTGACGCCAACACGCTGGGACGAGCAGCTTGCCCAATAACAAAATAGGGCAGTAAGCATTTTCTTTGATAATTTCGCTCCACGGCCTACCTAATTTTTTTAAGCTAAAGTTTTGCTCGGCAACGCTCTGAAGAAATGGCCTGTCTCTTCAGCACGATACCAAATGTGTTGAATTATCGCATATCAGTGAATCAACTCAAGAAAGGCTACGTTTCTAGGCTAAATTTCTAAACATATACATACATACATGTGTACACACACACTTGCATGGCTTGCCTTTAGCGCCATAATAACAGCTAAATGTCATTGTAATATTTGTTTATTTATTTTGTTTATCTTGCACTTTACACAGTTGTTGTTGTAGTTTCCATTGCTGTTATTATTTATGCAAGCTCCACATGCTTATAATTTGTTTATACGCGCAACACAAGCACAAGTGTTTGGGATCCAACCGACCAGCCAACAGCTCAATGAGTGCGTGAATGAGTATATGAGTGTTCACACACACACTGGCACGCAACACATCCCCACATATACTCGCATGCATAATCGGCAAGCGCTGTTTGTGCATAAGTTTGAATGAATGGCAGTTTGACTGCCGCAATTGACAACCTGCCGAATTGACGTTTGTATTGGCCACTCCATTCATTATTTGATTATCTGTTTGATGTTGTGACTGAGTGATGTTGTTGCCGACTGGTTTGATGCGTACTGTTTGTTTACGTATGTTCGTGCTCGTGCTCGTACTCGCTACTCTGCATGTAAACACAAGCAAATGAGTATGCACTTGTATGTGAGTATCAATGGCGCTCTGTATCTGTTTATTTGTTTGCTTATTATAACAATAGGTTGTAATTAAACACTGTCTACTTGTATGAATTAAATAGTGGCTGTCTTGCGTTTGCCTCAAATGGGGATTAAACACAAGAGCCAAGGCAGAAACAAATAATATTTATTAGACAAACAAAATTATCTGCATGCAACTGAGCGTACATTCGATGGCATTTATCTTCAAATATACCAATTTATGCAATTAATATGTCGTCGTGGGCAAGTGGGTGTGTGCTTGACAACTACTCAGTTGGCATAAGTCTCAGTTCCTATACTTTTTTTTTGGTTCATTAGAGGTAACGCCTCGGCAAACTAATTTTCGAACATATTTCTGACATGAAAAAGCATCCCAAAAAATCGTCTGCCGTTCAAAAGAGGCTTAAAATGGCAGGATCCTCAATTTGTAAGGTAATATAAGGAAGCAGACATTTGAGAAGAAGCCTATCCGGCCCTATAGCAAGACTCAGAGATTACCAGGTTTGACCATCCGTCCGACGTCACCGGGTACTCGGCAGCCAAATTCTGCCAGTTCATTTCACACGTATTCACCCACCCATCCATTCAATAGTTGTTCAGACAGCAACGAAGCAAAATGAGCGGCGGCTGTGCTGATTTTTTCGTATATCACGAACACAATCTCCGTTTGTGACATCAACCAATCAGATTCTATCAAATTTTCAGAGAGGCAGTTAACAGGTCGAGGTGTGGCCAGCCTTCTGAGTTTCATTTTCCACCATGGACCAATAATACCGTATAAAATATTAATTTAGGTATGGTACTATGTTTGGATTAAAGAAAACGGTATGGTCAAAGCAAAAATGAGTATTTATGACTATTCACATAGGGATAACTTTTATATTTATTGGAGGATTTTTTTATTTCAATTTAAAATTTTTTCTAGAAACTTGCATATGTTAGATTCAATAGATAAGTAAAAATAAAAAATAAAAAATTATGTTTTAACACCGTTTCCGCAAATATTTGCTTTTTTATATCTATGGTCCCATATAATAATCGCCTAAGTCTATTGAAATATAAATCTAAAAATTTCCATACTTTTGCTTTATCAAGTCTCACAATCTAACCTTGCATTAGCATCCCAGGAGTCGGCAAATGAGTAAAGAAACATTTCAAAAATATTTTTGTATACCTGTGATCCCATATAATAAACGCCTAAGTCGAAAAGCAGACTTACGAGAAAAAACACTTTATTTAACTGTAAATTATATACCGATGCCGATACGTTAAGTCTCTATATTTGCATTAATAACTTCATCAATAAAAAAAATATGTTAGGGAGGTCGGTTCTTCTTCTTTTTGACTGGCGCGACAAGACCAGTTTGGGCGGTAGGTATTTCAGATAAAAAAAAACTTTGTTAGTAGGATACAGTAGCACATTTAACACAAATCTTTTTTAAAATGATTGATGGCTCCCACAGTTAGGGTTTTATTCCCTTCAGTATAAATCGGATATATTTTATGTTTTTACCCAAAAAACCAAAAACTGAAACTTTGTAAATATCCTGGACACGTTGAAACTTAATAAAAATTTAACCACAAATGTAAGATAGAAAATTTCATTATCTTTAATTTAATATTTTTCATTGGTTTTGATATTCGCTACTCCAGGTATTAGAAATTCTTATGATTTACCTACCTGTTTCTCCTTAATCCAAAGTAATTGTTTGGCAATATCTTGAAAACCAAATGGCAGAAAACAAATTACGTGAATTTTCATATTAGTGACGGATTTTATACAAGAATTGGATAGTCTGGAGCTTACTTTTTTTTGACTGACATCCAATCATCAAAATGCTTTTGAACTGAATTTTGCGACACCGACTCTTGTTTTTCGCCGCGAGTGCACTTTTATGTATTTTGCCAACTGAGAGTGGGTGTCTCGAAATGGTAATTTGAATGTTTGAAGGAAAAACAAATTTAGCCAAAGTCATAGGTTTATTTCATTTATTTATTTAAGTCTATGACTACAAGAACCTTACAGACGGGATACAAATATTTACTTTAAAGTAATTCTCCTGATCGAAAAACACGAAACCAACCGTGATAGATGGAAGACACGCTTCTAGTGTATTAGATGTACGTAAGATCCGAGGACCCAACATCGACTCGGATCACTACCTTGTTGCAGCCAAACTGCGAACACGCCTCTGTGCAGCAGAAAACATACATCTACCTACGCCTAGAATGTTCGACATCGAAAAGCTGCAATCACAACAGACAGCCAGAAGATTCGCCACCCGACTCTCACTCCTGCTATCAGAGAGTACTGCCCAACAAACCGGCATGCACGAGCAATGGAGCAACATTCCTCGGTCCCTACGTACCGCCGCCGAAGAAGAAATCGGATTCCGGCGAGCCCGAAAAAACAATTGGTACGACGAGGAATGTCATGCTGCCGCAAAAAGAAAGGATGCCGCCTATAGAGCCACGCTGCGATCGGGCGCAACGCTAGCCATGTGGGATCGCTACAGAGAGTTAAAAAAGGAAGAGAGACGTATTATTCGAAAGATGAAACGAGAGGCCGAAATACGTGAGTGCGAGGAGCTTGAGATGCTGGCCAATAGGAACAACGCCCGAAAATTCTACCAGAAAGTTCGGCGGCTTACAGAAGGTTTTAAGACCGGGGCGTTTTCCTGTAAGAACAAAAACGGCGATCTGGTAACTGACGTACAGAGCAATCTTAAATTATGGAGGGAACACTTCTCGAACCTATTAAACAGTGACAGCTGCGCATGTCACAGAGAATGTGAAGTTTCCGATACCCCAATCGTCGACGACGGAATTGTCGTTCCGCTACCCGACCATGACGAGGTGAGAATATCGATAACGCGTCTAAAGAACAACAAAGCCGCGGGCGCCGACGGACTGCCGGCTGAGCTATTCAAACATGGCGGCGAGGAGCTGGTAAGGTGCATGCCTCAGCTCCTATGCAAAATATGGTCGGATGAAAGCATGCCTGCCGATTGGAATTTAAGTGTGCTCTGCCCAATCCATAAGAAGGGCGATCCTGCAATTTGTGCCAATTACCGCGGGATTAGTCTTCTAAATATCGCCTATAGGGTTCTAGCGAGCGTATTGTGTGAAAGCCTGAAGCCCACCGTCAACCAACTGATTGGACCTTATCAGTATGGCTTTAGACCTGGAAAGTCTTTCATCGACCAAATATTCACAATACGCCAAATCTTGGAAAAGACCCATGAAAAGAGAATCGACACACACCATCTTTTCATCGACTTCAAAGCTGCATTCGACAGTATGGAAAGGAGTTTCTTGTATGCCGCGATGTCTGAATTTGGTATCCCCGCAAAACTAATACGGCTATGCAAGATGACGTTGCTCAACACCAGCAGCGCCGTCAGAATTGGGAAGGACCTCTCCGAGCCGTTTGATACCAAAGGAGGTTTCAGACAGGGTGACTCGCTGTCGTGTGACTTCTTTAACCTGATGTTGCAGAGCATCGTACGAGCCGCAGAACTTAATCGCTCAGGTACAATTTTTTATAAGAGCGTACAATTGCTGGCGTATACCGATAACATTGACATCATTGGCCTTAACAACCGCGCTGTTAGTTCTGCCTGCTCCAAACTGGATAAAGAGGCAAAGCGAATGGGTCTGGTGGTGAACGAGGACAAAAGGAAGTACCTCCTGTCTTCAAACAAACAGTCGGCGCACTCTCGTATCGGCACCCACGTCACTGTTGACAGTTATAATTTCGAGGTTGTAAAAGACTTCGTTTATCTAGGAACCAGCATTAACACCGATAACAATGTCAGCCTTGAAATCCAACGTAGCAAGAGAGATTCAACAAGTGCTACTTTGGACTAAGTAGGCAAATGAGTAGTAAAGTCCTCTTTCGACGAACAAAACTCACACTCTACAAGACTCTGATCATGGCCGTCCTAACGTATGGCGCAGAATGACAACATCCGATGAAGCGACGTTTGGAGTGTTTGAGAGAAAGATTCTGTGTAAGATTGTTGGACCTTTGCCCGTTGGCAACGGCGAATATCGCAGACGATGGAACGATGAGCTGTATGAGCTTTACGACGACATAGACATAGCGCAGCGAATAAAGATCCAGCGGTTACGCTGGCTAGGTCATGTTGTCCGAATGGATACAAACGCTCCGACCCTGAAAGTATTCGATGCGGTACCAGCTGGTGGTAGCGGTGGTGAAGGTGGAGGGAGGCCTACTCTGCGTTGGAAAGATCAGGTGGAGAAGGACTTGGCTTCACTTGGTGTGTCCAAGTGGCACCGGTTAGCACGAGAAAGAAACGACTGGCGCGCTTTGTTAAACTCGGCCAAAATCGCGTAAGCGATTATAGCGCTAATTAAGAAGAAGAAGAATTCGTACGTACTGTTCGTTATTTTAATACTCACTTCTTAGTTCTCTCACTTAGCTCAACTAAATTTTCACTACCGCAAATTTTCACTCTCATTTCCACTACAATTTGCGCAATCTTATACTCTCCAATTCTTAAGACGGTGCCATATCCGGCATATTCGAGGAATACACCAATTATTCAATGATATTTGTGGAGTTCCTGACCAGAAATTAATTCACAAGATGGTGCGTTATCGTGGTACAAAGTTCATGAGTTCTTCTCCACTAATCTGACCTTTTGCGACAAATTTTCTCTCTCGAGCATCGCATAGTGCTCAAATAATATGATTTATGGCCGTCAGACCAATTCTTTTGGTATATCTTTTACAGAATCGCTCTCCCTAACTCAAGACGCTCATTCTTCTGCGTCATGCGATAAAAAAAGGTATGATTAGAGACCTTTAAGATGTGATTTCTGTTCGTAGAGGAAGACATTTGCTACTCACTAGCCTTATTAGTCCGAAGTAGAACTTATTGAACTCATTAAGAACGGTGTTAAGGACGATTCCCAAAAACACAGAGCCCTCCACTACTTCATAATTATGTATTAACATTGATGTGGTTGGCGATATTTCGTACTTATAAGTGTGGCCAATATCATACCCTTAACCGGCTCTCAGCGAATTTGAAGGAATCCACTGATTGGCTGACGTCTCATGAATCATGACATCATTTTTTACTCATATTGCTTCGTTAGTGTCTAAACAATGATTGATTGGATGGGTGTGTGAGTACGAGTGAAATGAGCAGGCAGAGTTCTGTGGCCGAGTCCCCAATGGCATGGCAGCCGAAGTTACTCTCACAATATTGTTTTTCACCATAGGGTACGACCACTGGTGCCACTTTATAAATATTATATAAGGCAGCCCTAATATAGCAGGCATGAGGATTTGTGTGGAAATCTTTAAAGGAGGAATATATATATTTGAAAGATAAGCCCAATATCATTTAACAACTCAAGAGTATCGGTGTTAAATCTAATGCCATGTTCGAACTTTTAGATTAAAACTGAATTCTGATTCCACTTATGCCAAGTGGGAAGTTACAAATTGTATAGAAAAGCTTAATTCAAAACCTTGGAGTATACCTATGAGAGTTTTCTTTAATTTTGTTAAAAATGAATAAATCTCCATACTTGCATAAATATAATAAGTATGTCCTTTACTTCACTGGCATAATAATACGAACAGCAAAAACTGGGTGGTTGTTGTCTCACTTCTGGCGCTCGTGGAATACACACACAATGCGCTATTACCTAGTTAACCAAAAAAAAAATATATATTAAATTTTGTATTTTTTTTTATTTTTTATTAATTTTCATCGCCAGAAGTAATTACTTTCATCAATAATTTTAATTAATCAACAAATATGTAGGCAGCGCTTAAAACATCAAACGTTGTCAACACGGCCGCTTTCAGTATTTTTACTTTGTTTTTTTTAGCGCGAGAAAAAATTACAGTTAATAGGTTTTTTTAGTGAAATTTCATAACCTTTTAAATGGAAATTTACATATTTGCGTGATTTAAATTATAAATGAAGCTTTTAATAGTTTAAGTTGTAAACTCGCACTGCAGTATTTTGAGCATTGCCGTCAATTTTTCTAAAAGTTGGCTTACTTCTAGGCTTGAAGATAATAAATAGTAAGCTGAAAGAAATAAATTTAAAAATGTTCAGATTTATTCAATGTGGAAAATTATGCTAAAGAGTTTTTTGAAGTGAAATATCTTCACTTCTTTTTTTCAAATTTTTATTAATTTTTTGTAAAGGATTTTTTGACGTGGTAACGTCTTATAATTTGATATAGCCGGCTTGCTCATGCGGCGTTACCTTGCTTGAACTGCAAGCGAGAGCGCGGAACGAACGACAAAGAGGCACAATCGGCCCCCGCGTTCGGCAACGTTCGACATCTGGCTCTCTCCTACTTGAGTGAGCATATATATATATGTATATGCGCATGTGTATATAAATTGGCATATTTGTATTAGCATATGCCTTCTTCCTGTGTGCATGCTAATGAACCATTTCTCTGTTGAGAATAGGACTATGATAGGAAAAGTAAGAAATAAAAGGGGGTGTTTCGAGTGTAATGTGTCTTGAAAAAGTCAAATCGATGATGTTGCCTCTTAGCGTTGTTGACTTAGTAACGTCTGATGCACAATCGAAATTGAATATATCTTTCATGAATTTGATAAATCTTTCGTCATTCTTTTGAAAAATGCAACCATTCCATCAGTATTTTCTTATGACGTTGTCACGTTAACACGTTCCCTGTCCCAATACAAAAATGCAAAATTGACCGACAAGTCCAAGAAGGTTTTTTTAAAAATTTGTTTTTTTGTAGTCATAGGATAGCTTTAGTAATAATAATAACTAAAAAAAAAAAAACGGATGTAGGGTATTTCTACCTGAAACACATATGGTACATGAGCGTAGAGGGACATTTTTGCTTCTGCATGTTCATGAAACACATGTGGTTCAGGGAACTTTTCCTACGCTGACACACATATGGTCAGGAACGTATCAGTGCTTATCAGGCGCACGTTTACTGAACCATATGTGGCTCAGCGGACAGGGAACGTGTTAAACTATCGTCAGTAAACCGACTTTTTTTTAATTATTTAGGAATAAAAAATACCTCTTAAAAATAAATACTTGAGAAAACAATTCTATTTGTTTGCTCAAATTACAAAAAAAAGTTTACTTATTTTTGGAAAAAACACACCAGGACTGCCCCTCGAACACCCTTTAATTAGCGAAGATAATGCGTGTGTTGAGTTGGCAATGGCCAGCAAGCAGCGTACCTTTTTCTACGCTGTATATATGTATATCTTCCCGCGGTTCCTATGAGGAAATTTCGAGTTAGGTTTATTCAATGCAAGAAATTTGATTTGTTGCCATGAAGGGCCTGCTTGAAGCGCTTCTGTTTCAAGTAATCATCTCCACGTGGTGGATAGTCTCCCGCGCCTGCGACTTCCTTGTGGGTACCTGTTTAAGGCTGCTTTTGCAATACTTCCATGACGCTTCTGGAGGTAATGCCCAATCCATTTCCATTTTCGTCGCCGAATATCGAGATAAACTGAATACTGTTTCGTCAAACTCCAGAGATCAGTGTTGGAGATGGTGTTTGAGCAGAAAACGCTGTAGCACAAAACTAATTCCGCTCTTCAAAGTCATATTGCCCGATTGGCGGTTCGGGAGCGAAAAAGTATTCTTAACTTACTTAATGGAAAGTTTTTTACCAGCAGTAGTCCCTCATCAGGAAATGGCAAACCTCTTTGTCTATCTCTCCCTTGAATATTCTTCTCATAAAAAAACCATCGGCCATTCGTAGGCGGCTTAGTACTGTAGGTCCATCCATTTGTAAAAAAATCAATCAAGACGCTCACTACAGGGAAACTCGACCAAACATCCAGTAAAGAGTGTAAGCGCCAAATTCATACATTTAATTGTTCTGTTGATGTCCGCCACAAGTTACCATCACCAAGGAGGAATTCGTACCACACTTGAAAAATTATCTTTACTTTGACCAAATCGCTGATTAAAAGAAGATTAAAAGATTATTTCGGTCTCTCTGCCTGACATATTTCAAGCTATTTCGCTGCTTCTGAAAGCTCTACTTCGCTGAAGAAACTTGAGGATATTTTGTGAGCAGAAGTGGTTTTGCTTCGCGATTTCTGTGGTTGTTTACGAAATTTGAGAATCTTTTTTGAGCTGAAGTACAATAATGGGACTACTTCTAGCAAGGCTACCGAATTTATAATCAGTGTAAACCAACGGGCGTGAGGGCGTTGGGGTCATCAAACAGCGGCCCAATTACAATGAGTTCATCTTCAAAGCAAATGGTTTCGTGAACTCTAATGAGTGAGCTCAAAGAGAAAAGCAAGCCGAGAGAAAAAGAGGAAGCTGATTTTGTAATGCTGTGCAGAAAAGAGGAAATGTAAAATGTGTCTTCACAGTGAAGAACAGAGATCATGTTGAGCATTCGTTACAATTGCTGATTTTCCCTGATTGAGAGAGTACAGAAGGCAGCGCATATTACGGTACTGCTACTCGGTTCTCAATGAGTTTGAATTAACTGCTGAGCTGACGTAATTTTTTACTTTTTCTTACGCTTCTTTTGTTTACAAACCACTTTCTTCTTTCTGCTCACTATTCCATTATATTCCTCGCTTAGATCAGTCTAACCAAACCTTTCATAGTTCTTTACAAATCTGAAATTGACGCTTTCTTCTTAGTGCTCTCACAATCTCATGCTCTTTTTGCCTCATCTACAATTACGTCACGGCATACCTAAACTCTTTTTTGCACTTCCATCTGTGTAATATTGCATCGCTAAGTAGAAGTGCTCCAAGATGTGATATTTGATCTTTTTTCCTTGCCAGAAACTAAAATGCGGAGGAATGTACGAAAGCGTCTGGCAATAAAGTCCAATAACCATTGCCATCAACATTGTGGCATTTCCTGTGGTAATATAATTAATATATGGGAATAAGTTTTATGCCACACAAAAGCCACATAGCAATTAATTTGCTGAAGAAGCTTTAACCCACTTAACCACAAACAATTTAACGAAAATTCCACTTCTGAGTCATTTGTGAATGCAATAAAAATCTTCAAATGATTTATTATTGTTAGATTTCCAAACACGAGTACAAGCGCCACAAATGTTAATGGTAACAAAAAAACTCCGAAGCAAAGCAAAAAAAAACAATTGCAATAATAGCAACAAAAATTAAAGTAATATAAACAAAGCGCCGTCATCTGCATAAGTAAATTGCACTGTGCAACAAAGCAAAAAAATACTAATAATCTGAAAATGGTGTAAGGTAAAGGGGTAGGTAGGTAGGTAGGTAGGTAAGATGGCAAGAGTACCCCAGGTACGCTACAAGTAGCACTTACGTGCCGTTTTGATACCATAGAGTGGACCACTACCTGTGAAAGGATTAAGGAAGGAGATAAGACCGTCTACAGCCATCCAGTGCTGTTGATGTAGCGGAGGAGAGAAAAGGGATCTAGGCTGGAGAATTTCGTCAAGTCATCCCCAAAGGGAACGCTGAGGAATCTCAAGCGCCTAGCCGCCAAAGCCGGACATCTGCAGAGAAAGTGTACCACAGTCTCTTTCTCTGTAGGATCCCCACAGCTTCTGCAATGGGGGTTGTACGGAATTCCAAGCTTCTCCGCGTGAGTGCCGATCACCCAGTGGCCAGTAATCACCGCGATGAGTTTGGAAATTGAGTGGCGGGGGTTCCCAACACCTTAAGCGTTCTGTTTATGTCATATTGAGGCCATAGTGCTTTTGAAATGGCACATGATGAGACAGACTTCCATCTGTCTTGCGCTTTTCTTAGAAAGAAGTTGTGTAGTTTCCCTTTAACGACGGCCAAGGGGATACCGATGTCTGAGAAGAGGGCAGCTGGACTCGGTTCTGCCGCCCCCTTCCTGGCAAGTTCATCGGCAATTTCATTTCCCTCTATATTCCTGTGCCCAGGAACCCAGATGAGGGAGATGTTTCCTGCCCGTTCGAGGCGTTTAAGTTCCTCCTTACAGGAGTTTACGAGAAGAGAGCTGCAATGCGGCGACGACAGTGCCTTGATTGCAGCTTGGCTATCGGAAAAAATTTTTAAGTCTCCTTCCCAACAGCGATCCTGAAGCATTTTGCATGCCTGCAGGATCGCGAAGACCTCTGCTTGAAAGACGCTGCTTGTCTCCGGCAGTTTATAGGAGACCGAGATGTTGGCTGATTTGGAGTAGACCCCCGCTCCCACTCCAGACTCCATTTTGGATCCGTCAGTGAAAACAGAGGCATCTATATCCGCAACAACTCTCCCCTCTTTCCAATCTTGCCTACTCGGAAAGATAGCCCTAGCACAACCCTCAAAGCACAGTTTGCGGATGGAGAGGTCGGTGCGAATATCAGAGAAGGAAGGGGAGATCTGCTTCAAGATGCTGCTATGCCCAACAGGGAGTTGTCTCCAGAGGCCAAACTCCCTCAGTCTGATAGCACTCTGAGCAGCAATGGATTTAACTTGCAGATCCACAGGAATTAAGTGGAGTATAACGTTGAACGCAGCGGTGGGACATGTTCTGCAGGCACCAGTGATGCCCACACTTGCAGGGGTACAAGGAATAAATTTTGGCTGTTGAGAATATGCAAATAAATCGAATTGATCTAGAAGTTCTAAGAGTTTTTTATCTATTTAAATTTTGGATTTCATCCCCTTTCTAAATGCAAACATTTTTGTCTTTTAAAAATACCATGAAAAACTAAACTTTTTAATTAACATGAAAACCCAAATAATGGAAAAAGTTTCGTCTAATAGCCAAGTGCATTTCTGTCTTCAAAAATCTCCTCATATAAAACCAGCATTCCATTCGAATACGTCATAAAATTGCAAGTCCCTCCAATTGCAGAAAAACATCAAAACACGCCCGACAAACAGGAGGAGGAACTGAGCCGAACACCCAACAAAGGATCTAAGCTTCAATTATTGTTTTTATTACTAAATGTTCCTTTAAAATCTGTCAAATTCATTATTGGGCAATTTGTACTTCTTTTTATTTGCTCCAAATTTTATTCTTCGAGCGTTCAGCTCAAGTGTTTCGACTTTTTAAACATTTTATTCGGTTACCACGAACATTATGCATTATGCACTCCTGTGAAGGTCCAAATTCTTCAGTGCCTCATGACACTTCCTAAAAATTTCTTTCGGCATATTTTCATTTTTTTGGAAAAATTTTGTCGCACCAAATTGTAAGAAGTTCCAGTTTCCGTGCATTATCGTATAGGCTGTACAATTAATAATTTCGTATTTTTTTGTTAAAAACCCATTTATTTAAGTATAAAAGTGAAAAACTATTTTATTCTAAATATTGTCCATCGGAAGCGGCAACTTTCTCCCATCTTTCAGGTAATTTATGGAATCCATCCCAAAAAACTTCTCATCTTTTGCGCCGAGAAAGTCATCAAGCCATTTTTTAATACCTTCAACATTGGTGAACCGTATTCCAGAAAGGTGATTCTGCATCGACCGAAACAAGTGGTAATCAGAAGGAGCTATGTCTGGGCTATAACGCGGGTGAGGTAGAATTTCCCACCCGGCATTTTCCAAATAATTTTTGACCGGTACTGCAACATGTGGCCGAGCATTGCCATGATGGAAAATCAATTTCTCGTATCTAGTCGCCCATTCTGGCCGTTTTTCAGATATTGCTTGCTTCAAACGTATCAATTGTTGCCTGTATAGCTCTCTGGTGATTGTCTGGCTCGATTTTAACAGCTCATAGTACAGCACACCCTTCTGATCCCACCAAATACAGAGCATTACCTTCAAACCATTAATATTCGGCTTTGGTGTCGATTTGGCTTGTTGGCCTGGCTTCACATATGATATTTTACGCTTTAGGTTGTCGTATTGAATCCACTTTTCATGACAATGCGATGCAAAAACGATTTCTTTTTGTGGCGATTAAGCACCATTTGAGACATGCAAAATTGTCTCTCAACGTCTCTCGGCTTTAATTCGTGTGGCACCCAATTTCCTTGTTTGTGAATGTATCCGGCTGCTTTTAAAAGTTTAGAAAGTGCTTGTTGAGTGACTTCCAATGTTTTTCCAAGTTCTTTTTGAATTTGACATGGATCTTGATCGAGTAATGCCTCCAATTCTTTGTCTTCAAACTTTTTTGATGGAGCTGATCGCTCTTTGTCTTCTGTGTCAAAATCACCACTTTTAAAACGTGCAAACTACTGCTGACATACTCTAACCTCTGGAGCATATTCAGGATAAGCTAATATTCACTGACATATCAAATTTACTTGATTTTTTGGCGTGCTTTAACATTGAATAGATGTCACTGTCAAAATATTGACTACATAAATAGTAACAAATACGAAATTAATTAGTTTTACACCCGATATGTTGTGCTGCTTGTTTTAGAGATAACTCTTAGTACTTCAAATAAAAAGAGTCTGTTTTATCTTTCGCAACTATATATAAGTCACGCAAAGTGTTGCTTGTAACGAGATCCTGAGTCAACGCTAAATATGATACTTTAGGTGAGGACCTTAACAGCCGCCAACCGTAGATGAGAGTTATAATTTCTTCGTCACCCTTACTCGAAAAAAGCTCAATTTTGTTGCATAGTGCACTAATGAACACATATAAAGTATTTAAGTGAATTGAAAAAATTATGAAGCAATTTAAATGGAAGCTGTGCGTCAAGAAAAAACTGGATTGCTGTGAAATTAAAAAATGTATGCAAACATGAGATGATTTATTTAATGAGCTTAAGATACACGAATAGCAGATAAAAAATCATATTAATAGCAACAATATTAATAGAGTTCAATGGTGAACTGTAGCTGATAAAAATCATTCACAATTTTTTTTCTATAAGAAATTCATTCAAATATTTTTGCGATGCCGGTTCAACGATATTCGCGGTAGGTAAAAAAATGGTATGACCAAAAGTTTGACTATAACTAAATATATATGTTTATATACTTATACATACTTCTGTTTAATATTTTTTGAAATGAATTATAGATAAATATTTTTGGGTTTATACTTTTAGTGAGCATTTTGGAGTGGCCGACCTCATAATCGATAGCGCCAACAATAGCCAGTCAGCATGAAAAGTGTGATCTGGAAATTATTTTTTGTTTAATTTTAACTTTAATTAATCATTAAGCCCATAAGATGAGTACAACGTAGTGATTATTAACGACTCAAAATTGTCTTATGAGGCATTAAGTTGAGGATTAGTAGAGGCTCGCGCATAAATTTGTATTGGAAATATGCAGTGCATTAAATAACTATAGCACAAGGACTTATTGCCAATTTTTCACTATTTATTTGATTTTTATTTATTTTTAACAATATATTTTTGAAAATGTTCTAGATTTTTTATATACATTTACATGTATTAGATATATATCCAAGCTTCAAACTTTCTGGGAGTGAAAAAATGCACCGAATTTCCATTCAAGTTTCAGGATACGGAATACGAAGTTTTAGAACCATTTCAAGTATGCAGTTTCATAGTCCATTAAATTCAACGAATCTCCCACAAAATTTCAGAATACTCAATAGGAATTTTTGAAAGCATTCTAGTATGCAGTTTTATAGCCCATTAAGGGGGCCTCTTATCAGTGGCTTCAAAAAATGGTGTTTTTTCTCAACTTTTTTTTCGAGACGAAAAAAGAGACACACAGGAATAATCTTTTGCATTTATTTCAAGGCATGATTGAAGAGTAATAAACAATTTTTTAACATAAATAAAAAAACAAAATGGCGGACATATGAGGGATCTCGCACAGCTTCTCCTTGCGCGCTAGTAAAACGGCGTGTAAGATTGCGGTCGTAGTTTTCACCTGAAACACAAAAGAAGAATATTGTCTTAATTAGAAGGCTTTCCCGCATAAAATAGACTACTCTTGTTTAAAAATATGAAAAAATTAACACACAAGTAGTTATTGAAAAAAAGAGTTTTTTTTTCGCTTTTTTCAAAAAAGGTGTTAAATAACATTAAAAATGAATTTTTTTTGTATTTTGTTAGTTGCACATTTTACTTATCTTTATATAGATTATCGGTTTGAAACGGTTTTTTTTAATCTTACACACCATTTTCAAAAACATGGCTTTGAGAAAACGTGTTTCAAAGTTTTCAGAAGGTAGACAGTATACTCACACGAGGGACGGTACACAGGCCTGTAACTCCGAAATCACTTTGAATTCAGCTATAAAATTTTGAGGGCGTATTCTCCTATAATATATCTGTCGATCGCAGTAAAAACACAACGTCTTTTTGAAGCCGACTGATAAGAGGCCCCATTAAATTTTCGAAAAAACTCAATGCAGTTTTATAGCTGATTAAATTTTAGCACAACAAAATATAACTTTCAGGTCGCTGAAAAATCGCGTTGATTTTAGACAATTTTTTTCTTTTTTTGCAGACGATATTCGGTGCTTTGTTTCATATAAAAAAATTGTTTTGGATGGATTCTTATACTATTGTGGTTTAATAATCGTTAATCTCTACCGAACGAAAAAACCGTACGACCATTATTTGTCGGTAATCGGGAAAGGTCACACTATGACACAAATTTTTATAGCGCTTTGATACGCTGCCCAATTAGTTCGGTATTTGTATTGATATATTTTCGGTAGTATTCAGCTATTGGCAGCACTTTTGGCATTCGTCCTAAACCAAGTGGTATGGCTAATGGAGTCATGATGGGTAAAGATGTGGAATTAATAAAAAGAGAAGTAAATCTAATAGGAAAATGCTCTGCAGTGTCGTCATTCTCAAGACAGAATAGGAATATTAGGTTGTCTACGACCCCCATGGTAGCCCTATGCTGACCACAGACTTTGTGCCCGGTGATTACACCCACCAGAACTCTTAGGTCCTTTCTGCTGAGTTTTAGGAGAAAGGTCGCTGTTTTCCTGTTTGGCTCATTCACAAAGCACTTGGCTACTCTGCAACTCAGACCAACGAACTCTGTGGGTAGACCTCATGAAGTCCTCATTCCATAGTTGAATCGATGCGGAATTGACATCTAAGAAGGGCTCAGGGCCTAGTGGCATACTTGCAGAGACTTCATTTGCCAATTTATCAGCTAACTCGTTCCCTGCAATACCACAATGTCCAGGCACCCAAATGAGACTAACTTTGTTGTGTTTTGCAACACTGTTCAGTTTTGTCTTACATTCACCGACTAACTTCGAAGAGCAGCTTGGGTTAGCAAGGGCTTTCAGTGCAGCTTGACTGTCACTACAAATTCCAATACTGTTGCTCCGCCACTTTTTCTCAATTAGCCAGTACGCCACATTCAAGGTGGCATAGACTTCCGTAAGGAATCTGTCCTGTGGCATAGAAGTACTTAGTGTCTTCGTCTAAGTACCATCCAGATCCGCTTCCATCACTGGTTTTGGATCCGATGGTGTAGAAAGTGTGCTGATATCCCATTAATAGGTTATCTGGACTTAACCATTGACCTCTTTTTTTGTTTTTTTTTTTTGGGTAGAAGGTTAAAATCAAAATGTCAGAAACATCATTAAAGGCGCCGTCGCACCAGTGTTATGTGGGGCATGCTCCCACTACCACTATAACATTCCTCCTCTTCGGCTGATTTCCACCCTGGGACCGCTGTAAACATTTCATCAAGGTGGAGTCGCGTTTATGTCTATTGACACAACCAGGAACCTGCGTCCAGGTCCTTCTCTTGTGGACGTATGGAGATCTTACGTCTGCGATGGTATTCGGTAGTATTTTTTTGAGAGCGCCCATTACCGCCGCTGCTTTCTTATAAACTCCTGCTAGATGTTGCTTAAAGCTCAATCTCGTGCCGATCACCACACCTAGGTATTTTATTGCCTCCTTTGAGAGTATCTCGTGTCCACCAACTGAGAGTTTCATGGTCGCCTTTTTCTTCCGAGCACTTATCAGCACTGCCTCCGTTTTTTGGGCTGCCAGCTTTAGACCTGCATTCCTGAGCCAACGCTGTACTCTCGTTGCCGCATCATTGCATTTTGCTTCTAGATGATCCAGTCGCTTGTCGACTACAACTAGCGCAATGTCGTCCGCATAACCTACGATTGTTGCTTTTGCTGGAAGTTTTAATTTCAGAACCCCGTCATACATAATATTCCAAAAAGTTGGCCCCAAAACCGATCCTTGTGGAACTCCCCCTGTGACTTCATATGTTTTTGGGCCATCATCAGTGTCATACCGTAAAATTCGCTTGCTGAAATAGCTTCGGATAATGCTCAGTAGGTAACTTGGTATCTTCAAATTTTCTAGAGACAGCAGTATGTTGGACCAATTTGCCGAGTTGAACGCGTTTTTTATATCCAGCGTTATGACTGCGCAGAGCTTCATAGCAGTGTGCCCTCCGCTAATAGCTTCCCGGGCTATGTTTTTTACGATTCGGATCGCATCTAATGTTGATCTTGCACGCCGGAAACCAAATTGGTTATCGGAAAGACCACCAGGGCTTTTTAAGTATTTTCCCTGGTGTGTCCAACATGCATAAAGGTCTGTAAGCGGCTGGGTGATCAGGTTGTTTTCCTGGCTTAAGTAGCAAAACTAAGCGCTGTAGCTTCCATCTGGTTGGAAAGGTTCCTTCTTCTAGGCATGTGGTATATAAGTCCGCAAATATTTGCGAGTTTGCCCGTATAGCTACCTTTAGTGCATTATTTGGGGCGCCGTCGGGACCAGGAGCCTTGCAGCCTTTTATGCGTTTCAGCGTTTGCAAAATAACATCTGTTGATACTGGTGGAACGTTTCTGCTTGTGTTGACAGCATATTCCTGATCACTACTTTGTGAGGGAAATAGTGCCACTACTATTTGCTCTAAAAGAATCGGACACGTTGGCTGTGGTGGTCTTGGCCCTCTGACGTTTCGCATCACAGTTTTATATGCCATGCCCCAGGGATCGTCGTCTGCACTGTTTCGCATTTCCTTAAAGCAATTGTTTTTGCTATTCCGAATTGCCTTCTTAAGGTGGAATTTTCGTGTACGATATTCTGCGTGCCGCTCGTTATAGTTTGGTCGATGGCGCGCTCTTTGTGCCTTTCTTCGTGCTTTGTTGCAGGCTTTCCGAAGGTCGGCTATTTCGGTAGTCCACCAGTAAGCAGGTTTCCGTTTGTTGTTGTATCGACACCTCAGCATCGATGCATCACACGCGAGTTCTATTTGTGCGGCCATTTGTTCCGCCATACTTTCTGCACCCTCGCAGGAAAGGGAGGCGTTCCCCAAACTGATTTAAACGCTATGTGGTCGAGTGCCGTTCGTTTCCATTTTTGCTGCCACTTTGATTTCACAAACTGCTGCGTCTCCCTGCCTATTTCAATAACTATAACTCAAACGCCTCAAGTGACTAACTCGGTGGTGCATAGCAGCTTACGTAGTAGATGCCCTCTAGTTTCAGCCATGTGTATCCGCTACTAGGCGTGATCATCTTGGATTGGGGAAGTTTATTACTCATCACCCAAATCGCCGCCTGCTTCTCCGAATCTACTACCCAGTTATCAGGGTCAATATTTTTGAAGGGTTCCGATATTAGCACCACATCTATATTGTTTTCTGCAGCGTTTTGCCAAAGTAGGTCATGGGCTTCTCGGCAGTGGTTGGTATTCAGTTGGAGTACCTTCATGTTTTTATTTTGCGCACCGCCTCTTGATAGCGGGGACACTTCCCACTTCCGGCCGCATGTGGGCCCTCGCATAATGCGCATTTTTCAGCGTTTGTGCATGATGTAGCTTGATGCCCTTCTATGCCGCACCGCCTACATAGTTTCGTGCGATCCTGTTCCCTGCATGCATTCGAAATATGGTCATACGCCCAAAACCATTGATCTCTACATTGGATCAAAACATCATACTTCCTACCGAAACCAACGACAGGCACTCGATTGTCCACCGGCAGTGTGCACCGCGCCGACAACTGGTGGTATATCTGAGAGTGGCCAGTGCTTACTTCATTTCCCCAAACTCCGTTTAACTTGAGCCTGTACGCCGCCTTCATTGGTTCCTTTCGAATTAAAACGTATGGAGTTCTGATGGAAAATTTTTGGAACTTTTTTAGTTTTTGCATAAAGTTTGAGATTTAGATGGTTTTTGTTAGACAATAGGCAAAACTTTTGTAAAAAAAAATAATGAATACAAAACAAAAACAGAAAAATAGTCCAACTTGGCCGATATATTGAGGATTATTTCGTGGACTGTAGCAAGTTGAAGTAAGCTAATACTGAAATAGGAAAATTGTGTTCGCAGCTAAGGACTTTTCATACATTTTTGTGAAAAATCGCTAAACACTTACTCACAATAGCATCGGCTGTCATTACAGCGAGACGCAAATCTCGCTCACTTTTCGCATGGCAACACATCGGTAAAAAAGAAAATTAGTAACAGAATTTTTAATAGTAATAAAATCGAAATAAATAAAATAAAAAACAATGCTCTATAATTTTTAACAGAATGTGCATATGCAGCTGGTGGCCAGGGACAGTCGCCTAGAAAACTAAAAAAAAAAAAAACAAAAAAATGTATTTATTTACTCTCTGCTATCAACTGCCTTGGCGAGTTATGTGCACCCATCGTATAGACTTTAACCACTGCTAGACCCAAAGCGAGTGCGAGCAAATTTACATATACATACATACATGCATACACTATATAGAAGATGATAACCCCAACACCTCAACGCAGAGACAAGCGGCGACAATATAAGATATGGAAGCTATCTCGAAGCAGTGCCACCGACAGTTGGCTGTTGGCAGTCAGCATTGGGTCTCGAGTTCAACAGTCATTGCCTATCAGTAGATAGCAGAGAAAACACTATTTATTAGCTCCTTTTAAAAGCAAAAATTCTACAGTCCATTACTGCGACTTAGTAACTTGTTGACTAGTACTTCATTTACAATAAATAAATAACGAACTACATTAAATATTATTTTTTTAATTATTATCTTTTTTTTCAGCTCCATTATACTGATACTGTAACAGCAAAGTAAAGTACGGAGTGCTATTAAAAGTAATTACTTATTCAATGCGATTTAATGAAGTCTTTGGCTGTGGCGTTAGCATCTTAAGTATTTTTGCTATCAGCCAGCAGCCAGCAGCCAGCAGCCAGCAGCCAGCAGCCAGCAGCCAGCGTAGGCGTAGGCGAGCGCCAGGCGACAAGACAACGCAGCGTACGCGTCATTTGCTGTCAGTCAACGGATATCGCTCGCTGCTGTTGCTAACGCTCTGGTGCAACTCATAATTCATGCAAAACCATAAATTAACAGCAAGTCGATGAGTTGCTTATTACTTACAGCATATTTGTTTTTTCTTTTTATCTATTTACGAACTCAAAAAATATATTTGTAAGCACTTGTGTTTAATGAAAATCTACAAGATGTTGTAGCCTGCTTTGTTTTATCTTTTTTGTTAGTGTTTTAATTTTTTTTGTAGTGCACTTTGCATTTGCTTGCAACGATAATGGATGCTTGTCGCAGCTTATGGAATATTTGTGCTGTGTGCATCTATGTATGGGTGTACCCTTGTGTGTGCGTGTTTGTATGAATAAAACAGCGCCTTTGTTTGCTGGATCTAAGGTAGTGCTTGGGTTGTACTAAAATATTTAAAATAGTTTGTGATAATAGTAAGTATAGGGGGTTGCATTAAGAGCACTCAAACTTTGAAATTAAATAAAACAAACAGTTTAAGTGATATTGCTGCAATTATTACATAAGACTACAAAAACTAAAAAATAGTTTTGACTCAAGAAATGTATTTCTTTAGATTTGTCTAAAATTTGTTTTTAATTAAATATTTTTTTTTAATTTTTTTTTTACTTAAAATTTTTTTTACGTGATAATTCCTTATAATTCTATGCAGCCGGCTGTACGCACCAGAATATGCGTCGTTATCTT
This sequence comes from Anastrepha fraterculus, assembly GCA_037575425.1. NCBI lineage: Eukaryota > Metazoa > Arthropoda > Insecta > Diptera > Tephritidae > Anastrepha > Anastrepha fraterculus. Next base: position 96,506 of record JAYXIM010040325.1, read on the forward strand.
GCTCATGCGTCGTTACCTTGCTTAAACTGCAAGCGAGAGCGCGGAACGACCGTCAAAGAGACACAATCGGCCCCCGCGTTCGGAAACGTTCGACATCTGGCTCGCTCCTACTTTGTGAGCATATATATGTATGTTAATGCGCATATGTATATAAATTGACATATTTGTATTAGCATATGCCTTCTTCCTGTGTGCATGGTAATGAACCATTTTTCTGTTGAGAATAGGACTATGATAGGAAAAGTACGAAATGAAAGGGAGTGTTTCGAGTGGAATGTGTCTTGAAAAAGTCAAATCGATGATGTTGCCTCTTAGCGTTGTTGACTTAGTAACGTCTGAGGCACAATCGAAATTGAATATATCTTTCATGAATTTGATAAATCTTTCGTCATTCTTTTGAAAAATGCAACCATTCCATCAGTATTTTCTTATGACGTTGTCACGTTAAACTATCGACTTTACAGACAACCTCTTTTTTCTTCCTTTTTTTAAATGAAAAAAAATGTTTTTGACTGAAGAAACGTATAATTTAGATTTCCGAAAAAACACAAATTTTGTTTAACATTTTTTTAATTACAATACGTTTCTAAAAAAAACATATTTATTTATATTTGATGAATATTAAGAAAATAATTTGAATTTCTTAAATTGTTGGTGAAAAAGCCTGACGTGAGGCAGATTTACAGGCAACGGATTTTGATGCAGCGATCGGAAAAAAAATCTTCCATCCGTCAATGCAAATTTTTATTTTGACTTTTTCACTCTCCATTGCTTGTCTGTTTGTATACTGCAGCTATTTAGTTCCAAAATTTCCCCATAGCGTGATTAATTTTGCCCCACCTTGTACTTGTAGATCAGCATTTTCAGAATGATGAGAGGAGTATAATTAGCCGTATCTTTCTGACCATCTGCCCATATGCATGGTATTTCTGTTATATATAAAGCAAAATCTCTCAAATTTAACGCTAGGAAAAGAATAAGACGCTGCTAAGCTTTGGAATTTGGTACTAGTGGTGCTTCCTACCTCATTTAGAGTCGGTACAATATTTTATCTGATTTGATAGGTGATTTTTTAAGAGCTATAGGAAATTTTTTCAAAAAACCACAAGTAAAATTCAGAAAAAATCATAAATTTTTTATTTAAATCGATAGTACGGTCCATATAATTTAATGTTTGATGATTATTTTACGCAAATGTTGACCGCGACTGCGCTCAAATGGTCCATCCGTTTAGTCCAATTTTGGCATACTCTTTCCAATGTTTCGGCCGGTATCTCACATATAAATGCTTTAATGTTGTCTTCCAATGCGTTAATTGAAGCAGGCTTGTCTGAATAGACATGAGCTTTAACATAGTCCCAAAAAAAATTATCTAAAGGCGTTATATCGCACGATCTGGGTGGCCAATTGACAGGTCCCGAACGTGAAATAAAATGTTCACCGCCTCTCAACAAGTCCATTGTTACCCGTGCTGTGTGGCATCTGGCACCGTCTTGCTGAAACCACATGTCATGCAAGTCAAGTTCCTACATTTTGAGCAAAAAAACGTTGGATATCATTTCATGGTAGAGCTCACCATTCACAGTTACGTTACGATTCGCAGCATCGTTGAAGAAGTACGGTCCAATTATACCTTCAGCCCATAAACCGCACCAAACTGTGACCTTGTGACCTTTTCTGGATACATTGGTAGCTCTTGCAATTCTTCTGGCTGATCTGATTCGTCGCTGAACACAATTTTTCGACTTTAAACTTTCTTAACAGAACACGCATTTTTGTAATAAAATTTAATGATTTGCAACCGTTGTTCGTTTGTAAGACGATTCTTGGTTAAATTATAGGCCAAAGTGAAGGTGTTTGACAGTGAAACAAAACACGAAACGTGCGTCAGCTGTTCAAACCAACTGTTTAAAAAGATAATAGCTAAAAAATCACCCTTTATTATTAAGATCGCACAGTGCGGCCGATTCCCAAAAAGCTGGCCAAAAGTCGAAAAAAAAAGTTTCTAGATAGAGTTTTTTTGTCTTTGGGTTGGCTACAGTAATGCCTTGCGTAGTGAAAACCGTTCATAGCAACGTCCTGTACCCTAAATATCCTCTGTATTTTCAGTCGCAACGTGGCCTTCGTTTGAGCATCGTATTACTGTTGATGAATAGTGAAAGTTGTACACATTTGAAAGATTTTGTAATGGAGTAAATTGAACAAAACCAAATGGAATCATCTTCGGAAGGTTAGTAAAATACGAGAAATCTTTAGTACATATGAATACCTCGACACAAAATTTTTAGCTGCAGCAATACGTAGATACATTTTTTGCAATTTTGTTTATAAAATTTGAGTTTTCAAACTGTATAGTAATACAACGCCGTCATATGCTGCTTTGAAACCTTTTAAAGTTACTCAAAAAAGTAATGGTTACTGAATAAAACAAGATTCAGCTGCTACCACTTGCTACCTTGCGACCCCGAAAACATGTAAATTTACATGCATCTTGATTATGTTCTTGAATATACGCTATTTCACGTGAGGGGGTGGCCAATAGGGGTGGAAGGGGGTGAATTTTCAAAATTTTAAGATCAAATTCGTAATCAGCGACCCCGACAACCCCCGAGTAAGAAATTTTGAATCAATTACTTAATTTTTTGAGTTTTGGCCAGCTTTTCGGGAATCGGCCGCACTGTGCGACAGTAAAAAAACGTACCCAAAAATAAATTTTCCCTCAGTGCAGAGACACGAGAAGAATCTTCCGTAAATTTTTGCATCCCTTAATCCCACAAGTTTGTGCCTGTTTACGAAGCAACTTAATCACAAATGTGCCCCTTAAAGAAGAAAATTTTGTTCTAGAGATTTTTTGGTAGCAGATCTCTAATTTTGCTAATAAATTTCAACTATTTAAACGCATTTTTGGATCGTGTAGCATTCCAATAATTAAATGTCTCTGAATTAGCTTGAGTGGTTCGCTATATAAATGAGCAACTATCGTACCAATGTGCCAATGGTAGACAAGTAATGGCTTCAGACCTGTCATTTAATAAACTCACTCCAATGAAAATACCCAAATTGCCACGGATATTGGGCTTCCCAAACATTAAAGCATCATTCACTAGAATAAAAAACTTATTCTTTCACACATTTATTTAAAAATTATATTTTTCATATAACAGCTTAGGTAGTTTTCAGTCGAAGGAGTTATACTTTTAAAGCGCGCCACATACCATCTGATAAGAATTGAATTTCCAGAGGCCTTATAATGTTTCCCAAAATAGATACTTAATTGAGTCGTTAAAGTAGCCGCCCACAATTAGGCACAATTAAGGCTTGTACGTCTATATTTACACACGCCGACAAAATAAAAACTCACGCAATTCTTGTGATTAGCAATTTTGGCATTTAATTTTAACTAATTTTCATTCTTTATGTTTCTTGCATTTCATTCCTTAAGACAAACCTTGAGAATAGAAGTGTGAGACTTTATACGAAAGTCGAAAAAACTCCAATTTTTTAGGCAGAATTTCTAGAAAAATTTTTGGTACGCAGTTTTAAAGCCCATTTTTCAGTTACTCTTTTGAAGAAAAAGTTTGAAGTATCTTAAAAATTGCGTTGATTTTTAACAATTTTTTTCTTGATGGTATTGTGCATATTCTTTCATATAAAACAAGGAAGGAAAAGTGCAACACCGTAAGCAAAAAAAATTATCAAAAATCAACGCGATTTCCCAGGTACTTCAGATATGCACTTTTTTGTACTAGAATTTGATGGGCTATAAAACTGCATACTCAAAAGTTTTCTAAAAATTTTAATTAAAAAGTGGGAAATTTTCATAAAACGTTTATGAATTTTTCTCAATTTCGTATACATTTAGGAACTTTAACTCGTATATATTTTTTTAAAGGGTGACATATATTTTTACGGAAAATTAGTTTAAACTAAATTAAAAAAAAATCAATTAAATTTTTAGAATGCATTTTTTGTCAACTGGTGTTCATGGTTAAAAATGAAAATAAAAAGTATAAAAATATATATATAAATTAACTATTTCCATCATCATCATGCACCGATACATACATATATTACACATTCACTCGAATGTGAGCCACTAAATCTTGACAAATGATTAAGTTCCCGCTTCAAAATATCAATGACTGCAAATTAATTTAATTTTGAAGTACAAGCCAGCAATAGGAAAAAACAAATGAGGCCAAATACAAATATAAATGTAAGTGTAAATAACAGCAAATGCTGCAGCTAAATTTAGTAATAAAATGCTTTCAAATACACCTACAAATTTATGTATATATATATTTTTTTTTTTTTCACTGCTTTGCCTCTAATTCCATGCGTCTCAAAATTGTAACCAAATATATGTTTTTTCCCACTTTTCAGCCATTTAAGGTGCAACACCACTAACTAAGCGTTCATGCTTTTTGTGGCTTATCGCTGAATGACAGATTGGCCGCATTATGGACGGACACACTCCAGTGCGGAGTCCAATCAAATAGGCTGATACCTCGCGGCAGACATGGCGAGCGAGGTGTTGTGCTCCTGTGGTGACAGCCTGAGTACTCGTATCTCAACTCAATTTCGTTAAATACGAAATGCTAATACTGTCAATTTGCATTTTCATTACGATTAGTACTGTGTGACTTATTTTTCTTAGCATTAGTTATTTTTTTTATTTTTTGTTTGTTTGCTCTCCTACCAATTACACCACTGACAGCCGCTGCTTTGGTACTAATGCCAAGCAAATTAAAATTGTACATACTTGGTATTTTTTGTTGCTAGCTTTGGCTTTTTTATTATTGCTGCTATTTTTATTTAATTTTTTTCATTTCATCTTCCTCAGCACATCTTCTCAGCCTGAAGCGTTCATTACAGGTAAGTGTAGCTGCTTTGTCAGTTTGAACTTTTTATTTTCGTTATGTACTGCTTTGGATGTGCTTAGTTGTTGTTGTTGTTGTTTTGCTGAAGAAATTAATGAAATCTGGTATCATATCGCATTATTCTTAATTACTTTAACGCGGCTGCTGCTGCTGCCGTTGCTGCTAGAAAAGTTGAGTAGTAGCCGCCAGTTCGTCACTGGCTTGTTGGTTAGCACTTGAATTAGTTTTTGTTTGTGCTTTGGACTTGTTCCCCCACTTTCGTCTTCTGTAGTTTATTTGCTTCGTTTTGCTTTTTTTTATATCTTACTTACTTGTCGCTTACTGTCGACAAATTTGTTATTGTCAACTTGACAATGCTGCACACTTTGTCTTCGCCTCACCTGTGCTGTTGGATGCCACACCCGCCACATCAACCAGCAGATACACTATAAACTGTCAGATACTAATATAAGTATCTAACAACACTAGCATCCGCAGCGGAATAGCAGAAGAGTGGGATGAAGAGTGTGAGCAGCTGTACTTGCGTTGAGTGATGGCAGGTTGCTTCAACTATTTGATCGAAAAATTGGAAAGAAAATGATGAAAAACTACGGCCACCAGTAAGAGTGTAGAGAATGAGAACACAAAATTTCATTCGAAAAAATTTCAATATTAATTTACTGAATTAAAATGAGAAAATTCTTAGCTCACATTAAACAAGACGACTACGCGCTTTCATATGTTTCGTGGAAAAAATGCACAAGATCGTCAACAACAAAAATTCAAAAATCAACGCAATTTTGGAGCCTTAAGTAACTTGTACCAAAATTTAATGGGATCTTAAACTTCTTCTCCTTCTTAATTGGCGCGATAACGGCTTACACGATTTTAGCCGAGATTAACAAAGCGCGCCAGTCATTTCTTTCTCGTGCTAAACGGCGCCAATTGGACACGCCAAGTGAATCCAAGTCCTTCTCCACCTGATCTTTCCAACGCAGAGGAGGCCTTCCTCTTCCTCTACTACCACCAACTGGTACCTCATCGAATACTTTCAAAGCCGGAGCGTTTGCATCCATTCGGACGACATGACCCAGCCAACGTTGCCGCTGGATCTTTATTCGCTGCGCTATGTCTATGTCGTCGTAAAGCTCATACAGCTCATCGTTTCATCGCCTACGATATTCGCCGTTGCCAACGTGCAAAGGTCCAAAAATCTTACGCAGAATCTTTCTCTCAAACACTCCAAGCGTCGCTTCATCGGATGTTGTCATCGTCCACGCTTCTGCGCCATACGTTAGGACGGGCATGATGAGAGCCTTGTAGAGTATTAGTTTTGTTCGTCGAGAGAGGACATTACTGTTCAGTTGCCTACTTAATCCAAAGTAGCACTTGTTGGCCAACAATTGTACGCTCTTATAAAATATTGGGATCTCAAACTGCATACCCGAAATTTTGATAAGAATTTCTTGATTATTTATTACATTTTGCAAAGTTTGAATCTAGAGTTTACGAGTACGATATGCTTTTTGTGGGAGAGTGAACTGTATTTTCAAAAAAGAAAAGAAATTATGATTACGATCCCACAAAATTACGATTAACTAAATTAAATTTTCTTCACTTGCTTGAGGCAAAACGCCACTTTGCCATGACATTTCTGGCGCATAGTTTCTGGTAGTTCGGAAGTGACAAATCTATAATTTTTATGTTAAGAATAAGTTGCCATGTGAAACTAACAAAATAGATAAACATTTACCATAGAATATGAAATCAAAATAAAATATCAAATATTCACAAGTTTGAGAAAGAATGATGCGCCATTTGAAATTTAAGTAGCTGTCATATTCATAAAATAACCGACAACAAAGGCGACTACTAAAATAAGATAGCAGTTAAAGTGAAATTTGAAAATGACAGGAGATGTGCAGGCTTTGGCTGGCGAAATTGCGATGAGGGCAATAAAATTTCTTTTATATTTGCAACTGCAAGGCTAAAAGTAGCAACAAAACAGCACAATAATAAAAAAGAAGAACTGATGAAAATTTGAGCATTTATTGACAATTACATAATATCGCGCTTGACACAAGCCACATACATGCACCAAACAGCAACATATAAAAGGTGTTGACAATGGCGTAGAAAGAACTCGAATTTCTGTGATTTTTGTCATTCCTTATATGATTTTGCTATTGTTGTGTATGGTACATATAGCCGACATATCAAATGTTTTAGCTACGTATTTTATCTAAATTTTTATTATCAAATAATGACAGTCAAACCCGTTGAAAATGATGACAATAGGGGCATAAAATATTTACTTACATTTGATTCTATGCCCCCGAGCTTCCTTACTTCCTCATTGATAGCAATGAAAATAGGCAAGCTCATATCTGTTTCGCAAGAACATCTTTGATAACAGTTAGATGAGTACTTTTATGTAGAACAATTATGGAAGAGAGCTTTCGTTGAGTGTGGTGAGCTGTTAGCGAAATTGAATTCTGCAGTTTAGATAGAGTTTAGTCGTACGTGGGAGACTGGCTATCAGTTCGATGTAAACTTTTCAGAAAAGTGATGAAAAGTTCAGCACCAGCGCAACATCCTCTGTCCTATCCTAGCCTATCGATATCTTATTGATATCATTTTGAATGCCTATTGCTATCATTTCCCGACATGGGGATGGGGTTTTAAAGCTCAAGATGGCAATAAGGGCAAAAGGTAGGTAAATAGGTTGATCATCGTGCTGCCCGTTGAATGTGTCATGTTGCTCTACCACAATTACGTTCTGAATACTGAAGCAGATTAAATTTCTCCCAATCCAAAGTCGACCTCGGCATACTCAACATATAAAAAGTTAAGGTATCCCTCATAGAAAAATCGCCTTTCCCCATATGCGATTAAGCGAATCCATCCAACAACTCTCTCCTTTTTATATACACTCGTCAAAACAGCTCATTTCCTAAGACTACCATAAGATAATGTCGACTGTGCTAACTATTGGTGTTTCTGCTCTAAGTAGGGTTAAGAAGCTGGCGGATCTTCCCACCACAAGTTGGTTGAATTGGAGATTCTGAAAGAATCCAATTATCGATTCCGCACCATTTTATTGTCACATCCTCGCTACCGAAAAATTATACGGGTTATTCCTTAACAACCATATACAATCTGTGCAATTGAGAAACCTTATAAGGTTGTTTACGTCCATCCAACCAGATCTTCGAGATTTTCAAAAAGCGAATATTCAAGAGTTAACATCCTCGCCTTCCATAGCGCAGGGCTTTCACAGAGGAAGGGGAAGATAGTTTCCTTTTTCTACGATTTATTAAAACTAAGACAGGGATACCCATTTTGGCTGCACAAGTAATTGATGGAGACTTTTCTAAAATTTTGTATCCAACTGATTTTTTTTTTCTGTAGTGGCACAGTTGTAGATATTGATGCTCAGCAAACCTTTCTTGCCTAATGCAAATACTGAATTATTTTCTGTATGTATGTCTTGCGTATTGCATCTCCCGTGTCGGCTGAGCGGGAGGCGGGAAATTATTCGGTTTATTATAATACTTTTCTTCTGCGATAGAGCCATAAGAAGTTCGGCACACTTGCTCTTAAGCCCACTGAAAATGAAAACACTTTGGGTCAGTAAGGCCTGAACAGAGCCACACATATTTCTTACCACCATAGAAATAAGCTTCTCTTCTTCTTCTTAATTGGCGCGATAACCGCTTACGCGATTTTGGCCGAGATTAACAAAGCGCGCCAGTCGTTTCTTTCTCGCTAACCGGCGCCAATTGGACACACCAAGTGAAGCCAAGTCCTTCTCCACCTGAACTTTCCAACGCAGAGGAGGCCGCCCTCTTCCTCTGCTACCACCAGCTGGTACCGCATCGAATACTTTCAAAGCCGGAGCGTTTGTATCCATTCGGACGACATGACCCAGCCAACGAAGCCGCTGGATCTTTATTCGCTGCGCTATGTCTATGTCGTCGTAAAGCTCATACAGCTCATCGTTCCATCGTCTACGATATTCGCCGTTGCCAACGTGCAAAGGTCCAAAAATCTTACGCAGAATCTTTCTCTCGAACACTCCAAGCGTCGCTTCATCGGATGTTGTCATCGTCCAAGCTTCTGCGCCATACGTTAGGACGGGCATGATGAGAGTCTTGTAGAGTGTTAGTTTTGTTCGACGAGAGAGGACTTTACTGCTCAATTGCCTACTTAGTCCAAAGTAGCACTTGTTGGCAAGAGAGATTCTACGTTGGATTTCAAGGCTGACATTGTTATCGGTGTTAATGCTGGTTCCTAAATACACGAAGTCTTTTACAACCTCAAAACTATAACTGTCAACAGTGACGTGGGTGCCGATACGCGAGTGCGCCGACTGTTTGTTTGAAGACAGGAGGTACTTCGTTTTGTCCTCGTTCACCACCAAACCCATTCGCTTTGCCTCTTTATCCAGTTTGGAGAAGGCAGAACTAACAGCGCGGTTGTTAAGGCCGATGATGTCAATATCATCGGCATACGCCAGCAATTGTACGCTCTTATAAAAAATTGTGCCTGAGCGATTAAGTTCTGCGGCTCGCACGATGCTCTCCAACATCAGGTTAAAGAAGTCACACGACAGCGAGTCACCCTGTCTGAAACCTCGTTTGGTATCAAACGGCTCGGAGAGGTCCTTCCCAATTCTGACGGCGCTGCTGGTGTTGAGCAACGTCATCTTACTTAGCCGTATTAGTTTTGCGGGGATACCAAATTCAGACATAGCGGCATACAGGTAACTCCTTTCCGTACTGTCGAATGCAGCTTTGAAGTCGACGAAAAGATGGTGTGTGTCGATTCTCCTTTCATGGGTCTTTTCCAAGATTTGGCGTATTGTGAATATTTGATCGATGGTAGACTTTCCAGGCCTGAAGCCACACTGATAAGGTCCAATCAGTTGGTTGACGGTGGGCTTCAGCCTTTCACACAATACGCTCGCTAGAACCTTATAGGCGATATTTAGAAGACTAATCCCGCGGTAATTGGCACAAATTGCAGGATCGCCCTTCTTATGGATTGGGCAGAGCACACTTAAATTCCAATCGGCAGAAATAAGCTAGAGATATATAAATTGACTATCTTGCACTAACTATTAATTTATATAAATATTGCATTTGGAAGGTTAGTTTAGGTTGACCTCTTATCACCTTAGCGATTGTATAAATCGAGCACTCCTGCAGGTGAACAGACTTACCCAACTTGTCCTGAATTTTCTTATCATGTTTTCGCCAAGTTCGTTGTGTAATCTTCGTATTGAATTTGGTATTTCATTAACAAGGTCCGAAGATAGAGGCACGCCGTTTTTCCCTATATCGTCTACTATCTCATTGCTTTCAATGCCGTTATAGCTATGTAACCCTATAGAAATGCAGCTTCTGGCATCCCTTCTACTGCCTCTCTGCTCAGAAGAGTTATCTTGGATTTTACACTAAACGATATACATAATTGCTTTAATCGCTGCCTGACTATCTATGTAAAAGTTAACCTTGAAGTTGGTCTCAGTAGTAATACAAGCTAGGTCTGTTGCCTTTCCAACTGCGAAAACCTCAGCCCAGAATACAGTGCAGTAATCTGGATCCTTATACGAAATCTTCAGGTCTAACTCTGGACAATATATATCAGCGCCTACTCCATTAGTCATTTTAGAACCCTTCGTATAAAAGTTAAATGTATTTCCATTGGAGCTGAAGCCCTTGCGCCATCCTTCGTTTTAGATAGTGGTCTTCCACCTTTTTCCCCTTTAAAAACCGGAGCCTTATACTCCGTATTGTTCGGGTTTATTGAGCTATGTCTATAGGCCCTGTATGACAGTTGCATTTGGAAAGTCGCTATAGTTTTTATTAAATTTTTTGCCATGGTCCAACCCAACCTGTTTATCACGTCAATTACGAGAGTTTTGGCAAGAAAATTGTTTCAAACTTTTTTACCTCGTGTGCCTATTTAACGCACACCACTGTAGATGCATATGGTACCTATGCGCTTTAACACTCAAATACGTAAATAACATTTATTATTCAGATTTATTTCTCAAATTCATTAAGAATGCAAAAACGTACATGTGTTAACAGCACAATTTCACACATGAACTAAAAACTAAAATTTCGCTGTAAACTAATAAACCTTTTCGCACTTAACAGCTGCTACGGGCTAATTTTTTTTTTTTTTGCATTTGTAGGCATTAAATATTTCATTACTCGTAAATCACTTTCATATCATTTAAATTTCACATTAATTTGGCAAAAAAGTAATAAAAGTCGTTGTTTCGCTACATCAGTAAAATTGTTAACTTTTAAAAGCAGCGTTGCCAAATTTCAGGGGAGTAAATATAATATTAAAAAATATTCTCTTTCGGCCATATATGAAATCACTTTGAACTGAAGCTCAATTCAACGAGATTTACTTCGTGAAAATTCTGTATCCACCTAATGGATAAATGGGAAATATATATAAAATATGTATATACTGTGAGCGTCAAAATAAAGTGTACAGCGTACATCAGTAGCATTTTAGCGATGTTGTACGGTAAAAAATACCGTTATATTTGGTTGTGTACTTCCTTTTTCGATGCATTGAAACTTTTCTCATTTTGTGTTTTAAGTAATTGCGATCGGCAGGTGAAAAGTTTTTGGCTACAGTTAATTTAATTTTATTTTTTTTAATAATTTATTTATTTTTTTTAATAATGGGTAAACAAACTTCGACTGATGTTAGAGAACTGGTACTAAAGCTTCGCAATGAAGGTAAAACCTTTCGTGAAATTGGATCTGTTGTCAACAGAAGCCATAATACTGTGAAAAAAATAGTTGACAAATACAAAAAGTTCGGCAAAGTAGAAAATCGCCCAGGTGCAGGCCGTCCGAAAATTTTAAATAAGACTGAAGTAAAGTCTATAGTGCGTGATGTGAAGAAAAAAAAGTGCGATCAAAATACCACAAGAAGTTTCAACTGCATCAGATACTAGCGTAAGTGCCAGTACAATACGTCGAGCACTGCACGTAAATGGGTTACATTCTCGTCTCCCACGAAAAAATCCGCTAATATCGACAGTTAATCAAAAAAAAACGTCTTGATTATGAAAAAAAAACGAAAATCGGGATGTTTCTTTCTGGAATAATGTCCTGTTTAGCGATGAAAGTAAATTCGAGGTATTTGGGCAGAAAAAAACGGTTAAAGTCTGGAGAACCAAAAATAAAGAGTATGCCGACCAAAATTTGATAACCACAGTTAAGCACGGTGGGGGTTCGGTGATGGTGTGGGGATGTATAGCGGCAAGCGGAGTTGGCAATTTGGTTTTTATTGAAAGTACCATGAACAAAACAGATTATCTGAATATTTTACAAAATAATTTACTAACCAGTGTGCAGAAATTAGACTTGTAGGGATCTTGGATCTTTCAACAAGATAATGATCCCAAGCGCACAGCAAAAATAGTAAAAGAATGGCTGCTTTATCGTACTCCTAAGACATTGGATCATCCTCCACAGTCACCGGACTTAACCCCTATTGAACATTTGTGGGAGCATTTAGACCACCAAATCCGCCACAAAAAGGACAATCACCAATATGGATATGCTGGAACTCGCTATAAAGGAAGAGTGGGATAAGTTTTCATCTGACGTGACAAAATAACTAGTGAAGTCGATGCCCCGAAGACTGTCTTCTGTTATCAAAGCAAAAGGGAAATCAATAAAATACTAAATCGATATAATTTTTGTAAAATATATCGTTGTACACGAAATTTTGTTTTTGTCTTACAACTTTTGTTGTTGTAATCTATTTTTTGGTGTTTTCTAGTAATTAGTAGAGAATCAAATACAGTAAGATATATTGTTTTGTTATAAAACACTGAAATAAAATCCATATTATAACAAAATTCTTTGTACACTTTATTTTGACGCTCACAGTAGGTTCCTTCAACTCCTATCTGGGAATGTAATTGATGATTTGTTAGCAAGTCAAACATCTGTGAAGTAGGTTGCTAGCCTGCCTGCCCTTGCTTGGTGATAAAATATAGGTCCTATCAGCACATACAAGCACCTACACTGCATATCTGTTAGGTATTCCCCGATCTGCCACCTGGGGACGCGTCCGTTGACAGACAAGCAGCTCCAAATATAAGAAAGTCAAAAGTTTCATGAAGAAAATTAATTTTCTTATTTTCTTTTACATATGAAAACCGCAAATATACTCCACTTTACTTTCATGATCAGTTATGCAAGAGATGGAAACATCAGCTGAGCGGCAGAGCAGCGCATATCGGCTAATTGTTGGCAACCTGTTTAGAAGAGAGTTGGTAGGAGAAAAGAGTTTTATTGGGAAAAATCAGCTTCAAGTATATTTTTGCGTTGGTAAGTTTGTATTCAATTTATGTGAATGTATTAGGGTGACTCACCAAAAGAAACTTCCAGAATTATAAAATGTATTATTTAATATTCAGGGTGGGCCAAATAAAACCTACTAAAGTTAAACACAAATAACTTTTTTATTTTTTCACATATTTATTTTTCTCTTTTTGTAGGTTATAATTGAATTGTTGGAAATTTATTATGCACTGCTACTGCAAGACCACCAACAACGACTACAATACGCTATTCGTTTTCCACAATTAGCCACACAAATTGATTTTTTAAATAATGTTTTGTTGACGGATGAAGCACATTTCCATTTAAATGGTTATGTCAACAAACAAAACTGTAGATTATGGAGATCTGAAAAACCAAGGGCAACACACCAACATCAGTTGCACCCATCTAAATGTACTGTTTGGTGCGGTGTTATGGCCATTAGGGTTATCGGTCCATATTTCTTCGAAAATGAGGATGAAACGCCGGAATCGATTTCAGGAGCTTCTTACAGAACATTGATTGAAAACTTTTTGCGGCTAATGGCGGAGCAGTATCCTAATTTGTGGTTTCAACAAGATGGAGCAACTGCGCATACTGCTAGGCAAACTATGGACCTACTGCGTGAAATTTTTGGCGAACGTCTGATTTCAAAAAATTCAGATTTCCCTTGGCCACCTCGTTCGCCAGATTTGACTGCGCCCGACTTCTTTTAATGGGGATATTTAAAAGACAAAGTGTATCTTAATAAACCAGAGACTATTAGGCAACTGAAGCAAAATATTCGAGATGAAATACTGACCCCTCAACCAGAAACATTATGTGGTGTAATGGAAAACGCGTTAAAAAGAGCCAATTTTTGTATCCAGAAAAATGGTGGACATTTGTCTGATGTAATATTTCATACATAATTTCCATAGAATATATTCAATGCATAAAAACAAATAACCAAAATAAATGATTATTGCAAAAGTGATTTGTGTTTAACATTAGTAGGTCTTATTTGGCCCACCCTGTATATTTAAGACTTTCGTCAAAATATTTCGGGAAAGATTAAGATTTACGTAAGCTTGCGTTTCGTCGTAAAAAACATTATTTAGATTAAGATCAGATGTTCCATTTAAGCTTAAATTTTAAGATTTTTTTAAATGTTTTAAAACTAATTTTATTTATAAAAAAACTCGATTTCTGGAGCTTACTCACGCAAATCTTAATATTTTTCCAAAATACTTTGGTAGATGCCTTAAAATATAATAAATTTTTTAATTCCGATGGAAATACAGTACCGATTTGAAAAGTTTTGAATATTTATTTATATTTTATAAATTTTTTTTATTTTATAAAACTCTTTTTTTTATTTTATAAAACTCGCTCTTTGTGGAAGGAGCATTGAAGTTAAATGAAGCGTATCGTTGGAAAGAAAAAACGTATGGTCATGCCAATATAGATATTATTGCGACAAGCTCAGTACACCTCGAAGAGGACTGATTATATGGTTCCAACGGTGATATTCAATAAGAATTTGCCATTCTCTCTCCATCGCGAGAGAAGAGAAATCTGTACATCTTCCTAATGCCTGCAGTGTCTTTCAGGTGGAAATACTGGCAATTGGAGAAGGATGTAGGCTACTAATCGCGGATTTCTCTTTTAAGGGCAATATCGCTATCCTTTCGGATTCAGGCACTTGGCTACAACAACCTCTAAACTAGTGGAACAAAGCAGAAATAAACTTAGCACCTTGAGCGAAAACATCATCATCGAGACGTCAGAACATTGAAGGAAAGAAGAGAAAGCAGACGAACTGGCAAGAGAGGGATCTACCATGCGTAAAATTTTTGCAGAATCGGTTTTCACATCACTGGGTGCATTTGAGAACGCAGTCTCCTCAAATCGCGGATTGTAGATGTTCGGATCAGACGACATTCACAAAAAGCAGAACGTTATGGCCCACCTGCAACCACAAATAAAGGTCAAAATTGATAAATATGAGAAGAAAGGATGTACGCAGTCTCCCGGCAGTGATAACTGGCTTCTGACCCATAAGTGGGTAACCAGCCAGAATGGGTGTCCCTTACAATTTATGCTGTCATAGTTGTAATCAACTGGAGAAAAAGGAAGCTCTCTTCCAGTTTCTCTATGGATGCCCTGCCCTATGGAAGGCAAACTGCCTTTTGAGAACTCCGAAGAGCTGACTGGTATAGCAACAAATAACCCTTTGTGGTTTCTCAATCGCACAGTAATTATTTTCCATGGAGAAAATGCACAAGACCGCCGGAAAAAAGTCTAAAAAATTATATTCTTCTAATAGGGCTCTTATGAGCTAATAACGAACTACGGGAGTACAGGATAAGAGGTTTATTTTACTGGCCAACTGCCCATTACCCTTGGACTCATAATAATACAATCACTAGTATTACAAGGCCTCAGGAAAAGTGCAAATCGAAGTGTTAAATAGAAATATTGTTTCCACTTAATTACATGCATCAATTTTTTACACTGTAAAGCACTTACTGACTATATTTTACCACAAGCACTTTGCTCTATAATTTTTTTTGTTTTGGTAGATAAAAATTTATTACATTAAAACTGATTGCGCGCGCTTTTTATAATAGCAATTATTTGGGTCACAACAAAAGCAAAAAGTTTTTAGAATTATGCGCTTTTCCAGCCACAATATTTGGGAATTTTCAATTTTTTTCTAGTGTTTTCGGTGTATTGAATTTAAATTGAAAATATGTTTACCATTGAATTATGTAAAAAATTAAGGTTTTTCATTAAAAATATATCCATAAATAAGTAATCAGTTTATTCATAGCGAATTTATTTAATTTTATGATCGTATTTTGGTGTAAAAATTTGTTGTAAACGGACATGTGCGCAAGGGTGTGTATGTGTGTAAGTGAGTGCATGTGTGTGTGTGTGTATCACTTTGTAATGGCATTGAATTTAATTGGAATAAACAATTGACCGAAATTGCATTATTTTGAATTGAGTACATTTTTTGTTTTTGTTTTTGTTTTTCACAGCACAGCTGCGATTTTAATGCGAAAAACGTGTTGAAACAAAAAGTGACGAGTGTCTTTATTCGAGCAGAAATGCAGCGTGAAATATCTCTACAAATAAATATGCAGTTGCTTGGCCAACGCAACCGGGGTACTTTGTGCATGACCCACATTCGCTTGGTACTGGGTTCTATGCCCACGCAGGAGAGGAAATACAAAATTATGGATTTCTTCTTGAAAAAACACTCGGCGGGATACAGCAAATCTGCGTGTGTAATTGTGATATGGAATAGCTTCCCATATAAACCAACTCACACTCGAAGGCGGCAAATACCTCATCATTTGTGGGAAAGCAGCGGCGTGGCGTAGTAAATATTGAAGCAGCAGTGCGGCCAAATGCTCAACAAAAGTAATATGAGTCAATTCATATATTCAGTTGTTTGTTATTTTTTTTAGTAAAGGCTATAAATATATTTAAATTTTTCAACATGAAACACTGCATGGCTGATTTCTATTTTAATTTTTAGCGAATTTTAGTGCTAAAATATTACAAAATGCAAATGCAGATCAAATGAAATATTGATGTGAGTTTTTCAAATGGTAAATAGTAAAATAAATTTGTAATTGCAGACATAAAATAATATGTAAAAATAAAAGTGCTATTTCGCCATTCCAGCAAAATTAATGGAAATGAAGACTAGTGCCGATATGAATGAAAATGAGGCGCTAATTGAACTGTGCAACAGTAAGCTTGCCACATTTGGGCATTCAGTAAGTGGGTGAGGTCACTAAAAGGGAGTTTATATAAAGGGGTGTTAACTTTTAAGGGCCGGTGTTGATTTTCAACAAAATACAATTTTTTTAAGAAATTATTGTCATTTCTCTTTATTAGGCTAATATTGGTATGGCTCAATTTCGTACTGAACAAAATATTGGCCAAATAGCCGTCGCGGCCTCGGCGACACACCTCCATCCGATGGTCCAAATTTTCGATGACGCTGAGGCATAATTGAGGTTCTATACCGTTAATGTGCCGAATTATCTCATCCTTTAGTTCTTGAATTGTTGCTGGCTTATCGACGTACACCTTTTCTTTCAAATAACCTCAAAGAAAGAAGTCCAACGGTGTCAAATCACATGATCTTGGCGGCCAATTGACAACGCCGTGTGACAAGTGGCACCGTCCTGTTGGAACCACATATCGTCCACATCCATATCTTCCAATTCGGGCCATAAAAAGTTCCTTATCATCTCACGATAGCGAACACTATTCACAGTAACTGCCTGACCGGTCTCATTTTGGAAAAAATACGGCCCAATGATGCCGCCGGCCCATAAGCCGCACCAAACAGTCACTCTTTGTGGGTGGATTGGTTTTTCCGCAATCACTCTTGGATTATCATTCGCCAAATGCGGCAATTGTGCTTATTGACGAATCCTCTGAGGTGAAAATTCTCATCACTGAAGATGATTTTCTTCTTCGAAAATTGGACATTCACGGTTGCCATTTCCTGCCACCATTATGACCATTGACGACGCTTGAAATGGTCAAGAGTCAATTGCACCTTGTAAGCGTATAAAAATAAGTCTCTATGCATAATGTTCATCAACGACGAGCGTGAGAGGTGCAATTGTTGGGCACGACGACGAGTTGAGGTGGACGGCTCTTCAACCACACTATCGCAAGCAGCAGCAATATTTTCTGCAGTACGAGCCGTACGAGCGTGCACTGGTGTTTTCGCATCTCCTACAGACCTGGTTTGCTGAAACTTTTGCAGAATTTTTCCGATTGTACGCACATTTGGACGATTAAATTGACCGAAAAATCACGAAGTGCGCGATATTTGATTTGAACGCCCGTTTTCATAATAAGCCTGACTAACTTAAACGCGTTGTTCTGCCCTTTATATACCGAGTATTTGTCTTAAGAGCTTGCGAACTTAAAATGATAATACAAAACAGAAATATTGTTGGCATGCATTTTTTTATAATCTAATAGATAATTTCATGGCATTTATTTTTTCAATTTGTATCCGGCATATGCTCGCCATGGCTACGAGTTGCATGGCTGAATTTTTGTCTTGTTTTTCTAATAAATCTGGTCGTATGGCGTAATGGTGGCTTGAATATTGCAATAAATCGACTGCTAAGCGCTATGTATGGCAAGTTGCGCCATCCTGTAGGAACCAAATGTCAACTATGTATTGCTGAATAATTTTTGGAAACAAAAATTCAGTCAGCAGAGCTCAAAAGCACCCGCCATTCACCGCAACGGCAAATCCTTGCTTATTTCTTTCGAAGTAAGGATCGATGATGCCTTCAGTGCTTTATGAACTTCACGAACTGATTCATTTCCTCAAATTAAATTTCCGTAATTTACATAAATAAAATCAGTACAAAAGGAAGTTCTAAAAATGTCATACATTTTCATGAAATTTGCTACTCCTTTTTTCGTGCAATACAAAAAAAGTTCAGCGCTGAGCTTCGACCTCTTTCAAAATTCAACTGCCACATTGGAATCTCAATTTCCAATTTAAAGAATTTAATATCTCAGGTATGCTAAACACAATGCTTATACTTATTTTTCTAAAAGGGTAAATTATTAAAGATTTACCCTTCTTTAAGTTGTCCAGAAATGATGGTGTTTTGTTCATTATTTCAATTCTGAGATTTTTTTTACTTTTTTATCGAGGACACCAAAGTTGAGTACTCGAAAAATCCTTGACGCACAGTTATTCGCAACAATTAATGTGAAGAGGGGGAAGTCTGAAACAGAAAATTCAAAAAGTATCTCAAAGAAATACTAACTGTTAATAAAAAACCTTTCAAAAAATTAAGCAAGTTTATAAAGAAATAAAGAAAATATTAAGAAAAATATTTAGTTTTCGTGCTTTCGTTTTCCGAGCTCAATCCAGAATTAAATTTATTTATCAAATTTATGTTTTATTCAGAGGACTAAAAAATTTATTCGTATCGCTCTGCCCACTATTCAGGTTCTCCTTTTTTCATTGCGCCACGGCTTCTGCTTTGCTAAACTTTTCCTGTTGTTGTTATTGTTGTTGTAGCTGCTCAAACATTCGCCATACAATCACGGGTAATGCTGCTGAGGTGACGGTCCTTGACCAGATATAAATCCAGGTTGTTCCGGTTACGGAGAAGCGACGATCGTGGTAGGAACTTTCCCTTTTCTTTGTCTTCGTTTTTTGTCGAACAATCAGCAATCGACACGTATTGCAGGATTAAATTGAAATTTAAATTTAAATACAACAACAAAAAACAATTTGGGCTTTTATTTATTTGTTGATATCTCAACCTCAATTGGAAGCAATCTCTATATGAAGAAGTGAGCTATTTGATGTGGCTGGTCGACTGGACGCCACTTAATCAGTTCAAAAAAAATATAAAAAAATTTACTTTTCATTTTTGGCATATTTTCTTCACATTTTTTTTACCATTTCACTAAATTGTGGGAAAACATTTTAACAAAAATACTTTCTAAGCAAACTCCGCAATTAATCCATGCCCAAGAGCTGCTTCTCGAAAGTTTAGCTGCAAAAATATTGGTCCCGAATGAAACTTATGGAGCGATTTTGTGGCAAGTGTTTGAATATTATTTGAAAAATTATTGGTACCGCATTACGAAACTTGGAAGTATTATTGAGCACAGTCTCAGAAACTTAATAAAAAATAAGAAAACAGAAATATATTTACCAAAAGTGTTTGAATATTATTTGAAAAATTATTGGTACCGCATTACGAAACTTGGAAGTATTATTGAGCAAAGTCTCAGAAAATTAATAAAAAATAAAAAAACAGAAATATATTTACCAAAATAGCAATGCACAGAGCATGTAACAATGAATTTTTACACGAATATTCTTTACATTGCACTTCTATTGCGCTCGCTGATTAAACGTTGAATTTACACATCTTTTTCCTAATCTAAGTTTTCGTAATTATTTTCTTTCGAACAGCAGCTGTGTGAGTTGTGTCTTCCTACCGCACAGTATCAGGGCCAGCAGTTCAAGTGATAAGCGGTTCAATACCGATAGATCTACTAATCTTTAGGAGGAAGAAATTATGGGCATTAAAGAACTACAGGATGGAAAAAGGAGTAAGCAAACTTGCAGTGGGCGTTGATTAAGCGTTGAGGTTGCAGGAACTTCGGTGAAGTAAATTTGTATGCATTTCTTTTTATACCACCCAAATGCTTTCGGGGCTCGGGTATTTCCAGAAATACCTGCTCAAATAGCGATTATGCAGCGCTGAATATGACGCTGAACACACCTTTTTCCAATGCATGCGTTGGGAACAAGAACGTCGAACGCTGGAGAATGCAGTCGGTCACATAACCACTGAAAATGTAATCGACAAGATGCTAAGCAGCGAGGAAACGTGGAAGATCAACAGTGGTTTCACGGAAAAAATGTTCCGTATGAAAAAGAGCTACCTGGTTGCAGGCACACAAGCACTCTGAAGTAATGCGAAAGCGGCTCCACGGTGGGCGACAGTTCCAAGCGAGGGGCAGTTTTTAAGTCTCCGGACATACGGCAGCTTTGATAATGCATTAGGCATTTTAAACCACCTCATCCGCAAAACTGAAAAAAAAAACTAAAAAATTATACCGAAATCATGAAATATTTAAAAAACAGAAAATATTTCACGGCAAAGAATTCTATACCATAATTTTCAACATTGAATAAATCTTAAAAAACAATTTTTTCAAATTTCTTATTATTCGCATTTTTGTTTGAGCCAAGCATACTTTTTTTCAGAAGAGAAAAAAATTGTGTTTGATTGACAAATTTCGTTATTATTGGAGGCTATAGAAGTGATCGGGGTGGTAAGTAATTCTAACTAAATTACTGTATACTGCAAAATTAATTAACCTCGGAAGATTTTAACTTTTGCAAATGGCGTCGTGCGTCAATCTGAATCATACAGCTGTAGTATACAAACATATAAGCAATGGAGCGCGTAAAGGTCAAAAGGAAGATTTCTAGCACTCAAAATAGTTTTTTTTATTTAGTACAAAAACAAAATTGTATGATTAATTTTGCACCACCTTGTATAAACATGGGACCTTATAAAGCATTCATAGGTATGTGCTTTGCAATATAACTTAGTAAACAAAAAATATCCTTTCCATATCTTTCGGCGCTATATCAGCCCCTTATCACCAATCTCTCCCATATTTGACGTTCAATGAAAAGTGATACAAAACTCTATTGAATTACAATACAAAAAAATATATAACGATATAAACAACCAACCGATTAATTAATTTTATGACTTACATGATTATCTTCCCTCTCTCTCGCTCTCTTTGCCTCGAAAACGCATGAAATTTGCATGCGAGCTATATTTGATTAAGGCATAAAAATTGTGGTTTCAGCGGGCACAGATTTATAGGCTTTAAATCTTAAGCAAAGAATATAAAACTAAATGCCGTACAAAACCACTTAATAAATTTTCAATAAAAATACAATAAAAGTGCAAAGATTTTGTAAAAGGCTTAAGCAGCTAAGCCAAGCGATAAATTTAAATAATACCTGTGGAAGATGAAGAAGCAGACTCGATGATAAAAAAGCCAGCCAGGTAGAGTAGATGGATGCAAAGTAAGCGGCCAAGATGAAGAGGAGGTGGGCTGTATGGCTTAACATTTTTTTATTAGATTCGAGCATTTTTTTTTTTTTTTTGGTGAAGATTTTCATGCGCGATAAGTGGAAAGTACAAATTACTAAAGGGTTATAAAATTAATTTCGAATGTCTTCAGTAAAATGTAGAACATAAATTTAAAATGAAGACGAGTATCGGCTCAACATTTGAGATGGATTAGAATGCGTTGAAATATGTACATATGTTTGTGTGACAAAGTTGTTGTGATTTTTATTTTTTCTTTTTAGTTAGTTGCTTAATAAAAGTTCCGCAGCTTTTTCAGCTCTAAAACTTATCAGACCAACTGTAAAGTGATCGTTTTGCCTCATCACTTATTGGACTAATTGTGGGAAGATCGCTTGGGAAGTGATAAACGAAGGTCTTTGCTGCAATTGATTGGAATCATCGATGTATGCATCTTTGTGGATCGTAAAATTGTGGGTTATTATTTTCAAGTGACTTTTCCAATAGCTGATGGGAGCGGTGCGAGTAGAAGTGATCAATATTCAGCTGCATAAATTGGTTGCTTGTGGGATTGTGGTGATGATAATTTATGAGCTTAGGAAAGATAGCCAGTTTGTAGGTCAAATTGCGTGCATTACTTATAGAATTTAATTTATAATGGGTTTGGGCGGAAGGCAATCGCTTTACTTTTAAGTGGATAAAGTAAAGGGTGGTTAAGTTTCAAGAGCCGATGTTGAATGTGAACCACACCTAAACGTCAAGCTGTTTTCTGCATTTCATTTGCCAATTTTTCCATTTCAAACTAACTCTATTTAAACCATGGAAATATACACAATCCAGCAACGCATTAAAGATATTCCGGCTTATTAGTGATGAGGCACATTTTCACCTCAGTGGATTCGTCAATAAGCAGAATTGCCGCATTGCCAACGCACCCACAAAGAGTGACTGTTGGGTGCGGTTTATGGGCCGGCGGCATCATTGGGCCGTATTTTTTCCGAAATGCGGCCGGTCAGGCAGTTACTGTGAATGGTGTTCACTATCGTGAGATGATAACGAACTTTTTATGGCCCGAATTAGAAGATATGGATGTGGACGATATGTGGTATCAACAAGACGGTGCCACTTGTGACACAGCTAACGAAACAATGACTCTTTTGCGCGAAAAATTTGATGGCCGAATAATGACACGTCGCGGCGATGCCAATTGGCCACCAAGATCATGCGATTTGACACTGTTGGACTTCTTTCTTTGGAGTTATTTGAAAGAAAAGGTGTACGTTGATAAGCAACAATTCAAGAGCAAAGGATGAGATAATTCGGCACATTAACGGTATAGAACCTCAATTATGCCTCATCGTCAGCGAAAATTTGGACCATCGGATGGAGGTGAACCGCCGAGGCCACGGCAACTATTTGGCCGATATTTTACTCCACGCGTAATTGAACTATACCAATATTATCATAATAAAGAGAAATGATAATAATTTCTTAAAAAAATTGTATTTTATTCAAAATCAACACCAGCCCTTGAAACTTAACCACCCTTTATAAGAACCGATTTAGAAAAGCAACCATGAATGTCGGAAGGTATTCCGCTGGAGCGGAGCAAAGGCGCACTTAGGCCAATGAGCTCTTTTTCATACAATTTGTGAAGTTCAAGCTATGTTTTCCTATACTCATAGAAATAGAAAAATTCTTGAGTTTAGTAAACCTCGCTAATATTTAAAATGTTCAAGTCGTCCAAGCAGTCCAGTAAGCTATGATGAAAGCAGAGCGATCTAGTCCTCGTTAGAGATTGTGAGCGATACTTTTGTTTTCTTCATCGTCACGGCAACTGGCACAAAACTCGTCTGATCCCAGACTCATTACCCTAGCCAGCGTTTCAATTAGATTACAGCCAAGTAAGCAATAATGAATGTAGATCCATCTAGTCCTCGCTGGAAATAGTGTACGATGCCCCCAAAGCCATTTCATTAGCAATTAGTCTAAAACTAAGGACAACTCCGGTCAGTTGACGAATGAGAGAGCGCTCCAAGCAAATGAGACGGTCTTACCGATTTTACGTCAGATTTGTCATACGGTTAGCTCTCTGCACTCGATAAGTGCTCTCTATGAGGTTTTGCAGCAGTCAAGAAATACTTTTTTACATTTCCAATTAAGGAGATGAGAAAAATTTGATAGTTCTCATTTTCTGAAGCCCGCAACTCTCGAGTGTCTTACGCTGTTGTTTATCAAGCCCTGCCGGACGCGGTGAAGTCACTGAATAATTATTAGACTAACACGATCTTCCGTCTTTAATATATATGTACATACTTTTTGAAACTTTCAGCCATCCAATCGTTTGTCGACCTCACTTTGCGTGAAGGAACAGAGTCTTGCTAAAAGATGAGGAGACTGTCACCAACTACACTATAATTCCAGGGTTTCACTACTGTCTCTAGAACCTCGATATATGCAGCAGAATTCACTTGAATAAAGAAATGTGTTGACACGGCATGTCCTTCATTGTTCACAGCGCCTAAAACCACAACAGTGGCTGAAAACTTGATGTGATTGACAACAGAAAGCTCTGTAGGATTGGAAAATAGCCATCTGCCATTTCTGTGGTTGGTCGTTTGGTCTTAGTAAATCTTTTTTCTACAAGAAAAAAACATAACATCTCAAACGCTTCAGGGTATTTAATTTTGTTTAAAAGGCATATTGATCGGATAGCTCGCTGTTCTCGTGTTTGCTCCAACATAAACTGCCTTCTGCGCCCAACGTAAGAGTCGTTTTTCATTTGGAAAAAATCATCAAAAAGATTCAATAAATCTCGTTATTTTCCCATAAGAAGACATTAAAATGACAACTCTCATAATTAAAATATTGTAAAATAAATTTCTTTAATAACACGGAAGTTGCGCCTTTTAGCCTCGATCAAAAAAACATTCCTAGCCATAAAATACACACCTGTCTCGCCACCAGCAACATTTCGGAAACACATTTGGTATCAAGCAGGCTTTGCCTGCGATCGCCGGTGTCAACGCCATAAACTATAAACCCTTTTGATGCTGCTGATGAACCAATGAGACAATTTCCATTAGTCATAAAAAATTTGTTGCCAATAGCTTTTCAGCTACAAAATCATCAAGCAGAGTTCCTGCTTCAGCAAAGAAATGTTTACTAAATAAGCAGTATCTTCTTCGCCACGGCATAATATGTGTTTGTGTGTATGTAAGTGGAATTCTTATATTAACTCAATATTGCTACTTTTTTCCTTAGGCTTCCCCCTTTTTTATTTCTTTGCATTTCACTTTGCTCCCACATGGACACATCGATTTTTCGTAGCTGTTCTCATGTGGCTTGTCAGCTCATAAAAAAACGCCAACTCCGCACTGCTCGCATATTAGATTGTTATTTGTCTGTCTGTCTGGCTGCCTGTTCTCTGGCTGCATTCAAAAGTGAAAGAAAAAAATGTGTAATTTCTTTTCTCCCCCACTAGGCAATAAAATAAAGAAAATTTGCTTTATAGCCAAATATGTTTTTTTATTATTAAAAGTGTGGCAATATTCGTGAACGTAAATGTGCGCTAGGGAGACAACCAGGCATATTAACCACAGAGCTAAAAAGTCGGTATTACAAAAAGCGTAAAGAAAAATTATATAAAATGGCGTGGAAATAATGAAAAACTGTATAAGGAGCATGCAACACAATCGTGTGTATACACGTATGTATTTATTCATGTATGTATGTATGTGTGTTTGTATGTTGTTTTATATAAAATGTTATAAAAATTGATTATCGCCTCAAGGTGCATTCGCAAGCCACCACATACACACACACACGCAAACAAACAGAAGCGGCTTTGGCTTGCTCTGTTATTCCTGTGTGTTAGGGTTTTGTGCTTTGCCTGTCTGAACGACGGAACGTATATTCCAGTGGTAAATCGGACTCGTCGCATTTTGTCAGTCATTTGGGTAACATAAAAATGTCGTAAAAAATAAATAAATGCACACAATCACAATCAAATGCATACATACAAGCGTTTATTAGCAGCCAAGTTAAATACGCGTAGGTGTAATATATTTTGGGCCATTGAAGTTGTCACTAGTTTTGATGGGGTGATTTAAATAAAAACAAGTATTAAGGGTTTTCCTGAAAAGCCACATTTTAGCGTGAAGAAATTCGATAACAGTTATACGAAATATACCTGCCGTAATATAAACTCCTACACAGGATAAATTCGATACCATTTAATGCGATTTGATTTGAAAGATGTGATATTCGAAATTTCACATTTTTTGATATCTCTTGAAGTCATTTGGTAGGGCGTTGTAGGGAAATCTGAAACTTGAAGAGATGTGGTCATTGGTTGCGAAATGAAATTTGGCTGACGAGTTTGTGATTATTGTCAAAAATCAGCTGAAGCCATATACTAATGCTGATGTTGATGGTCTATTGGTCGTTCTAATTAAAAGATGTCCTGCTTTGATTACGCCTTTAAGGCTCATTTTGGAATCATTGAGGAGCCTATGTACCTGTCTTGCTTGGAGGAGGCGGATAGCATTGAGTACTTTCTCTGTAAGTGTCCTGCCTTTGCTAGAGCAAGGCTACGAGTTTTGCGTTCCGATATCGTGAGAATGAGTAATATTTATTTAACAAACGCCAATCGGCAATATACATACAAATAAAAAGAGGGTACAGAATCAGAATTTATAGAGGGCTGGTAAGTAATACAATGATAAAGAATATGGGACAGACGGTTCTTGAGAAAAATCTATAGGATGATATTTTTGGCATTTCGCAGAAAAGTATCGTAGGTTCCACCATAGAAATCGAGAACACCATGAAGTGAGTTGACGCTGATGGCTATTCTATTGCACGGGCCGTGATAGACGTAGCTTTTGTAAGTAGCGACCGCTTTCAGTAGACGACTATTCCTAAGAGTGAGACCAGCCGGGGCAAGCTCGAAGGAGCTGCGTACTTCCGGGGCGTCAATAATACCATTTACCACTTTATAGAAGAACGCCAGATCAGTTATGCGACGGCGAGCCCGCAGACTGTTGATGTTGTACCGAATGTAGATATCTTCTGTAGCTGAAACGGTTGATGATGAATGTCGGAAGGCTAAGGTCTTGCAGTGCTTACGCTGCACTCTTTCAAGTCTAGTAATGCCTGCTTCAGTGTATGGAGACCAGATTATGGATCCGTACTCCAGTATTGGAAGAGCTTGAGTTTTGAAAAGACAAATCAGGGAGTAGGTATTCTTGAAGTTCTTACTATTCCTAGTTATAAATCCGAGTATCTTAAAAGCTCTCTGAGTTATTCCGTCTATGTGCTTGTGGAAAGTTAGTTTTGTGTCGATCGTGACACCGAGGTCTTTGATGTCATCCACCTCCCTTATTTTATCACCATTGAGTGTGTACACTGCAGGTAAGGGAGTGCGCGATCTCGAGAAGCACATCACAGCACACTTTTTAAAGTTGAGATCCAGTTTGTTCCTTGTACACCAGCCAGAGAGATTATCGACGTCCTGTTGTAGTAGATGACTATCCAGCACACTAGTGATTGATCGATAAACTTTAAGATCGTCTGCAAAGAGTAGGTATTCCGAGTTGAAGTCGTTACCAATATCATTCACGAATATGCTGAAAAGAATCGGACCTAGGTGAGAACCTTGCGGAACACCAGAGTTAGCCACATATTCATTGGATAGGTGGCCATCTACTTTGACCTGCAGGTGCCTACCAGCTAGATATGACCTAAGCCAGTCTAACGCTTTGCTGCAGACGCCATATTTCCCGAGGCTTGTATAGCAAGATGTCATGGTCAACTCGATCGAACGCTTTTCTGAAGTCAGTATAGATGCTATGAACACAGGTGTTGGTATTCAGTGAGTTCAGTAGATAGTTGGTGTAGGCGAAAAGGTTAGTTGACGTTGAACGGCTACTAATAAAACCATGCTGTCTTGTGGTAATGATTGGATCAAAAGCAGCAGAGAGTTTCGGTAGGATCAGCTTTTCAAAAAGTTTAGCCAAGGCCGACTAAATGCAGATTGGCCGATAATTCGTAACTGTATTCTTTGGACCTTCTTTATGAATGGGGCTGATGTCCGAGAGTTTCCAGTCTGTAGGAAAAACACCACACTGCAGAGACGATTGGAAAATGTGTGTCAGCGGTTCACAGAGGCCATTGGCGCAGTTCTTAAGAAAGGCATTCGGTAGGCCATCAGGTGCCGCACCTTTACTAGGATCTACGGAGTTCAGTTGCTTGAAGACATTATCAAAGGTAACCTCAAAGTCATTTAAGTTTACCGATTGCGTGTAAGGGTGTGAGTGTGCTAGGGTTACGCTATCGTCAGACACCGGTGCTTATATGCTTTTAAAGAACTGTGCAAATAAGTTACTGATTTGTTCTCGAAAACCGGAGGATATTTACAGATTTGCCAAAGAATCTGGAAAATTCTCACAGGGCTAAGCTTTGTCTGTGCCACTATTCTTTCCAATCTCTTTCTTTCATACTTTTCTCCTTTCCTTCTGGACTATCTACCCTCTTTCCAGAGCCTAAGTATTTTAGGAGCCACCAAATCTCTTGATGCTCTATGGCTCGATTTATTTTAATTTCAATTCAATTTCAAGGCTCATTTTCAAGCTAACCACAATTTCTAAATTGCTCAAGGACAAAATATACTTAGCAGTTAAACAGTTAAGCATTTGTTATGTCCCAATCAGAAGGATTTGTTTCGGAGGGATCTACGTCAACTAATTTAGCTGCCTTTACGGAGGACTGTTTGCATAGCTTCCAAAAGGGTTTTCAAATGAATTCAATTTACATAGATTTTTCAAAGGTTTTTGATAAGGCATCTCAATATTGATAGCTAAACATCAGGGTGTGGGCTTTCACTCTCAATTTGTAACGTGGAGAAATTCCTACCTCGATAATAGACACGGTGTCGTTAGACCCGTTAGTGGATCGTCTTAATCTTTTGTTTCTTCCTATGGTATCCCCCAGAATAGTGTCTCGTTGCTTACTAATAAATCTCATGTCTTTAAAGTCTAGACGTTTTTTGTTGTCGATGTGTTTTAATATTTGAGCGGGCTTCGTATCTGCTCAAGAAAATGCAATTTAATGTTCCCTCACGCATTTCCCGTTGTAATGAAATGTTTTTGTGGGTATTGCTAAAACTCTTTCTGGGATGAATGTTTCTTTTAGGCAGACGAATTTCTTACTATAAGTTTACCTTTAAGAAATTACTCATAAGGCTCTTGTCTTTATCTATCAGAGAGTCTATGCGCATCCTGTTTCTTGATTAATAAATAAAATATTAGTATTATTATTCATTAATTAAATATCATTAAAATGAGAAATTATAAATTAATATGTTTACGCCGCTAGCTATCAGGATTATCGGCTATAAAACAAACAAAAGCAATAATAATGCCATACGATGTGAAATGGTACCAAGCGATTGATATGAGGCGATGTGATATTTTAAGTCGTGGTATATTAAGGTTTGATATGATAAGCTTTGGTATGATATACTGCTATTTAATACGATGAAATGTGTTATTCTAAGCTGTGATATGATTTGAAAATATTTGATTTGTTAAAGTTTGATATGATAAAATGAGATATGATATGATATTTTAAGGTGTGATGTTACATGTTGAGACTTGGTATGACAAGATGTATGTAATATGATAAAATACAAGTTGTGGCATGTTGCAATGTATTATAATAAAATTCGATATAATATAAAAATGTGCGATGTGATATGAGAGCATTTAATATAGTAAGATGTGATATAATAGCATGTGATATGATACAATTTGGTATGCTTTGATATGGTAAGATTTACTATGATACTACGATGTGATATTAGCGGATACGATATAATAACACATAATATCGTACGTTAAAATTTTATTTGATGTGATGTTATATGATGTGATGTGAGATGTTGCGATGTGATATAATAACATGCGATACGATATAGTGTGATGTTAAGATGTGAGATTAGAAAGTGTTATATGACAAAATTCGATATGATGCGATGCGATATGACGCGATAGGATATGTGGAGATATGGTGATATAAGACATAATATAATATGATTTAACATGATAAGATGTAATATTATAAAATATGATATGACGCGATGTGATATTACGTCATGTGATATAATAAATTGGTATATGATAAAATGCGATATAATGCGATGGGAAATGATAATATGTGATGTGGTAAGAAGTGGCATGATGCGATGTAATATGATGATATGTTATGGCGAGATCTGATATTACAAGATGTAATATGATACGATGTGATGTTACGTTACTGTTGTATGATAAACTTCGATACGATGTGATATGAAACAAAAATATAGTATGTGATTTGATGCGATGTGATATGATGATAAGATGTAATATGATGTCGTACGACTTCATGTTTAACGATGTGCTGTCAACCGACACGATGTGATGTGGTGTAATGTGATGTGATGTGATGTGATGTGATGCGATGTGCTGTGATGTGATGTAATGTGATATGAAGTAATTCAGTGTAATATATTCCCTTGTAGCGTTCTTTATCTTTGACCTAAACTCGCATAATTGTGGGGGCTGTCACGAAATTACCCTAAAAAATCGTTCTCCTCAGCAGAAACTAGTTTCGTATAATAAATTATTCTTCCTTCTTTGCAATCCACTTCAATACTTCTCAAATGATCAGCCAATTGCCGTTTTTAATTGATTTCCATCAGCGAAATTGTTGCCACTATGATTCAAACTTCTGATACAAATGACCTCGGTCCATGGTGAGCATTTGATTGATTTGTACCTATAAATTAACGTGAGCCAATTATGAAACTCCAGTTGGAGAAGAAAACAATCTTTGATTCATCAGCCTTTAGTGTGATTATGTAAGAGCTCTCTCATGTAGAAGGTGGCGCAAAAATAATCATCATTTTTTTTTTTAATATTTTGTTTACTAAATAAACAAAAACAATTTTTTTGAGTGATGGAAATCTTTACTTACACCTTTCGCTGACCACTGCTTGTCTGTTTGCATACTGCAGCTGTCTAGTTCACAAGTGCCGATATTTGATTGACGTAGCACCTCTTCTTCTTAATTGGCGCGATAACCGCTTACGCGGTCGAGTTGGCCGAGTTTAACAAAGCGCGCCAGTCGTTTCTTTCTTTCAAATTGGACAACCCAAGAGAAGCCAAGTTCTTCTCCACCTGATCTTTCCAACGCAAAAGAGGCCTTCCTCTACCTCTGCTACCACCAGCTGATACCGCATCGAATACTTTCAGAGCCGGAGCGTTTGTGATTGACGTAGGACGCCGTTCACAAAAATTTAAATCTTCAGATTGATTGATTAATTTTGCGCAATTTGGTATATTCAAACAGAATACAGCGCGTGACAAACATTTTTCACTATTTTTCTTCTTTTTTTGCTTTCGTAATTTATTTTTTTTTAGAAAATATGGCTCATTGTCTAACCAAAACAATATAAATAAAGGTTTAAAATTTTGAAAACTTCCACAAATTCAATTCATCACAATTCTACTGTTTTTTATAAGAATTTTAGAAAAATTCTTGGTATGCAGTTTTATAGTTCATTAAATTTTAGTATAATAAAGGGCAGGTTTGAAGTTGCTGAAAAAATTCACGGAATTTTTATAATTGTTTCTGCGACGGTGTTGCGTATTTTCTCTATACACTTAAAAAGATGTTGTACGTTTGGCTTCTCATATTACGTCGAATCAAGGCTCCACTTCTCGTTCGTGCATTGCTTATGTTTTGTAACAAGCACGAAAACATAAGCAGGAAAATTTACCTATAACGAACAACTCTCTTTATTATCCTTCAAAAATATGTGGCGTTGGAGTGTTGACAGCTTAAAAATTATTCATTACAGATTAAAAAGCTATATAGTAATTTATATATGGGTATGTATATATGTATGTGTGTACACAACTATAAATTTATATGCAGCTTGTATGAGGTACCCTTTCAACTAGTCCTGAGCGCATGCATCACAAAACAGGCCACTTGGTCTTGAACCTTTTTAATTGGCTGCGGTCGTTAGCGTTGTGGGTTTATTGTCATTTATATGCGTGGAGTTTTTTATAAGCAACTTTTTTATAATTTATAATATTTTATTTGTGTGTATGAGTGTGGCCTTTACTTGTGCACTATAACATGCCTCAAGATCTTAATTTTGTTTTGTACAGTCGCGGTCATAAAAGTGTTGTAATCGAAAAAATTGTAGGTTGATTTCGCTGTATTACCTTTTTTTGCTTTGAAATTTTGAATAGAAAAATGTTAGCGCATTTTTTTCAAAAGTGAGTTTTAGAGAGAACAACGAACGAAAAAATCAACATCATAAGCTTTACACGGGGTGTGCGCGCTCCAATGACAATCATCTCTCCCCCGTGGAACAACATCAAGACACACACCACAAATACGAGGAGGAGCTCGGCCAAACACCCAACACTCTGGTTGGAATATTACTTACCAAACTTATGCGTTCCGCACAGCTATCCTTTCTCGAGCAAGTTTTTCTGAAGCATCTTGAACTGGTTATTGTTTTCACACAACTGGTTTTCTGATAATTAGATATTACCGATTTATTTAAAGCCTATTGGTTAAACATTATTTTTACACGACTTTCTCGGATAGTAAAAGAAGGTCTTTAGGATTTAATTCCGCTATAAGTAAAAGACACACGAATATCTATCAATGAATAAGTTTATATTGCAAATAGTAAAACTTTCCATTAAATATGGATCACAAATCATTTCAACTATTGAATCGTATCCAAATGGTAGGTATTGCATTTGTGCCTATTAATTGCAATTGAATCCCAGCTTCTAGGCAGTCAATTGGCATCGCCATTTCGGCTAGGTATCTGACTTTCGAGGATGAAGTGTGCAATAGATCGCATGTAAGATTGGTTTGAGGCACGTAACTGCGCCCTATTGAAACCAAATGTCGCCTATATCTTCTTCTTTAATTTGCGGAAAAAAAGAATTGTGTATCAAGGCGTTGTAACGTTCGCCACTGACTGAGACAGTGGATTCTTTCTAACTACAAAAAATTGTCCATTGATGCCGCCCGACCAAATTCTGCACCAAAAGTCATATGAATGCGTCACGTTGTGGATGCATCGGCTTCTCCGTGGCGTGGTGTGGATTTTCCGACCCTCAAAATACAACAATTTAGTTTGTTTTTTGTTTTATTTGTTGCAGCAGCATAAACATTCCTCATAAATGCTGGAGGAATATTGCTGGAGTGACATTCCTTGGTCGGATATATTCATAACGGACAGCCGGTTTCTTATTCTCGTTTGTGGAGTCTTCTTAATATTTGGCACACTTTAAATTATTAGAATTACATATCCACTTTTCACACAGCACAAATACTTTAGGATTTACAGAAACACTTACCTGCTCGTATTTGAATGGCCACAACTGTATCTTACGCGCACTCAACCCCACTCAACCAAGCGATTCACGTGTGTAAACATGAAGAAATTCAGTTAATTAAATTTAAA
This sequence comes from Anastrepha fraterculus, assembly GCA_037575425.1. Taxonomy (NCBI): domain Eukaryota; kingdom Metazoa; phylum Arthropoda; class Insecta; order Diptera; family Tephritidae; genus Anastrepha; species Anastrepha fraterculus. The sequence continues at coordinate 129,903 of JAYXIM010040325.1, forward strand.
ATAAAAAACATGAAAATACCAAAAATAGTTTAATAATAAAACTATTCAAAAAATGTAGTCACAAAAAACACAAGAAAAAAAATCTAACTCAAAACGCATAGCAAGAATTGGCGTTTTAATATTGGCTTATCTATGTCGGCAATCGGCGGTTGTAAATTATAAACGAAAATTTGTTGCTCTTTGACTCTTGTCGCTTGACTCCTTGTCTGTCTCTCTGTCAGCCCGCGTTTTATCTACTTAGACAAAGATCTTATTTTGTTAATATTATTTGTTGTTGCTGCAGCTTGTCGCTTGTAGCCAATAAAACAGCACATACGAGCATGCGTTGAGTACTTTTTATGGATGTGTTTATGGTATCTGAGCACATTTGATATGTCATACGAGTATATTATGCATATGTATGTATGTGTATATGTATTATGTATGTATGTATGTATGTAAGTGTGTGTATAGTAAAAACTGAATATGTATGCTAACGAGTTTATTGTGGGTAGGCTATAACTTTTTATTTATTTTTATTTACAAAAATACACAGGCCAATTTTTGATGAACTGCCTTTGCACTGAAAATAGCATAAAATATGTATATGTATATATGTGTGCTAGGTCCCCTGCATACATCGCGCATATATCCTCTATTATTCTAGGCAGGAGCAGAGCTATTTGCTACTGAAGTGCACAAAGAAAAACAAATCCGAGGAACAAAAATATTCGCTTTTCGTCTGCTTTTAATTGTGAGTTTGCATATTAAATTTATATTTAATTAAATTGTCCCGGTTCAAGAGCCTCGGCATGCCTAGCAAATGGTTATAAAGGAATGTGTAACACACTAAAGTATATATGTTTGTATGTACAGTACCTGGCCATTGAATTATGACCAATGACACTTTTTCTGAAAACTTCATATATCAGGTAAAATTTTCAATTTTCCAAATAAAAAAGGCTCTTATGGGGTTTTTAACCTGTTCTTAGATGTTTTTAAGAACCTCCGGTCAATTGGCCTGCGACGATTAGTAAAGGATCAGTTTTTGTGCTTATAAGTGAAAAGTTAAGTGTACAAACGCCAGTGCGAATTAATTCGATCTTGTGTGAAGATCATAAAAAACGAATTGAGATAGTCTGAAAAGTGAAAGAATTGAATAGTGAATATTCATATATCTAAAATATAACAATGGTAAGTACAAAATATACATATCTTTTGAATTTGTCACATGGGTTATACTTTTTTTTAATTTAACCAGTTTTTTTTAGAAAATGAGCCGAAAGTCGGATTTGACATCGGGACAAAAGCACCAAATTGCAGTTCTTTTGAAAGCCAAGAAGATGAGCTGTGCGGACATAGCAAGAACCGTTGGAATATCCAAGGCGTCTCTGGTAAATGTTGCCAAAAAGTTGAAAAATACCAACAACGTTTTAGCAGTAACCTCAAACAATCGCCAAAATTGTCGCCGAGAACGCATCACCTCAACCAGGCAGGATCGAAAATCGTCCAAACAGTTCTCTGGAACAGAAATACTTCAAGTCGGATGATTTTAATTTTCGGAAAAACCGTTACGACGACGCTTATACGAAAATGGACTTTTTTTCAGATGATCAGCAAAAAAGCCAAAACTAACACCCTGTATGCGAAATCGGCGGAAACTTTGGGCACAACATCACAGAGACTTCAACGCGGAATATTGGAAAAAAGTAAGTTTAAAAAAAACATTTTTTTCTTTGTCAAATAGCAGTAGTAAGAAGATGTGAATATTCACACTTTTTTGTGGTTGTGTTTTTCTCCTTACAGATCATCTTCAGCGATGAATGCCGATTGGAAGCGGTCACAAAAACAGCAAATTTTGTTCGAAGAAGAGCCGGAGAACGATATTCTGAAGATTGTTTGCTTCCAGGGGTCAAACACCTCCCCAGCGTTATGGTTTGGGACCAGGTCCGCCAAATTTTGTCGAGAGCACAATGCGCTCTGTCCAGTACGTGGAGTTGCTGGAAAACGTTTTGATGCCATATTCAGAAACCCTGAAGTGTCCGAGAGACGAATACACCTTTATGCAAGATGGAGCTCCATGTCACACATCCAGGATGAGCATGAATTGTCTGAATTCAATAGAAATAATGGTTTTGCCCTGGCCTGGCAATTCACCGAACCTTAACCCCATCGAAAATTGTTGGGCATTCCTCATGTCGGCAGTATACCAGCGGATTAATCCCACAATACAACAGCTTAAGGAAAACATCGAAGTTGTGTGGTGTAATGTCCAAAATCTTAAGATGAAGATAACACAGTGCATAGCCAGTATGCCTCAACGAATTGCGGTCCTCTTAACAGCAAGGGGAGGAGCCACGAAATATTAGTTAAAAAAATATTTTTAAAGCAAAAATGTCAAGAAGCTTTTAATAAAAACAAATATGTAAACTTTTTTAAATACATTAAAACCGTTTGCTTTTTATTCGCTCTCAAAGCCATAAATATGTGTTTTTTATCATCTGTCATAATTCAATGGCCAGGTACGGTATGTTTAAGTGTTTGTTTGCGATTTTGACATAAGACTTTTTTAAGCCAATATGGGTGTTTGCATTTAATCAAAAAATTTACAAAGATTTATAATTTTTTTTTTGTCTGCCTCTCTCAACCTGCTTGTTCGTGCTAATCTCTTAGAAGTATGAACCAATTTTCACAACAGTTTCCTTGACACGCCGATAACTTTTCAAATTTTGTCATAAGCTATTTTTTATACAAAAAGTATTTCCCGGTAATATCGAATTATAACGCGGCGCTTGTGTCGTATTTAAAAAAAATTTCCGATTTGTTAAGTTTTCAAAATATTAGTTACTAAATATTTAATTTTACCTCCTTTGTTTTCAATACATGGCTGCTGTGGTAAGCGCTGATCGTAATGTGGCAGGTAGATAAGCGATTCCATGTCAAGTGACCCATTTTAGACATTGCCGTAAAATTTGCTGGAAAACGTTTCATCTGTAGGCTTAAATTGAAGTAATTTATAATTTTTAGATTTATTCAACGCTGCAAATTTTGTCATAGATTTTTTCCAAGGTGAAATATAGGGTGGGCCATGTAAAATTTGCTTTTTGAATCGGCTATAAAAAAAAACTAATCAATATTTTTTCAAACTTTTTTTTTTGTTTTGAAGATTGAACATTGTCATTTATGAATGAAAAATAATAGCGTTCAAATGACTGCCACGACCGGCTTTACAGTAGGCCATTCGATCAACCCAATTTTTAAGCACATTTTCGATTGTTTGGGCTCCAATTTCATGAATGGCAACTTCGATTTCGTGTTTTAAAGCATCAATCGTCTCTGGATGGTTCGCATAGCATTTGTCCTTAACGGCTCCCCACAAAAAATAGTCCAACGGGCTTAAATCACAGCTCCGAGGCGGCCAATTGATATCGGAATTTCGGCTGATTATTCGGTTTTCAAAAACGTCATCCTCTTCAATTTTTGGAAACAACTCGTTGAGCATGTCACGGTAACGCTCGCCATTTACTGTAACCGCGGCTCCTCGCTCATTTTCGAAAAAAAATGGTCCGATGATGCCGCCAGACCAAAAACTGCACCAAACAGTGACCCAAATCCGACAATTTTGCTTATTGACGTAGCCACCGATGTGAAAATAAGAAAAAAAGAAGAAGACTCACCACTTTGAAAATAGGTTTTCAATATTTCCCAATTTTGTTCAAGCGTATAGCGCCCCATTTCGTAAATGTCAAGCCTTTAAGTAAATTATGAACACATTTGACATGTCATTTGTGTTACCATTCTCAAAAAAATACGTGGTTCAAAAAGGAAACGCTATATGGCCCACCCTGTATTCTCATTTTCTTTCATGAAGCAATAAATAAAGATGTATCAGCCATCTTGAACCGCTTAATAAATCCGTGATGTCCTCTTGGAAAAGCTATTTTTATATCAGTGCGAATTCCAAAGAAAAAGTACACAAAAGAATGGAAATTAAAGCTTCTGCTAAAAAATTAGCAGACAGTACTGTTTTTGTTGTGCCACAAAACGTGGGCAAAAAAGGGGACGTTAAGTTGGTTCAAGTTCTAAAAGACGAAATGAAAATAAAATATTGGGTAAAATCGTGCGCCAGATCAAAAGACGTTTGTACGCAAACAAAGTAACTCTTTTTTATTTAAAAAGTGTAGTACCGATAACAATGTCAGCCTTGAAATCCAACGTACAGTCTCTCTTGCCAACAAGTGCTACTTTGGACTTAGTAGGCAATTGAGTAGTAAATTCCTCTCTCGACGACCAAAACTAACACTCTACAAGACTTTTATCATGCCCGTCCTAACGTACGACACAAAAGGTTGGACGATGACAACATCCGATGAAGCGGCGCTTGGAGTGTTTGAGAGAAAGAGCGATGCAACGATGAGCTGTATGAGCTTTACGACGCCATAGACATAGCGCAGCGAATAAAGATCCAGCAGCTACGCTGGCTGGGTCATGTCGTCCGAATGGATACAAACGCTCCGGCTCTGAAAGTATTCGATGCGGTACCAGTTGGTGGTAGCAGAGGAAGAGGAAGGCCTCCTCTGCGTTGGAAAGATCAGGTGGAGGAGGACTTGGCTTCACTTGGTGTGTCCAATTGGTGCCGGTTAGCATGAGAAAGAAACGACTGGCGCGCTTTGTTAAACTCTGCCAAAATCGCGTAAGCGGTTATCGCACCAATTAGAAGAAGAAGTTTTATTTAAACTAATTTTGATTTATATCATATGCTGATTTCTGTCTGTTTCACCTGAAAAAGGTGGCTCGTCTTGAGGAAGGACTTGTGAATCTGGATAAATTCAAATCCCATGCCCGTTAAATACTTTCAGAGGGTCAGATTAAACCCTTGGAGGGCACAATCGAAACAATTCATTGGACTTGAGACAACATGGCATAAGCAATATCCCAAATTCGTCAAAAGAGGTCTTCTAAAAATTGGAGAAATACCGTTTTTTTAGTGAAACTTATACTGAGTTCAGTTGTAGATTATTTCTGTATGGTTTCTTTTAACATTTGAACATTTTTTTCATGAGTTTTATAGTAAAATATATATTTTTTTAAATGTTTTTGGAAAAAATTATACATTTTTGTTCGAAGTTTTTGAGAAAATTTTCATTTTTTTCTTTAAATTAAAATTAATAAATAAAATAAAAAAAAAATTTTAATTTTTTTTAAAGCATATTTTACCCAAAAAGATTAAGAAAATAGTTTATAAGTTAAAAAACCCCGCAAATATTTCACTCTAAAAACTTGTACCCCAAATATTGCACCTTTTTTAAATCTCAAATTATGATTTTTTTTTTAATTTTTTCAGTTCGCTTCTTACTCTGCTCAAGCCACCAAGCAAAAATTTACGACAGTGATCAAAATACTTGGATAACTTGACATCAAATCGCTTAAATGAAAGATATTACACAGTAAGCCTGAACATTTGCAGACATAACTACAACACCGCATGAGTGATTTGAGTTTCCGCATATAAGTATATATATATTTTTTTTTGGGAAAAATTGCACTTATTTTTTCCTATTTTTCCTAATTCGCGGAACGTTTTGATTATTTTCTTCCATTCGAAGAAAACTACGGCAGAGGGTCATCATATGCCCGCTACATCTAGAAATATATCAAAAATGTGTAATGAGCATTACGAAGGCTACGAAAGTAATGATTTTTAAGTCTAAGACCGACAGAGGAAGACCCAAATTTTCGAAAAGTCGAAATTAAATGATAAAGGCTCTTCACAAGGATCGATAATAAATCACTTTAACCGAGCACTGAAGGAGAGACGACAAAGCTATTAAGTGAGATATGATAAAGTAGTACTATAATAACGCCTAGTTTCATGTGGCAAAATTTATGAAATCAGACAAACAAATAGTGAAATGAGAAGTCTTACCTCAGCTCCGTATTTTCGAGACATTCCTTCTTCCGATTTTCAAATGTTTGGATAGCACGCATAGGATGAGCATAAGCTGATAACTATTTTGATTCTTAAGGAGAAATAGAAGTAGAGTATCAAATCATGAATTGGCTCAATATGCAAGACTCATACAAGACAATTTATACGATAAGCAAAGCGCTGCATTCAACCGGCGCTGATACCTTCACGCAGCAGAATAGTCATAGGAAGTTTTTAAAGTCAAGACATTGGATAGGCATGCCGCGCATCCCTACCATAGTGAATGCTATTACTTACATCTATTGCTAAACACTGCGGAAGGTTCAACTTCGTTTTCATTCTTTAAGATAAAGGATGACGTAACGTGTCCCACGCTTGACGCAAACTGCAGAGCACAACATCTACTTGACTCAAGTCAACACTGTGATGAAAGTCTCAAGGAGACAAACCACAGAGATGGTTGCTTCTTGGTAGTTATGTTGCTGTGCTGACTTTTGAATCCATTGGAGTTATGGAATGATTCTTATAAAGGGTGATTTTTTAGCTATTATCCTTTTAAACAGTTGGTTTAAACCGCTGACGGACGTTTCGTGTTTTGATTCATTGTCAAACATCTTCAGTTGGGCTATAATTTAACCATTAATCGTCTAACAAACGAACAACGCTTGCAAATCATTGAATTTTATTATAAAAATTCGTGTTCTGTTAAGAAAGTTTAAAGTCGAAAAATTGTGTTCAGCGACGAAGCTCATTTTTGGATCAATGGGTACGTAAATAAGCAGAATTGTCGATTTTGGAGTGAAGATCAGCCAGAAGAATTACAAGAGCTACCAATGTATCCAGAAAGTGTCACAAGGTCACAGTTTGGGGCAGAAGGTATAATTGGACAGTACTTCTTCAAAGATGCTGCGAATCGTTACGTAACTGTGAATGGTGAGATCTACCGTGAAATGATATCCAACTTTTTTTGCCCAAAATGCAAGAGTTGACTTGCATGACATGTGGTCTCAGTAAGACGGTGCCACATGCCACACAGCACGCGTAACAATGGACTTGTTGAGAGGCGAGTTCGGTGATCGTTTTATTTCACGTTCGGGACCTGTCAATCCGTCAATTGGCCACCCAGATCGTGCGATATAAGGCCTTTGGATTATTTTTTGTGGGGCTATGTTAAAGCTCATGTCTATTCAGACAAGCCTGCTTCAATTAACGCATTGGAAGACAACATTAAAGCATTTATATGTGAGATACCGGCCGAAACATTGGAAAGAGTATGCCAAAATTGGACTAAGCGGATGGACCATTTGAAGCCCAGTCGCGGTCAACATTTGCATGAAATAATCATCAAACATTAAATTACATGGACCGTACTATCGATTTAAATAAAAATTGCATGTATTTTTCTGAATTTTACGTGTGTTTTTTTGAAAAACTTTCCTATAGCTCTTAAAAAATTACCCTTTAGAATTAATAAAATATCTGCAGTCTCTTCGACAGCATAGCGACAACCTGCACTGCGTGTCAGGAAATGAGGGAGCAGCCGAGGGTATAAAAAAAGTCTAAGGTAGGACTTAAGGAAACCTAGTCCAAGCATACGGATCCTCTAGGTATGCTATTTTCACAATTTAAGCGAGCTGTTGTAGTTACTAATTGTAGATCACCGAATCTGAGTACCTACAGTTTATACTATTAACTTGAAAGAGGAACATAGAGCCTTTTAAAGCTATCAAAATCGAATATACGATGAGAATATATATATGAGAATAGAACTGGAACGCTAGACTATTGCTCATTTGATCCTCAGGTTCGAAGGGCCGCGTATTGATTGAGCTGCAGAAGCGATTAAGCGTTAAAATCTATAAAGCACTTCTTGTGCTACGAGGAGGCTCAATGTGTCTCCGTGTTCTGCAAGTGAACAATTTTTAAGAGCAACCTGTCTACTTACAACTTAACCTCATCTATGAAACAAATGTCAGTCTCATCTGTCAGTAGATTTCTAAGAAACAGACGAGCGCATATTCTTTGCTCCAGAACTTCCTTTCGTGATAATTTCGCAAGTGTTTTAAGGGTAATTCTGAGCCCTTTTTTGTTGCTGTAATCTGAGAATCAAACACGATATTACTATAGTAAATCACTCAAATGTATTCGCAGAATAAAAAATTTACAAAACATTCTTGACTCACGCATAACTGCCAGCCTAGTAACGGCTTACGTTTAATGAGGTTTTTTTTAAATAGAAAAATTGGCAAAACGCGCAACATAAGCCAAGAAGACAGCGAAACTTTTACAAGAAATGTGTCAACTTATATTAGATAAGCATAAACAGCGTTACGAAAGTCTAAAAAAATACATTTGCAGCGTAAAAAGATTAAAACATAGAAAAGTTGTGAAGTATCCGTGTCAGAAGGTGTTGAAGAGCCATGAGGCCAACGCAGCAATTGGGTTGAAAACATTATCGTAACAAACCATTTCGTCCTATAGAGAGCAATCTAAGCTAATAAGCAGGCCATAAAGTTTTCAACGCCTACAAATAACAACAACAACATACTCACTGGCTTACAACTTGCGAATATATAATTTAAATAAGTTCAAAGTTTTTGTGATTTCTTCGCGCACTTTAAAAAGGGAACGATGATGGGAAACGGTACGCGATGGAAGATGAGAAGGGAAAGAGTTGAGCGATAGGTCAAGGAAGGACAAAGTCTTGCATGCATGAGAAAAAAATAAACACAGCTTGTAATGCGGCACCTATTTAAGTAGAAAAAATCTAACTGGCAGCAAAAAAATTATTTTGCGTTGAAAAGGGTGCGTGCGTATGTATGTGTAACTACTATGTATGTATGTGAATATTCTTAAATATTTGTATATAATATGACCATGCTGCTGGGTAGAATGCCTGCGTCAATACCCCTACAACAAATTAACACTTTATAATAAAGCCATAAGAATCAGTAGCAGTGGCAGGCGAAGGACGAGAGAATGCCGTAAAAAAAATAAAAATAAAATTATAAAAATATGCACAGCAAGGAGCAGGCTTTGAGGGCATACAGAAAATCGATATGCAAGCAAGGCTTTAAGAAATTGAAAATGGGGATAAGAAAAATAAGAAAAAAGTGCGAAGTAGCAGAAATGTGCCTCGTTTTACGAACGCCAACTTGGCATGCAGTGGGTGTGCAAAAAGTTGACTTTTATGAAATTCTTTAAATTTTAATTACTTTTCTGCAATTTTTTTCAACCGACTTCACACAAAAAGAGGTTCTCCATTCGTGTTTTTATATAAAAAAAATTGTTTTCTTAGAGAATTTTTTTTTTTCAAATTTAATGACGCAGCTGTTGAAGCAAGCATTCGCACAGAACAAATATTAATGTCACCAATCTTTACTTTCTAAATAAAATAAAAATTTATGGAAAAAAGCACTAAGGTTTATAGTTATGTATGCCACAAAATATGCCGCTGAAACACAAAAATCTTACCACCATCTCAACTATCTAAAGACAGGCAGGTTATAAGTAATATGCATCGCCTGCAACCTCTCCTAACGGACACATATATAAACCGGATACCTTCTTTGATCTTTTTCTATTTCATTTTCGAAATCATATGTTTCGAATGAAGTTCCTCTCTTGAGGGTGTGCTCTTGGACGGACAAAAGCTGACTGACGATGAGTATCTGCTTAACAGAGGTTTCACTGTATATGATAACCGAATGCTGAACACTTATCACTTGCCTTGATTCTAACTTGAAACGCGCTATCTCCCCTACACTGCAGGTATTCAAACAGAGCCAACACAGAGCAGACCTTCCCGCTCTTCATACATCGCCAGCAGATATTGCATTGAGTTCTTTTGTAGTTGGAACGTTAATATCTATTCCTGCCACATGACCTAACCAACAAAGCGTTCGGAGGTTTATTCGATGTTCAGTGTCCAATTTGTTGTCAAGCTCATTCAGCTCAGATTGCCGCCGCGGGCTCATAGCCGGCATAAAACTGCAGGTACCTCCATTTTTAGGACAGCATTAAGATGCACCCTACAAATTGGAAGCGGAGATAAGCCAAAAACCAACAAAGGTTTTACGCGCAAAATTATCTTCCGCAGCTGCTTTTTCTTGTATGCCGCGATGTCTGAATTTGGTATCCCCGCAAAATAAAACCGCTATGCAAGATGACGTTGCTCAACACCAGCAGCGCTGTCAGAATTAGGAACGACCTCTTCGACCCCTTTGATACCAAACGAGGCTTCAGACAGGGTGACTCGCTGTCGTGTGACTTCTTTAACCAGATGTTGGAGAGCATTGTATGAATCGCTGCTGGCGTATGCCGATGCTATTGACATTATCGGCCTCAACAACCGCGCTGTTAGTTCTGCCTTCTCCAAACTGGATAAAGAGTCAAAGCGAATGGGTCTGGTGATGAACGAGGAAAAAACGGAGTACCTCCTGTCTTCAAACAAACAGTCGGCGCACTCGCGTATCGGCACCCACGTCACTGTTCACATTTATAATTTTGAGGTTGTAAAAGACTTCGTGTATTTAGGAACCAGCATTAAAACCGATATCAATGTCAGCCTTGTAATCCAACGTAGAATCTCTCTTGCCAACAAGTGCTACTTTGGACTTAGTAGGCAACTGAGTGGTAAAGTCCTCTCTCGACGAACAAAACTAACACTCTACAAGACTCTCATCATGCCCGTCCTAATGTATGGCGCAGAAGCGTGGACGATGACAACATCCGATGAAGCGACGCTTGGAGGATTTGAGAGAAAGAATCTGTGTAAGATTTTTGGACCTTTGCACGTTGGCCCCGGTGAGTATCGCAGGCGCAGCGAATAAAGATCCAGCGCCTACGTTGGCTGGGCATGTCTACTGAATGGATACAAACGCTCCGGCTCTGAAAGTATGCGGTACCAGTTGGTGGTAGCAGAGGAAGAGAGAAGCCTCCTCTGCGTTGGAAAGATCAGGTGGAGAAGGACTTAGCTTCACTTGGTGCGTCCAACTGGTGCCGGTTAGCACGAAAAAGAAGCGAGTTGAGCGCTTTGTTAGGCTCAGCCAAAATCGCGTAAGCGGTTATAGCGCAAATTAAGAAGAGGAAGAAGCTGTTTTTTCTTGAACACTCCAAGAGCCGGCTCTTGCCGGAGCATGCTTTTGCGTCGTAAAATAAAACTGACATAACCAAGGACTTATAAAGTTCATAAATATAATATAATAAATATAAATTATCAAGAGAAAAATTTACTGCCCAAAAGTCTGCTGTAGGCCAAGCTAGCAAGAACGATTTTCTGTTGGATTTGTGGGCTGCCATTGTTGTTTGTGTAAAGGAAGGATACGAAGGAAATGAAGTCTTCTACTGCTTCAGAATTATAAGCGTTAAAACAGACACATTGCCTTTTTCTCACCTTCCCCAGCTCCACTCGCTTTCCATCCCCATCTAATTCAAACCCATCTCATAAGATTTCCTCGACTAGCAACCAAGTTGTTATGAAGTTAGGGGATATTTCGAAAGCGCGCCACTTCAATTGAGGAGCTTAACCAAGTCATCTGCACCTCATAGCTTGGTATAGCCGTATGCCTTATTCATAATTGGGCATAAAATTCGCAAATATGTTCTATGAACTTGAGCTCATTTCATAATTATAAATTTCAGGCGAATAATAGACATCTTGGAACAAAATATTTGGGTATCACAACAAAGGAACTACCAGATCTTGTCATGCCACTAAATACCAATACCCAAAGCACACTCAAGTTATGCAATTCTTGGCAGTCGTATTTCTAACAGTCTTAGAATCAGGTTTATTTTTTTTACTCCATTTGGTCCTTACTTTCTTAAACAAACCCATTCTAAAGGGCTTACATTGACCCAAGACTGGATGAAGGCTAAGTAATATTTTTCTAGATTCTGCTAAGGCCACATAGGTGCCAAATATAGGTGTCTGGTGGTCTTTGCGACATAGTCGGCAAACTGTCTTAGTAGAGAGGTCCATCTCAGTTAAGTTATAAGTTCAAAGACTGCACATTTTTGTATTGTAGACTCAGGCTGCGCCATTTCTTTCATTTTTTAAAAAACTATTTATATTTCTTCTGAAAGTAAAAACTTTTTACCACATTCCTGAATCAAGTTATATTTACTTGAGGAGAGAGGTTTTCGCTCGCTTTCGTTTTACATGAAGCATATGCTGCCAGATAAAATTGCCACAAATTGAGGGTGGCTCCCTGAAAAAAAAATGCACGCAGAATATACTCGCCAAGCAAAAACAAAAAAATAAGAAACATCAAAAAAGTAGAAAGCCATAACATAGCCGTACGTAGGTAGGCAGGCAGGCGAGCGGGCGATGAAAAAATGTAATAAATGAAAGAGCAACTAAAATGAAGGCGCCCTTCCAGCGCCCTCCCACATCAGCAAGTGGCCTGCGTTAAGGAAACGTATACAACGAACGCTTTGAAGCCAGTGATTGCAGGTTGAAATTTAAGAAATTATAAGTTTTGCACTACACGGCATACATACACACCCACACGTGCAAGTACGCATTGGCGCAGGATACGAGAGCCGTAAGGATGTGCAAGTGAATGCTAGTGCCACGCCTTTGCTGCTTACACTGCTGGCATAAAGTTTAATGTACATTGCTTTAATTATAACCCTTCAATTTCTTGTAAAAACGCAGCAAGAAGAAGCGAAAAATAACATTAAAGTGTGTATAAAAAGGTGGCAACCACTTACATGTGCGCCTGTTTAAAATACATATAAGTGCACACATACATGCATACCTTTATCTACAACACGTAGGTATGTGTGCCCGACATATGGCATCAGCAGCAGTACCAGCAAAAGCAACAACAACCACATTTAACTCAGTGCAAAACTTTCAGAGTTTGTAGCCGAGAATCCTGTCTAAAGTTAAATAAAGTCGCCCATTTTTCTTGCCTAGAAAAGTAACAGATTTCAATCAGACGTCAGTTAGCGCAGTCGTCAAGTTCGTAGGCCCGCATTTCATCAACACCCAGCCGACAGCCTCATTCTACTTACAGGCTGGAGCGCGTGTTGAATTTCAAGGCTCTTTAGAGTAAGTCAGTGAGTAAGTGAGTGGGTGAGTATTTGAGCGAGTGTGAGTGCGGTTGGGTAAGTGCATGGATGTGTGTGTGTGTATGTGTCAGTTAACAAGTGGGTTGGACAAGAGTAGTTGCAGGAATCCGGTTAGCGCGGCAGTAACATAAATATGTACACACACACACACCTGCATATGCTTGTGTGTTTTTAAAATGGTTTTCATTTAAAGAGGCAAAAGCAACTTAAGTAAATTAAAAGCAAGAAAAATAGCTGTATGCGTGTGGCAATCGTCCAAGACTGAGGGATAACTGAGGAAGGGAAAAGTTTATGATTGAGTACACTCAGAAATATCTCTGAAGTTCAAGCCAGTCTTCAAAACTATAAAACTAAAATGTAAAGAACTACTAATTAAAACAAAAGGAACTTTATTCACATGCTTTTTGAATATTTTTATTTACATTGAAAAGCTTCTATATTTATTTTGAATTTTTTTTTTATTGGCAGCACAAATTTTTTCTACAAGGTGGCGCAAAATTAATCATCCAATTATGTTTTTCTTGTAAAAGAAAATTTTCTTTTGACCTTTACGCGTTCAATTGCATATCTGTTTATATACTGCAGCTGTCCTGTTTTTTTCTCATTTGCGCGTACACTTCTGGTATTTGGCCGAGCTGCTCCTCCTATTTATGTGTTGATGTTGTTCCACAAATGAAGGGACCTACAGTTTTAAGCGGACTCAGAAATGCAGTAATTTTTTATGAGGAACTTTTTCATGGCAAAAATACTCTCGGAGATTTGCCTTTTTCTAATATTTTGCTGTTTCATGAACGGAGATTCGAAATTTCGCACTCTCGAATAGTAGTCACTCACCATCCACTCGGCTACAGCGGCCAACTGTATAGCTTGCAAGTCTCAAATATGATACACATTAGATACCAGTAGATTGGTTGCTTACCTCGGTTATTACAGTTAAGGAAGTAAATGTTTACTCCGATAGTCAAGCGCCAATAAGGGTCTTGGGCTCGTTGTTTGTGCGTTCGAGATTGGTAGGGGAATGTCTGGCTTCTCTCTCGATTGCATCCAAATACTTCGACATCAGGCTCATTTGCGTTCCCGGTCATAGCGGCATAGGCGGCAGAAGGAAACTGCTGGGATGATGAGCTGGCTAGACAGGGAACTTTGGAGACGGTTTCGTCGCGAAATGAGAGGATTGGGGTTCCCTTAAGAACCTGTGGTCTGCTCCTGGAAAGATGGGCCTCGAGTCAACTCAGCGAGCGCTGGGCTAGTGCGCAAATGTGCAAGGTCGCGAGATCCTTCTGGCCACGGGTAGATCGGGGACGCTCGAGAGAACTCCTAAGGCTAACAAATCCCCAGCTCTCGAATTTGGTGGGTATCCTTACCGGACATTGTCCGTTAGGTGCTCATGCATTGAGACTTGGGATTGCCTCAAGCTCGTTCTGCAGAAGCTGTTTTGAGGATGAGGTGGAATCATCTCAACACCTTCTTGCTCTGCTCTCGTCTGGCAAAGATTTAGAAATCTGGGCTCTCATTTTTTCGCTACGCCTGCGGATATAGCGGGTCTAAATTTCTCAAATTTGGTGAAGTTCATCAGAAGCTTGTTGCGGCTAATTACAAATCAGCCACCGTCAGCGTCGTCGTAAAATGCATGGCAATCGTCGTCTCTAATCCCAAGGCTCCTTCCTTCAATTCTACTTTCTCCTCTCCCCACAACGCATCACAACGGACGAATTTTCAATATTTGTCCAAGTGTGCCCTAAGCTAGGGCAGCCAATTAGATATCATTTACAAAAATTGTACATCTTTCGGACAGGGTGATTAATTTTGTGCCACCTTGTAGATATTTCAGTTTTAAGAATTACTAAAAAAATATTAAAACGCTTTATTACATATTTCTTAAAAAATAAATTGAATTTTTGAAATTAAAAAAACACAAACTTGGTTCTCTCAAATCAACCGAATACTAAGTGTAGCTGAAGACGATTTGCAACGTCATCGCATGTCTCCTTTACAATACTGGTGGAATTGTACAACGCTTCAAAAATATTTAATTAAGAATCGTTAATAAAGACAACACAAAAAAAAACTTAAATGTCAACAACTCTTACGGAGCATCATTCTCAACTCAAACTACGAATCGCATACGTGACTTATAAGGCAGTCTGCAGGCTATGTATACGCTAAGCGAGAACTTAACTCTCTATCGTTAAATCCACAAATAATCGAACTGAAATCCCTATACGCATTACAAGATTTCTCACAGCGTACGAACTGTCGCCAACCAATATCAAACTGTTATCCTGGTGGGAAACTTCGGACAGTCGAGCCGGCCAGTTTTTTTTTTATACCCTAAGCCTGACATGTCAGCCAGCCATACTGCCATTCTGGCCCGCTTAACACATTTTTAAGGATTCTTCAAGCTTGACACATAGACACACAAAAACTAAGTGAATGAGCGGTTGAGCTGAAGAGTGAATAAACGGCTGCAAGTTAGAGCAAAAAAAAACCAAAAAACAGGAATATAAAAATAAAAATTTCATAGAATTTTGTAATAATGGAAAAAGCCAAGAAAATGAAATGTTAAAACAAAAAAGGCGGTTTGTTGATAAAAAGAGCGTCAGTCAGCAAAATCTGGGAGGGCATTGCCTTTAAATTTCTTACACTCCTTCACACCACGCTCTATGCCAGAACTCAGAGCGCGGACGTGTGTATAAATATGCAACGCAGCAAAATCGAAGAAAAATATACAGAAAAAATGTTGTAAAGAAATTCAACAAAATCAACACTGAGAGCCGCACATGACTGCTGGCCGGCCGTAACAGGATTACCATTGCGTGCAGCTGGGTGTTTAGCTGAGCTGACTTTCGAGACCAGCAAACCCACCGCTCCGATTGCGCGCACTGGCAGGAAAAAAATTCGCAAGGCACGCCACTGAGCCGACCTGGAACAACAAGTGCAAAGGACATTGCAGCTTGGAAGCAGACGGGGAAGCGGGGCTGTGTTGGAGGCAGGTTTGTGCGGTCAAAAAGATTATCGATCGCCATTCAATTGAATTGTCTTCAATCTTATTTCTACGGCGCGCTGGTCGCACACAATTTTTTTCCAGGACACATCCACTCGCACACACACACCCAAATGCAAGTAACTGTAGTTTAGTGCAAATAACAAGGCATATGCAGCTGTCGTCCTTTTGCATTGCCCGGCTGACTGGTTGACTATTAGTTATGTATGTATATGCAGTGGTATTGGTGATTAAAGGTTTGCTTACTTTAGACATTGACGAAGGTAGGCGGCCGTGGCTGAGAACGCAGCAGCAGAGGCTGCTAGTAAATGGCTTGTGAAGCAATCACCCAAACAAATACACACAAGCATAATCACATTTATGTAATTGTATGTATGCATGACTTTTTTAGATATGTCAGCCAAGGGTAAATGTCTCGTCTGTCTGGTTGCGATTGTCCGTTTACTTTTCAAGTTACAGATAAGATCCTATATGCCCACATATCTTCGAGTTTGTCATTGAATTTAATTTGCCGGCTAAAGCTTTAGTGCGATGTTTAAACTGTTGGCTTTGTGTTAGTGTATTGGAGAATATAACTTTGTAGGTGCGAATGAAAATTTAATAATGGAATGAATGGTGTTGCAATTTTCTGAGATTTTCAATGCATTTCAATAATTTTAAGGCACGGGAAATATTAGTAAATTTCCGTGCATCTGTTCGCTCTTTTGGATGATGAAATTAATAGAGTTAGAATTAGCTAATTTTCGTGAAATATGTGCTACTTTATTAGATACGTTTTTCTACATTTAGAAGGCAGTTTCATCACTACGCGGCTGAAAAAGTTCTCGTCCCAAATGGTAAAGTTTTAGCAACTAATTTTCACAAGCTTTAAATTTATTTTCACTAACCTTAAACCTATTTTCACTAACTTCAAGCCTCAATCCATTTTTGTACTATTAAGTAAATTTTACAAAGAGTTCATTGTAATAAAATCTACGTAGGTATCATCTAAGGGCAATACGGCAGCTGGGATAGAACTTCTTATCCAAACTCTCGGTGCCTCTGTCTCGTCGTTATCGGGCTGAATATGCGGCTGATATCATACGGGGTACCTCCACATGCCGGATATATATTTAGGTCGATTCTATATAAGTGGAAGTTTAGCCTGCTACAATATCAAGACCGTAATTGAGCCGAAGTTACGCGAGTCGCACAAGACAGCTGAAGCTCTTCGTCTGCAATGGGTGATGGTTGGACTCCGATAACGGCATTCGGAGGTCGGGAGTTTGGGAAGACGGATAGAGTTTCCCTATATGTAAATATTGTTCATTCTCTGTTTATGTACTATCCGGTCTAGTAGTTGCAGTTGTCTTTGATTCTGAATTTCGTTGTTGTAATCGAAGAGATGGCTCTTAGCTCCTCCTGGGAGTTGGCTCAGGCTCTAGCAAATGTTTGAAGGGGTGATTGATACGGTAACACTTAAGCTGAAGTAGCTTGCTGAGCATTTTACTGTGCTCTTTGACCAGGAGTATGGAAACCTCGTTGTAAAATTGTTGCAGAGACGACATCAAGAGGCGTCGGGTGGCTGTATTTTGACAGGTCTGGGCTTGGCGATTATATACGCCGGTTCATTACGACTCGACTCCGACCTCCTTTGGCTGTTCTCGTTACCCATTTTCTATCGTTAGTTACCGCCACCGTTCGCAAGCCACTGTGGGTACGAAACCCTGGAACGATAGACAAGTGCTTTCCGAAAATATTAAAATTTACGTAAGCTGGATTAATCTGAAAGTAAAATAAGTTTTTAAAAATATTTTTTTTATAAAATTAGCTCAGATGATTGAAGAATTTAAGCTTAAAAGGTCTGCACAAAGATGCTTACCACTTTCGTGAATAAAATCAAAGTATATATTATAATATAAAACAAAAAGAAAAAATTGGATGTGAATGGGTTTATTTTTCAAAAAAAAAAAAAACAGATAAAATACCGTTCCTATAATACCGTAGAAGTCTAAAACGGTCAATATTTCGCGGAGATATTCAAACTTTTCTAAAATCGTCGAAAATAATATCAAAATCTAATTATTTTGATTCCATTATGCATTTCTCGCACATCCTGGAGCTGATAAGATAATAGAAAAGTTTGTTATTATTTTTATTATTTGCTAGCGCGCTGGCTGGGAGCGCAAAGTGCCAAAGCAAATAAATTCCATTGGGACCAACTCCTGGCTTTAAGCTTTATTCGCCGCCATTTCAGGGAATCGTTAGCTGTCGTGAACTCATCGTACAGGCTTCGTCTCCAAGATCCTTGGGTGAACCTCTACAGCGTGATCGTTGTGCATACCAGTATAAGGACATTCTGTTGATGCCAGTCGCAACTTTTCGCAAAGTATGACGAGTCCATCTCTATTTACCCTCACGCATCTCAATTTCCACTAGCCTTTGCGTACCTCCGGCGACTAGCTTATCATTTGACACCTAGTTATCTGGCTACCATATGCGAGGTATGACTCTAAGACAGCGATTTATGAAGGCCTGAAGCTTTTTTGTTGTTGCAATGACCACAGACCTTGTTTTAATTTGTTATTACTTGATTTTAGTTATTGGAAAAATATTTTTTTAAATTAATTTAATTCATAAAAACTTGACTTTTGGCGATACCTTCGCTCCAACTCACGTAAATCATCATATTTTTCTTAAATATTTTGCTGAATGTTCTAAAATAGGAGTATAATAAATTTTGTAATTCCGCTGAAAAACTATCATTTTTTTATGTGAGCCACCCTAATGTGCATGCTTTCTATTCTAACATGGACTACACTCATGTTTGATGCAGCGAGTAATGGATACATTTATAAATAAATATTTACACAAACATTCAAAAGTGTGTAACTTAATAAAATCGCAGCTGAGCACAAGCACCTGTGAAGTGCAAATCAATAAAAGCGCTTGTTTGTGCCTGAAAGTGAAACGCCACGCCAGTATTGCATATTCATGACGATGTGTGTAAGCATCCAAATGTAAACAAACGTCCAAACTCAAATATTTAGCAACTTTCAGTTATCATTGCGTGCATTTATTCAAAAGAAGTAAACAAAAAACAGATACATACTTACACATCCGTGTGCATATACATATTTGTTTATTTTTGTTTGTGCCTTGACGCATGAATTCTAATTTTGGTACAACTTTTTCTAACTGTCAGCCCTAATTTCCCAACATACTCCCTCATCCTCACTTATACTTCCACGCCTCTCCAACGTCAGCTCCTTCAGCTGCTTCTTAGCAGCTGTCAGTCCGCTTAGACAGTTTTGTGCAACCTAACCGGGTATTTTAAGGAAGTACTTCGCATTGTGTAGGTTTGGTTTGAGCCAATACCTTTTTGTTAAGCTGCCACCAAGCGAGACAAGCAAGGTGTATGTGGCAAGTCTGTCAAATTGAAGGTGTCTCGAAAGTGGTTGCACTTAAGAGAAGTAACTTTTTCTTTCCAAAAAGTGAATTTATACTGAAATTTTTGTTCATTTCGTTCCATATAACGAGTGCTCAGCGCTCTTTTATACAGCGAAAATGCACAAGAACGCCAACAAGAAAATTTCTTTTAAATTCGACACAATTTTTGAGCCGCTTCAAAATTGTTATTTTATGGTATATAAAACTTAACGGGCTATAATACGGCACACCCGACATTTGCCTAAAAATTCTTACTAAAAATTTTAAAGCAATATGAAAATTTGTTGAATTTTGTTAAATTTAAATTTTTTATAAAGATTGTTACTTTACTTTGTATGGTTTTTTTGTATATGAACTATTTATATTGAAACTATTTATATTCAAAAAAAAAAAAAAATAAATAAATAATAAACATAACGCCTTCTCCATATACGTCGCAAATGTCCCGGGCTGCTTCAGGAGCTTTTTGAGCTCGATGAAAAGCAAAGAAGAGCAGATGTCGAAAATGTTGATTTTGGCCTCCTGAGTATTCTATTTTTAAGCCCCAAAATTAATAAAAAATTAAATAACTGAAAAATAAAATTAACATAGTTTTGTAGAGCACAAAGAGTTCTATCGAGTGAATACTTACCCTTTGCCAAACAGCAAACAAATCGTTGTAAAATAAAAGAAAATATAAAAACGCCATGAACTTATTCCCCGACCCAATATATTCTGAGAATATTGGCCGTTCTGTCACCAGTTATACTGTTATTACTATTTTATTATTATAAGGGGACTTAGCACTGGGACCTGAAAGGTCTATTGCGCTACCTTCCTGAATTCAGAGTATTTCTCTGAGCCCAACTTCTTCAATAATCATTAAATTTTAGTATTTGTTTAAGTGTGCAAGTTCCATTGGGGTATACCACCTTGATCAAAAAGTTCCCAGAATATATTCAGAATATTCAAAACCCAAGTTTATTCCTCAAAAGTGCTATTATCGACTTCAAAGTACTCCCCATCAACTGCAACGCACTTACGCCAGCGTTTGATGCAGCTCTTGAAGCATTTCTGTGTAGCCTCAGCGCTGCCTTCGATTTTTCTACTACTTCCTTTAGGCTGTTAAAACGAGTTACCTGTAATGGCGTTTTGACACGAACGAACAAAAAAGCAATCACAGGGAGCCATATCAGGTGAATTCGTTGGCTTTTGAATGGTATTCGTTTCATTCACGGATGATAACGGCACTGTGCGACGGTGCGTTATCATGGTGCAAAATCCACGAGTTGTTTTCCCACAACTTCTCATAACGCCCAAATAATAGTATCTATTAACTGTCTCAACGTCTGGAAAAGAACCGCCTTTTATAATGTCATTGCAATCTTTAAAAAGCGTGAGGACTTTTTATTTTTTTTGACTGACAATTACGTATTTTTTTGCTCTTGATTCATTCAGAAGCGCTCCACTCACTCGCCAGATTTCTGGAGTGCGTGTTGTATTCAACTCTCTGGTGGTTCATTTACAGTTATTGATAATCCTTTCTTTCACTTTATTGATGGTTTCATCAGTTTTCGATGTCGATGGCCTGCCACTACTTTCTCTCTACGTTATCCTCGAGCATCCTCATTACATCATTACCGAAACAGTTTCCCAATATTTCTAAGGTCTTCGCATCATTTAATAATATAAAATTTAATACAATTTCTTTCTTGCAAATTCATATCTATTTTTAAAACTGGCAAAAATCGAAAACACCTGCACTGGTGGATTTACTTAAGATGACGTAACTCTTACAAATGACAAGGAATTGGGATACAACTTCGGTAGGAATTTTAATCGCAGATGTGGCAACCCAACAAAAAACACTGAACTCAAATCAGTTGGCGGTTGTTTCGGAAACTTTTTTGTCAAGATTGTATTCTCAAATCGTTATATCGTTACGCACCTCTCTACAAAACCATGTTCGGGCATTCAGAAAGTTTTACTTTAAGAATATTAAAAAATAAAAATTCGATTTTTGGAAAGCAACAACTACGTTAACATAACTCTACGCCTTTAAGGCAAAAAATATAAACTTTTTTTCGAATAAGTAGTTCGATAATCCGGATTCCAATTCAGTAACGTTCTTACTACCGATCTTCTGGCCAGCGATAGAGAAAGGCAAGTCAACCCCTAGACTTATTAAAGCTACAAAATTGAGGTTGTGTGTTTTTAAAATAGTTTCACATAGTAGACGCATAGCCCTCCCCAAAGATAAACAGAGAATGCCCACATGTGTTCTTGCAGATTGCGTAGTCATCTGCAACTGATCGGGATACGATCACTGACTCTTGTCGTTTCTGCGACCAATCCTCGGAGACTCCAATACAACTTCTCCTTGAATGTAGCGCTCTAGCGCGTAGAAGTTTGAGACATCTCGACCAACTGCAGTCGGAAGAAGGGCAAATACGCTCAATCCAACCCAGCTGTGTCCTGAGGGAACTGGGTCTGGATGAGGTACTGTGATGAGCAAAGGGCACAAAAGACCATGATAACGAACTGCAAACCTCGAAGAATCCATCTATCTATCTATAAATAATTTCCTTCTTGATGATTGCAGTCGGACTACGTAATTTCATTTTCTTCGAAATAGATGGCCGAAAAGTTAACAGAAATTTTCACAAACTACTTTTCGTGTACTGACGCCGCCAATTACTTACTTTTAAAAAGTACTCTCCTTGCCTAGTTTGATCGCACCTTTATTCTTACATAAAACTACACACGCATGTTTGTTCTTGTAAGTTGCTTACGTGCATTATTAAGTTTAGCAGAAATTCGCTTGCCAACACGCACACACACACACACTCGCACACAATAGCAAACTTACAACACACGCAGGAAATCTACA
This sequence comes from Anastrepha fraterculus, assembly GCA_037575425.1. Lineage (NCBI taxonomy): Eukaryota > Metazoa > Arthropoda > Insecta > Diptera > Tephritidae > Anastrepha > Anastrepha fraterculus. Next base: position 152,193 of record JAYXIM010040325.1, read on the forward strand.
CTAATCGCGCATGCAGTAAATAACAAAATAGCAAAAGCAACAACAATGCGGAAGAATACATACATACGCACATAAGTTGAAGCAGGAAATCAGCAGGCCCCGATGCCAACAACGCAATTCAAAGCTGTTACAATATGGTTGCAAGTTTGACGTTTAAGGCATTAGGTGCATGTAAATATGTTGCACAATATTGGTATATATTTATGCATGACTATATATATATATACACATATGTATGTATGTATATGACTAACTCCCGCAGATGCTTTTCAAACTCGACTTATCCTCCATACAGTGGGCCATTTGAATTTTGCAGCGTACTCTGCGCTTAGCACCAATGCAAATTATGGTTGCTTTGCCCTGCCAATCAATCGGAACAACTATTATTAATATTTTTAGTAATTTCTTACTCCTCCTTACTACTAAAACTGCCAAAATGAGCTTTACAGACCAGTTCTAAAAACTCAATCTCTCTAAATGCTGTGAGCCTAGTCAAGCATTTCTATTACTTTGAATTGATTAGTGACTTCCTCACTTTGTTGCACTGAGAGTCCAGAAACCTCTATTCCATTCCACATCCAGTTGGGAAAAGTGAAAAGTACATACAAACATACGTTCATACATGATGCTTTGAACTTTTCTAAGCTAAGCTCAGCTGCTGACTTGTAGCTCTAAGCCCCAGTAGCTCGGAATGTAAAGAAGTGCATTAAACTACGCACAACGTCGATATGTTGGTCGAAAAATCATCATTTTCCTCCAATGCAAGTCAGCGGTGCAAAAAAAACCATGTCACTTCTTTAAATTACTTAGTAGCCCTGTATGTAAATCAGTTGTCCCTAACACTACGAAAAGCAGCAATATGGTTGGGTCTAAAGTCTCAATTAATCATTTGAAGAAATCGCGGAGCTTCAGTTCTACTTTCTGTGATCGAGGCTTCAAACAAGTAGCGGGAAGGACTGCTGGGTGGAAAAATTCTTTGAAAATTTGTCGAAACACTGCTGCCTCTATTCAAGTCAGCGCTGAAGAAAATATCACAGTTTTTGATATACTAAATTGCGTACTTTTCTGACCCATACTCTTACACGACCTCGTTGTTCTAAATTACTTAATATAGCCTGGAACATAAGTCGCATTTCGCTACATTGAGCGCAGTTTGGTATGGTAGGAGATTAAGAATATCAGTTATTGATTGACTATTTGAAAGACAACAGACCTTCCCGCTACTGGTTATAAGCATCATTGCTTTGCTTTTTAAGCTTACAATTATGAGAAAAAAGCACCAGTTAGTTGAAAAGTTCTTCTGCAATTCCTGTCCACGTTAGTTTGAGTTCTGACTCATAGCCACGTCTGCTTTTCTTTAAAAAACTGTGATGAGACTAAATGAAGGTATGCAGCTTTAGAACAGATATACGACTTTCGGCATTTGTGGAAAAATTTCCTTGTGGAGTAGATTTACATCTCATGTCATAAAGCGCTATATGTTAGCAAACAATATTTGTATATTAAAATTGACTTAATTATAAAGGGTCTTCGAAAAGTGGCGCCTGGATGCCAGAAGTGCGGAATCCCTAGGCGGTATCTTTTTTATGTCGCTTTTGACATTTATCAAGTAGACTGAAGTACGTGAAGCGTTGAAATTATTCAAACTTTTATGAAAATGATCGATCTTTAATAGCAACATATCGCAAAATGCTTCTTTTTTTGTGGAAATAATCGCCCGCATGAGCAGATAATTCAATGGTTGGTGAAAAAATTTCAAGAAATTGGCTCCGTTGAGAATAGCAAAAGGGATCAAAAACTGGGCTTTCTGTTGAGAATATTTGCAAAGTATTACTGAACAACCTTTACCATCGATATCTCGACGTTCTCAAGAATCATGAATGAACTGCTTGGCGGATTTTGCCAGCAGAAGTGCTCAAGGTGTACATTTAAATGACGACATTTTTCACATATGATTGTTAACAGCCGTATTTTGAATATTTTTGAAAAACAACATCTATTCGCGTCTTTTGAAAGACCCTTTATAATATTTTCCACTAAATAATGCAGCTTGGTTCACTTAGTATTCTTAAGAAAGAAGCTTCAACATTTGATGAAAGCACCCACCACTTCCACCAGATTTACCATATGAAAAGATATTGAGCGCCCAAACAACCTTTTCAGGGCCGACCCAACCCGGTAGACCTATAAAAAACAAATATCAAAAAAAATTTAATTTGAGTAAAAGTTAAAATGTACCCTTTTATACCCTTAACACTTATCTCTTTATGCTTACTTTTTTTATACTCACCTTAAACTTTTAAGTGGTGTAACCTTCGCACACGAACGTGGAAATCTATAGTGAAAAGATTTTTAGAGGTATGCTACGTAAACGACTGTTGAGTTCAATTTAATATTAGTTAAAATACTTTAATCTTTTTCAACTTTTCTTATTTGTTATAATTTTCTGTGAATTAAGTAGGTTTTGTTTGTAAAGAAATGTGTATAAATACGGAACATTTTGTAAAATAAATGTGAGAAAAAATTGTAATTTTGAATCAGAAGCAACATATTTTAAATTGGGAATTTTTGCCGCAATATCATCGCTACAATAACCAACAGGAATTTGTTTTCATCATTAGTGAGGTCCTTCGATCCGGATATTTCATCGCTTCAATCAACTTGGTCCTATCGCAACATTAAGAATTAAGGATTCTTCCTGCAAACGAATTTATAGCCGCCTTTAAGATTCTTCCCGCATCAATTTCTTCCTGCAGCGTTATTGGTCCTTCCCGCATCAATTTCTTCCTGCAACATTATTGGTTCTTCCCGCAACAGTTTTGTAGCTGCATACAGGAATCTCCCCGCAACATTTTTGGTCCTTCGAGCCGGATATAGTCACTCCGCTTGCCTTTTGCATATACGCATTCGCTTGTGTACATACATACGCGTAGCAAAAGGCGCAACGAATATTAAGAAAATTAATTTTGTGCATTAAATCGTGTGTACGTTTGTGCAACCGTTCCTTCATTTAACATCGCGAAAATTCTAAAAACCCGTCGTTTGCTTTTCTGTCATATTAAAAATGTCGAATTCCACTAAAACGCGCGATTCCGCTCTCAATGTCATTAAATGGTATATGGCAAAAAGTATTGATGAGGCATTCACTATGGATGCAGAGAATATTGCAAGCTACCTTCAGTTATTGAGTGAACAGTGGGTTCGTTTTAACGTTGCTCAAGACGATGTAGAAATTACGTGTGGTGCCGATGTTATTGAAAATGAAGAAAATGTGCGTATCCAAGCCGAAACTTGGTACTCTACAGCTTCAGCTAACTTTAGCCGCGTGAAAAATTGTCGTACTGAATCGCAAGATAGCTCCACAAAGGCATCTGTGTCCACGGTTATACGTTTACCGAAAATGGAGTTGCCCACATTCTCCGGTGACTCTACAGAATGGATTGGTTTTTTCGACGCGTTTTCTTCGTTAGTTGATAATAACTCTGCTTTATCAGATGGACAAAAGTTGCACTATCTCCGAGCCTGCTTGAAAGGTGACGCGTTGAAAATTATCAGTGGTTTTAAAATATGTGACGCAAATTACGTTGAAGCTTGGGGTCTATTAACATCGCGGTATAAGGTTATTCGTGTAATTGTGGAATCTCATCTTCGCGCGTTGGCTGAAATTAAAAGGGCTACGCATGACAATGCTGACGCAATCAAAGGTGTAATTGATGCGTTCCAACAGCATATTCGCGAGCTTAAAGCGTTGGGTCGTCCTATTGATTTTTGGGATGATTGGTTGGTACATGAGGTCGTCAGTAAGTTGGCATTCGAAACGCGTAAGCAGTGGGAGTTATCGCTCGTTAGTGATGATCCTCCATCTTTTGAGCAACTAATAACATTTTTAGAGATAAGATGCCGATCGTTATCGATGTTTACGTCGTCAACAACATCAGTACCAATTAAGGTTAAAACTGCATCAGCAAGCAAGTCGACAAATGTGTTCCACGCGGTATCAAAACAAAGTAACGTGTGTGCCTATTGTAGTGGACATCATAAAATTTACAGTTGTGAAAAATTTCGTGAATTGGACTTGTCTACAAAATCAAAGTTCGTGAAGCAAGGTCACATATGCTTCAACTGCTTAAGTTCAGGTCACTATAAAGACCGTTGTAACAGTGCTTCCACTTGCCGCATGTGTAAACAACGTCATCACACTCTGTTGCACGGTGCTTTGCAGTCAACGACCATTTCCGCAGTGAACAATTACGCGACGCATTCGTTATGCGCTGCTGACGCCACATCAAAGGTAAGCGCAAAAACTTTTGAACTTCCAGCAAGCGTCGACGTTCCACGCGTTTCTTCATGCTTGAACTCGAGCTCCAATCCACCCATAGCTGTAGAAAGAGTTGTGCTGTTATCCACCGGATTAGTGAAGGTACGCGACTGTTCTGGTAATTGGCAGCCCGCACGTGCACTTTTCGATTCTGGATCACATGCTTCCTTTGTAACCGAAGCGTGTGTGCAACGCTTAGGCCTGCCGCGATCAACATCTGAAGTTAGCATTACTGGAATTGGGTCAGCGCAAGGAGGACGAGCTAGAGGTGAAGTATCACTTTCTCTTTCTTCTTTCTCTACAAATCAATGCTTTACTGTCAAAACGTTAATTCTGTCTAAAATTACAAGCGACTTGCCAACACAGACTATAGCTACTTCATCGTGGCCACATGTCCGAGGTTTGTTTTTAGCCGATCCCCATTTTATGAAGCCTGGACGGGTCGATATACTGATTAGAATGGACGTTATGGATCAACTGATCTGTACAGAACTTCGTAAGGGTCCATCTGGAGCTCCTATGGCTCAATTGACGGTCTTTGGGTGGACTCTGTTTGGAAGCGTGAATGGAGCTGAGCCTGATATGCCACGCTTACAGTCGTTACTTTGCGATGTTCATTTGGATCGAGCATTGAACAAGTTATGGGAGTTAGAGGAAGCTCCGCAAAAAACGTATCTTACGTATGAGGAGCGTTACTGTGAAGACCATTTTGAAACAACGCATCGAAGGGAACCTAACGGACGGTTTGTCGTCGAATTGCCGCTGAAGCCCGATGTAGCTCTGGGAGAGTCGCGAAACTTTGCTATCCGGAATTTGTTACGACTTGAAAGAAGACTCGCTTGCGACTCCGATCTTCGTTTAAGCTACAATGAATTCATGAATGAACTCATTGACATGAAACATATGCAGGTCACGTCAGAGACTATGAATCCAACGTATTATATGCCTCATCATCCAGTTTTAAAGGAAAGTAGTACCACGACCAAATTGAGGGTTGTATTTAACGCGTCCGCAAAATCGACTTCCGGAAATTCGCTGAATGACGCATTATTTATAGGACCTCAATTGCAGGAAGATTTATACTCCATCTTACTTCGCTTTAGAACACACCGCTATGCTGTAACAGCAGATGTCGCCAAAATGTATCGTCAAATCTGAGTATCCTTAAAACACGCCGATTTGCAGCGCATCGTATGGCGTAGCCACCCATCCCTGCCTATTCAAGATTTTCGCATGGTTCGCGTAACGTACGGAGTGGCAGCTGCATCTCATCTAGCTGTCCGATCCCTTCAACAGACGGCAAGAGATTCGTCGAATGGTTGTGCTATGGCTGTTAGTGTTATTCTCAAGGATTTTTACATGGATGATCTACTTACTGGTGCATCTAGTAAAGAAGAACTTCGATTGTTGCAGCAAAATATTTCCGAAATATTGAGGGAAGGGGGGTTTGAACTTCGTAAGTGGGCATCGAACTGCGCTGAGCTAATCGCAAGCATTTCTAATGCATCTACGAACATATCACATTATATTGTCGACGATAAGGATGTTCACGCTTTAGGTCTTATCTGGAACACAGAAGGAGACTATATCACGTTTGCTATTAACTTGAGGGAACCGCCAGTTAAGTTGACCAAGCGCATGTTTCTATCAGATGCAAGTACGCTCTTCGATCCTCTGGGCCTGCTTGCTCCCGCTACTATAAATTCAAAAATTTGGTTTCAAGACATATGGCGCACTAAGGTAGGTTGGGATGATATCATTCCTGAGTCTATCGCAACGAACTGGTTGGAGCATCGCATAGAGCTCAAGCAATTGGCACATTTGAAGGTGAACCGTTGGTTTGGTACTGAAGTAGCTGGGTCATTTACGCAATTGCACGTATTCGCAGACGCGTCCGAGCGCGCTTACGCCGCCGTCTTGTATGCACGAACAACACAAAGCGACGGTAGCATAACTGTGTCATTAATTTCGTCGAAAACCAAGGTAGCTCCGCTTAAGCCGACAACGTTGCCACGACTTGAATTATGCGCCGCTCATCTTGCTGCTAAACTAGTGCGAAGCGTACTGCACTGCTGGTCTGAACTCCGTTATCCGCTTTTCGCTTGGACTGATTCTACTATAACATTGGCATGGTTACAAGCTCACCCCAGCAGATGGGTGACATTTATAGCCAACCGCGTAGCTGATATTCAAGAAGTTTTGCCTCCCGAATGTTGGAATCATGTTCGTTCTGAACAGAATCCTGCAGATTGTGCTTCAAGAGGTATAACTCCCTCCGAATTATTACGTCATCAATTTTGGTGGGCTGGTCCTATTTTCCTGAAAAGCAGTGAACAATTATGGAAGCAGAAAAAATCTAAAGAGCACACTACAGAGCTGGGCATACGAAATAGTATTCGTGCCCATGTGACTAATTCTACAGATTATTGGTCCGTGATGACAAAATACTCATCGTATTCTAAGCTGCGTCGAGTTATTTCCTACGTTTTACGCTTTTTGACTAACATTCGGGCTAACAGACGGCTTAATGTTATAAAGCGTTTTGGTACACCGAGTTGCCAAGAGTTATTTGAAGCTGAACTTCGCCTAATAAGGTATACGCAACAGTTTTATTTTTCTAATGAAATTTCTCTTTGCAGCGCTAAAAGACCAATCCCACTTCGCAGTAGTCTTTTGCGTCTGCAGCCCTTTCTGGATGGGACTTGTGTTCTACGTGTTGGAGGAAAAATAAAAAATGATGAAATCGCTCCAGATGTTAGGCATCCCATTATCTTGCCTAAGAATTGTCCGCTTGCTAAGTTAATACTCTGCGAAATACACAAGGTCACTTTGCACGCTGGGCCCCGCATTATGCAAACTGTCTTGCAACGTCGTTATTGGGTTATCGGCGCTCGTAGCTTGATCCGTAATATATACCATAAGTGCGTGAAATGCACTTATTTGAACCGCAATCTTACCACACAAGTCATGAGTGATCTACCTGTCATTCGCACAACCTACGCCCGTTGTTTTACTCACACTGCTGTTGACTTCGCTGGACCTTACCTCTACAAATTCACCCAAGGAAGAGGAGCTAAGGCTACCAAAGGCTACATCTGTTCGTTCATTTGTATGTGCACTGGTGCGATGCATCTCGAATTTGTTGGTGACCTGTCAACACCAGCTTTCCTAAATGCGTTTAAAAGGTTCATAAATCGTCGAGGTTTTTGTAAGGTCATGACATCAGATAACGGTACAAATTTCGTTGGAGCCGAGAAGGAGTTGCGCATTGCATTTCAACAGTGCATGGCTGATATTAAACTTCGCTCTTTCTTTGCGGACTCGAATATCGAATGGCGATTTAATCCACCGGCTGCACCCCATATGGGAGGTTACTGGGAGACCGGAGTCAAACGTGTTAAGTATCATTTAAAACGCGTATTAGGAGAAGTTCCACTATCATACGAAGAGTTCACCACACTTTTGACTGAAATAGAAGCTTGCGTAAACTCTCGCCCACTCTGTGACAACTCTGAAGCTGCTGGTGACTTAGAAGTTTTAACTCCCGGACATTTCATAGTCGGTGAACCGCTTAAGTCAATACCGGAACCTGAGGGTCAAGGGTTTCGTGGAAATCTTCGACAGCGATGGCTAGCAATTTCTGCCATGAGACAACATTTCTGGCGTCGTTGGAGAGACGAGTACCTCGTGAGCTTACAACGTCGCACTAAATGGTTTCACTCTTCACGCAACATTGAAGAAGGGGATGTGGTTGCTGTATTCAACGAGCCTAATCCTCCGGCGAAGTGGACGATCGCACGAGTGATCAAATGCCATCATGGTACCGATGGACGCGTAAGAGTAGTTACGTTGAAAACACCGCATGCCGAATTGGTTCGCCCTATAGTCAAACTTTGCCTTTTGCCAACGAAAGGAGATTTATTTCATGAAGAAACTAATAACTTATCGTAAATGTTTTTCAAGGCCTTTCATTTTCTTTTTAATATTTTATTTTGAACTTATTGAGATAGTTCAAGGGCGGCGGTATGTTGAGTTCAATTTAATATTAGTTAAAATACTTTAATCTTTTTCAACTTTTCTTATTTGTTATAATTTTCTGTGAATTAAGTAGGTTTTGTTTGTAAAGAAATGTGTATAAATACGGAACATTTTGTAAAATAAATGTGAGTAAAAATTGTAATTTTGAATCAGAAGCAACATATTTTAAATTGGGAATTTTTGCCGCAATATCATCGCTACAATAACCAACAGGAATTTGTTTTCATCATTAGTGAGGTCCTTCGATCCGGATATTTCATCGCTTCAATCAACTTGGTCCTATCGCAACATTAAGAATTAAGGATTCTTCCTGCAAACGAATTTATAGCCGCCTTTAAGATTCTTCCCGCATCAATTTCTTCCTGCAACGTTATTGGTCCTTCCCGCATCAATTTCTTCCTGCAACATTATTGGTTCTTCCCGCAACAGTTTTGTAACTGCATACAGGAATCTCCCCGCAACAACGACCGTTATTCGGTTCTGAGTGAATTTGACAGAATCAGCTGATGGGCTGACGTAACTTGGACCAAGAAGCGGTTTGTTTACGAAAAACTGAGGCAGTGTTAGTGCTATACCAAAAAAATCAACCAATGACAACATTTCGTTGCCATCTGAACAACAACTGATTGGAAAAGTGTGTGAATACATGCGAAATGATCGTGGAGAAATCGTCTGCCGCATCCTCCGTGACGTGGCCGTCAAAGTTCCCCCCACAATTTTTTTTTTCAGCATAGGTAAATAGCAAACCTGGTAATCTATAATCCTTAGTGAAAATAGGCTCAAATACAGGAAAATATCTTAAAATTAAAGCTCGCTGTTCATTTTTCTATTTACTAAATAAATTATTAAAAAACCTAAGCCTCGCCGAAGCGCAGGATTTAGCACCGTCATACATTTGATAGAGACACATATATTTTGTGATACTCACATGCCTGACTAGGAACCTGCTTCTAGAACCTTCTCCTCCTTCTTTATTCTAATAAACTTCGGTAAAAATGAAATAACGAACAGTTTTAGGGTAACCTGAGAACTTTTTGCTCAAAATGTCTTTTCCTATCCAATAGAAGGTGGGTAGGTATTTGTACAAGAGGATTGCACCAGCTTCTTCTACTGTTTTCCCTGTCCTAATGTCAATACTGCTAATATCCTTTGAAATTGCAAAAATAAGGAACCGTGGACTTTCGCACTTGCCCCATATAATGAATGCTCCATTTTTTTTTGTTTTTTTGTATGGATGGAAACAGCCAACATCTTCCGAAAATAAAATTCTTAAAACTCTACGCGATTTTTGAGGCACTTTAAACTTTAACTTTATTCCATCAAAATTCAATGGGTTACAATCTTGCACTCATGAAATGGTTCTAAGAATTCTGATTAAAAATTGAGAGGTTTTGATGGAAATTTGTTGATTTTTTCAAATTTGCACGAAGTTTGAAATTTAGATTTAGAAGGTTTCTGTAGGAGAGGGAAAAAATTGTAAATGCAATAAGAAGCAAATAAATGATCAAAACTTATCAGTAAGGCTCTGCACTAAAGTTATTAAGCACTCTGCATGATGAGGCTTCTTCTTCTTCGCAATTTCATATTTTTCAAATGATTTCAAATTTCAAAAATCCAACTGTCACTCGTGCGCTATATAAAACTATGCGGCCCACGGTTTGTACCGAAAACGCAAGACGCACATTCTCGACTGATAAAGAAAATTGTCCTGGAAATGTTAAGGTTGTACTATTTAAGTTCAAAAATATGCGCACAATACCACTGTGCCAACTAAATATCGTGCAATACCAATGAAAGTACATGCAACTAAGCCAGCGTCAGCAGTAACGGCAGCAGCGTCAACGCCAACGCTGCAACATTGGCTTAAGTAGTAAAAGTAAGTCGAAGAAAGCCTACAGAAAGCACTATAAGAATAGGTATAAGCAGATGAAGAATAAATGGCAAGGAAAAAAGAAGATTGGCCCGGCCGGCGCAGTGGTAAAGGCAAAACTTTTTTAATTTGCTGCTTGTCTGTTCACCCCGGCGCAGGAGAACCCCACACCAAACTCAAACTGGTGGCAGGCAGCTTTGCTGTCGAGGAGAGTTTGATTTGCTGAGGATTTTCTTTTACACTTTTTCACGCACAATGCAGGTTGCAAGCAGGAGCTTAGCGGCACATGTACGTGTGTGTATGTAGCTTCTATTGCATATGTGTGTAAGTAGGTATATACTCATACGTACTCGTCTAATGCATGCTTGGGCTTGTGGCGGTCGATGAGTCAGTGTAGCTACCGCTGCGAGAGCGGTGCGTTCAAAGTTCAACCTCAAGCAAAGGTGGAGCGGGAAAAGCGAGAATTCAACAACCAACTTACCACTTCAACAACACTACATGCAACGTGCATACATATGCAAGCATACATGTTAGTGTGAGTATGTTCTTTTTTGCAGTAGCTACTTGAAGTATTGTTAGCCCGCCAGCTTGTGTGGCAGGCAGACACGAGGCCGTTAATTCGCAGCGACCACTTGATTGTTGCATGGGCACATTGTTGCTCATAAAATTACACAATGCAACCAAAGCTGCTGCCACAACGCTGCCATGCCATAGATAACTGCTGCTGGGACTCACAGCGCCTAATTGGCAAGTGAGTGAGCGAGTGAGTGCAGTTGTGGTACAGAGTAGCATTTGGGGTTGGGTGGTTGGTTGCAACAAAAATTCCTTACTTGTGGTCTATGTATTTTTCATGTGCACATGTAAACAGTAAAATATAACTGTTAAGAAAAAGATATTATTTATCGTGGGAGAAAATATATGCTTTAGTCAGTCTAGGAGAGCCATCGCGTAGTTGAGGGAGTGAACTGAGGTGTTAATCTAAATCAACAACTCCTTTTGGTATACAGCTCTACATTTAACTGTTCTTGCTAACCAAATTTCTTGAAACACATTTTTTCTAACAGATATATTTCTTTGATACCCCGACTCAGCGACCGTTTTTATATATATATATATAATTGACGCGTACACCCGTTTTGGGTGTTTGGCCGAGCTTCTCCTCCAATTTTGTGGTGTGAGTCTTGATGGTGTTCCACAAATGGAGGGACTTACAGTTTCAAGCGGAGGTTTGCTATTAAAAAAAAACTTTTTCTTAATTTTGATCTTTCACCGAGATTCGAACCGACGTTCTCTCTCTGAATTCCGAATGGTAGTCACGCACCAACTCATTCGGCCATGCACCAACTCATTCCAGAGGCACCTGATGAATCTTCTGTGAATTTTTTGCGTTCCAAATTCCAAAACTCCACCTCTTTACAAAGCTAAACAAGCCGAAATTATCCTCTTCACTGTGGAGAATTTTATACGTGATGTTTTGTGGACCAGGATACTGATTTTGTTAATAATTTTACGAGTCATAATGTATATCTCCGCCTAGCAAAAATTTTCGATGTCACGTAACAGCAGAGGAAATTTCTACGCATTGACTCAAGAAGAGCCCCTGAAGGCGAATGTGTCTCACAATATTTAAATAAAGAAAAATTTGAGGACATTAAGACTCCAAAGAGCCAGAGTTGTAAGAAGCGACCACCTTGGCTCCTTAGCACCACAAGATCTACTCAGATTTCTTCGGAGGTCGGGTGGATTAAAAGAAAATTAAAAAAAGAACGCGAGTGCAGTACAATGGACCTAATGTTATCTGAGTGCTGTACTTGCTAGTTGTACCGACAAAAACTAAAAAAAATTGCTCCACAGAAAAAATCAACAAGTGTAGTTGAGGTTGCAATTGAAGAAATGCCTTATAGAGGCAGCATATTAGGCAATGCACGTATATATTCAACAACAAACAAACACGAACAACAACAGGAGGTATGCTATGCTAGTTCTATTAAAAATTTGCTGCTATCTTTGTTACTGTTTTTGCCACTGTTGTCGCTGTTAGTGTTGCCGCTATCTTTGTTTGCCACCGACACCGCCGCTGTTACGGCAATCTACTCATGTCGCAGTGGGTGTACAGTATCTTTCCAACAAATTAAGATATCAATGGGAGCTAGTTTGCTCTATAAAAAAGCGATTCTAGGCAAAGCATTGTAGTCAACGAAACATTGAAGTCAGCAAAGCCGGAAATACAATTTATTATTTAATTTTTACAAATACATTTTATTTATTATTTTCAAAAAATACATTTTTTTATTTTACTTTATTTTCTTACTAAGTTTAAAATATATACATTTGTATGTCTAGCTTACTCACGCTTAGTATTATGGTAATTAGAATAAAATTCTAGGAGATAAAACCTTGTGAGGTTCCACTCATTAGACCAAGTCGGTTTTGTAAAAAGTAGAATTTCTCGTTTCTAAAGTATCCAGAAGCCGATCTATTCTCAAATCAGTTGCAAAGATTTTTCAAAAAAATAACGAATCCGTTTTACTAAAATTTGTTTACTCCTCTTCAAGATAAAACTGACCAGTGCTTCCATAAAGGATTTTTTCTCACAACAAATTCGAACACTTTTTTAAGTGGAGCAACTTTATGGAAAATTATATTTTCTGGTGCCAACTTTCAGTAAATTACAAATTTTTATTTGCTAGAGGCATGTATCTACTATTATACATGTATAGGTATATAAATTTTGTATGGTTTTTCTTTTTTTTTTTCATATTAAATGTAGTTATTTTTGCTAGGCCAAGGCCAGCTTATACTGAGTAGTGATAGGAAACGAGGAAATAGCCATTGTGAAATTAAAATTTCACAAAAAATCTATCAAATATTTAACTTTGAAATGCTGAAAAGGTTAAGTAAAGCATTTGATTTATTTATCAAGGCACTTTAGCCAGGTGGCATCAGTGGAGCAGCTTATTTGACTTTTTTCTATTTATTTAGCCACCAAATTGTCAAATTTGGTTTTAATTACTATAAACGGTCAATCTTTGGCCGAAATTTTTACATTCTAGAGACTGAAGGTAAAAACGAAAAAATAATTGCTCTCTTTGGTTTCACTCCACTGCTCCTATCTGTTTAATGTGTCTTACTCTATACAGTAATACATATTTTGAAAGCCTTTTTTTCTGTGCGCAAAGCTCGATAATGGCTTTGCTGATTCGTTTGAAATTTTGGCTGTGGATTCTGGATGAAATTCTTATTGTATAATATTTGGCAAACAAATTTGCTAAAAATATAAATCGACAAGGAGTGGAGCGTGTACAGGTTGAAAGAAAGATTTTCATCATATAAAATCTTTTTTTTTTTGTTTTATTTAGCAAAAAAGTTGTTCAAAAACAAAATTGGATGATTAATTTTGCGCCACCTTTTTTTTGCACTCCAAACCCGCGCAATCTTTTAAAGAGTACAGGAAAGCTGGAAAAATATGATACCAAATATTGATAAATACATTTTTTTATTTTATTTTAATAATAATCTACGGTACAAAACCTGCGAGAGTAGACAAAAATGTAAAGAAAAACAAGCCATATTCGCCAACTAAAATATTAGCAATCAATAAAATTACAGTATTAAGCAACTAAATTTGAAATTTTTACAAAATCAAGCGTAGATTAAGAACAATGAAGGCTGCTGGAATGGGATAATGAATTGTAGTCTCGAAGTGCGCGAGCAAGGGGTGCATTACTCGCTCATTTCGGCTTAAAGTTTTCTCCATAAAAGGTTACAAATTACGAAGCCATCTTTGAGGAACATTAAAGCTTATAACCTCAAGTAAAAGTGGACAGCCGGCGATGACGATGAAAGGACTGCCCTCTTCTTTTCTAGGTATTCTAGATTAATTAGCTTTAGCCGAGAATCAAGAGGCCTCAAATCGTATAGAACGCAATGCCTGTTTTAGAAATATGTTAAAAATATTAAAAAAAAAAAATATAACAATAAAATATTAGGTTGGGGAATAAGGTGATAGCGTTTTTATATTTTCTTTTATTTTACAACGATTTGTTTGCTATTTGGCAAAGGATAAGTATTCATTCGATAGAACTCTTTTTGCTCCATAAAACTATGTTAATTGCATTTTTGAGTCATTTAATAATTTATTAGTTTAGATGCTTAGAAATGGAATAGCCAGGAGGCAAAAATCTGCTCTTCTGTGCTTTTCAGCGAAGTCAAAAAGCTACCAAAGTAGCCCGGGACATTTGCGACGGCATCAACATATTGGTCGAGAGGTGGGAAGAGGTTGTAAAGAGAAACGGGGAATATATAACTGATTAACTTACTGATATAATTATTGTTTTCGTAAAAACGCTACGAACTTACTCTCGAACCAAATATTTTAAATTAAAAAAATATTTGTTTTTAATTACCACGAAAAATTTTCAGTTAATACTGTATTATGATTGTACCTAGTTTATTGGCCAACAACTGTATATGTGGAGCATTGCTTTTGACAAACTAAGCAGTTGCATATGTTTTTTTGCTTCTTCCTTCTTTGTTTTACTTAAACACACATAAAAGTCGTTTTGTGGCAGCAGCCTTCACAAATTTTCCACATCACATTACTATCGGTTGTTGGCGTGCAATTGCTATCAACAGAACCTCTAGCATCCCTCTTGCAACACCTCACAACTCAAACCCCCTGAACTCTGCATTTCTAATTATAATTGTAATTGTTGTAATGCAATGGCTACTGCTAAAGCACTTTGTATGGCGGTTACTATTTGTCGAGTGAGGCAGTGGCATTTTTACTACCACTTGTATTTCTTTTTTTTTAGTTTTTATTCGTCTTCTGTTTGCTGCTTTGGTTCTAGTCTAGTTTTTTTTCGGCTGATGATTCTTTTGTTTAAACAATTGCGCCACTTTAATTGTTTTCAGATACGCATCTTTGCGTTGCTGTCTCGTTGTGTAGACATTGACACATGCAGGCACACAATGGCAGACTCACAGGCATACTCACACATACATACATGCAAGCAGACATGTGTCGAGGCATATCAACTTGCATAACTTCATACCTTTTATTTGTCCATTCTTCAGGGTTCATGTATCACTTCATACAATTTAGCTTTATGCCCCTATCAGAGAATGTAAGCTGTATGTGCAATGTGTTTGCAAAGCGCTTAGCCTCACCTACATACATGTATATATGCACTTGTATGTATGTATGTGTGCAACTATGAATGTACAAGTACTTTTGTTTGTAACCATGGCTGAGCGCATTTTAATTGTGTTGTTGAGACAATTTTCATTTTCATTTGTTTAGTTATTTTGTTTGGTTGTAGCCAGCTTTTTTTTTGTCTTTTTTGTTCTTTTTTGCCACAGTTTTTTGCTTGTAACTAAGTATTTATGCTTTTTCTTTGTTTTTCAAGTGTTGCGTGGCACTATTGTTAGTCGATTGCATTACAAAATTATTCTCCGTCAAAGGTCGTTTGTGGGTAAACGATTTTTAGGATTTAAGTCTTGGGAAAATGCTTTAAAAAAATTTGTTTTGAGTAAAAAAATGTTGGTGCATATTTATTAAAAATCACCTCAAATGGGTTGAAACTTGTTCGCAAAATTTTAGTATTGCATTTTTTTGGCAAAGTAAATTTAATCCATAGACAGACGCCGTGCCCGAACGAAAGCACTACAAACAAGAATTTCTTAACATTTTAGTGCATATTAAAAATCATCAGTAGTTTTTTTCTCTGGAGCGATCAACCCTTCCATAAGGTATTACTGCCTTTTTTACACTTTTCTCATAAGACGACACATCCCACTTAATAGAGAGTGACTGCATATGCAGATAACAAAAACAAAAATTTGATAAGAAATATTTGCATAGTAACCTTCACAGATCCGAGAGGCATGGATCTTTCCTGAAATGATTTGAGCAGAGGATAGATGCAACTTCTGATTGGAGCATCTCTTCAGCGGAGACATATGATTTTAACGATAGGTAAACGCACTTTCTAACATTGAGTCTAGGGCTCAACGAAATACTTGACTTTTTTTTGTTTCTTTATAGGCGTGTGGTACCGCGCTACCCTCAAGTGGCCTTCTGAAACCAAGCTGAGCCTATTCCTCTCCATCACCTCTCGCCGCGGGACAACCGTCAAGTATTACTTCTCGGGGAGGGAAGGTGATTAGTCGCCGTTGCTGTGTCGCAGTCTTTCCAGACGTCTAATCTCTTTCATAATCTCGGCCACTAAGTCGCATGCCGCATTCCACTGTGCCTTCGAGCGCAGCATGTGATGTACGAATGTTTCCGGCGAAGGAGGTTCTCCAAAGGTTCTATAGACCCTTTCTTTTGCAGAACGGAAGCACGAGCATGTGAAGAATATGTGGTGAACGTCCTCTAGAAGGTTTCCATCTCAGTAGTCGCAATAAGGATTGCCGTCGTGGTTAAACCTGTATAGACATGCTTTGAAGCATCCATGTCCACTCAAAAACTGGGTCAGGTAGAAGTCCCCTTCTCCATGTGGTCTCTTTAACCAAAGCTTTAGGTTGGGAATGTATCTGTGCGTCCAACGCCCTTTGGTCGAGTTGCCCTAATTAGTTTGCCACTCGTCGATGCATTTATCTCGTAACGCGGCCCGTCGGACACCGTTTTAAATGAGCTACATACGTGTAGTGCGCACAACCGGTAGGTAGACTGTAGACCTCGAAAGTATGATATATGATCCGTTTTATTCGCCCAGATTGGAGCACCATACAAAATTTAGCTTTTCACGACATTAGCCAGAAGCTGACGGCGACTTTGTTTTGGTCTTCGTACGTTTAACATCAGCCTCGACAGCGCCGTCGTGGTGGTGGATGCTTTTTGTTGGCGTACTCCAAGTGTGCTTTGAAAGACAGCCTTTTGTCTAACATTATTCCCGAGTATTTGATTGCTGGTGTGGTCGTTATGTTGAAGTCTCCGATTCTAAAAGAGATCTCTTCTGGCTTTTTTTCTGCTGGATATAAGGATTCCTTCGGTCTTTTGTTGCGCTAGGTCTAGCTTATTTTGGGCTCGCCAAGATTGCACGCTTAAAATCGCATGGATCGCATTGTTGCGGATATCGCCTAGAATTTTAGCCGTTACCACAACGGCAATGTCGTCGGCAAAGCCAATTATCATGGTTCTTTCTGGAATCCTGACAGAGAGAACACCGTCGTACATTATATTCCACAGCAATGGCCCGAGAACCGATCCCTGTGGAACGCCACTTGTTATTTGAACTTTTTTTCGTCTCTACTTGACGGTAGTAACGGGGATTCGGGTTGAAGTCCCACACTAACGAGGTTAGGCTTTTAATACATCCTCCTCATAAAAAAAAATAAATTTATAATGCATTTCCAGTTTTAGAGGAAGTGATTGACAAAAAAGGATTTTTTTTGTTTTCATTTCCAACTTTTTACCCATAGTAAACTAATTTCTTATATAAAATGTAAACATATTTTGCCTACAATAAAATGCAATTATGTTCTTTATCGAAAAAAGTGTTTTGAAAATTTTCAAACTGTATGCACCCAGTATCCTCTTTTGAGGATGTCATTTTTTCCAACTAAATAAAATTAAATAATTTTTTTTCTTTGTCTTCCTTTTGATACAATTTACTTTTAGGAAGGAGTAAAAAAATGGCATGTCCACATCCAAATATTGTTAGTGGCCAAATGGGTTAGTTTTTCGTCCCCAATGTTGAGCAATGAGTTAATTTCCTTCTCCATTTCCTTCTCTTATCTCAACTATTAGTGGTTGTTTTTATTTTCACTAACGTTATAAACTAAAATATATAAATAATATATCTGCGTGCCCCGAAGTTCTTATAAAACTCATACGTGCGACCTGGTGTTTATGTAGTCAAGCACAAAACAGGCAACGCTCATAGAGGCAATGTTTTACTTTCCCGCGAGAGGTGAACGAAAACTACAAAGTTACGCAAGAATCAATCACTTTGATCGATTCGTGAACTTTAGTACACTAGAGAGAAAGCCAGGTTTTGGAGCCGAAGTTTGCCTTAAGCCACAAATATTTCCAGTAAATTTTTTTTTAGAATTCTGTTCAACTGACAAACCTTGGCTAAACTCACATATGGACACATAGCCAGTAAAGTACTGTGGAGTCGTCTTCGAGTACACCTCACGGGAAGTGGAAACTGCAGAAACTGCTTTATTAGCCCTTTAAAGAAAATTCATCCGAGTGGCCACACTAAGTGCTCCTCTTGGCTGAAATTGAGAGCCTGAAAGATAGGTAGATATAGAATTAGATATAAATAGAGCTTTAAATTTCGCCCTTCAGATCTTTTGTGCTCCCTACTCATCACAATAATTCATCGGGACGCAGTTCTATCAATAAACATTGAATTGTGCTTAGTCGAACTGGAATGTGCGTAAGTGGCTCTCTTCCGGCCGCACTAGGCTGAGATGCTTACTTCTTCTTCTCGATACGGCACTGCATTTGGGAAGCAAGTATAATGGTGTTTCTTGGCAGAGATCGTAGAATCGGTAAGAGTGCCTATGAACAATCTCAGTTCGTCCATAAGGAGATTGAGAGCACCGCAGCTAAAAATAATCCACCTAGTAGCGTCTGAAATACGTTAACGGCGGCTACAGCGGGAACTGCTCAGCGTCTGTTCACCAGGCTAGATGCGACTGATAGCGGGTGGCGGTCATGTAGCATGCGACTCACTATATAAACTCGTTTAAACGGTAAAAATTGTTGTCCTAAAACTTGCAGCACGTATCCCACTGACGCATACGGGGTTGCGCAAGGTTGGTACCTTTATCATAATACTACAGCACCCAAGGAACCGAAAATAGCCTTGAATAAAAAAATCAATAACAAGACGATGACCTTTGGCTTTCGTATAAGGACTACATAAGGAACATGGAATGTTTTAGGATGTTCCAAGGAATAAATCTATAACATAAAAATGGATCGCAAAATGTGTTGGTAAGCGCATAACTCAACAACGCATGGACAATTATTTTTTTAAAATGTTTCTTGAAGTCCAAGGATGGTTTTTGCGGCAAGCATTGAAAATTTCCGGGAAAACCCTAAACAGCCTTTTTCTTTTTCCCATAAAAATATTGCGCGTTCGCGTGTGTGTGTGTTTGCGTTGGAGGATCTAATGCGTTCACACAAAAGTGATAATATCGTGAACCCGAGCAAATTGTAAAGTTAAAATATGTAAGAGCTATAGATTTGATTGGCCTCGCAATATTCTTTCCATTGTTTTAGTTTCAGAACGAGTTAAGGAATGATTTCATTCACGAATAATAAATAAAAATAGTTAAGTAAATTCTAAGAATAATCATGCAGGGCCAAACAAATCCAAACACATTTTAAGAATACTAAAACATAAACATTATTAATTAATCTAGATACCCCATGTTTCTCACATGGTCAATTTTATGTTGCCTGTTCGAGTGTTGGAAAACCATCAGATTTGTTGGTATATTCACCAGGTAATCAAACAAAAAACATTGTATATCTTAAAGCACTTAAGCACTATCTCTTTAGATTATTTTTCAATCAGGTTTGAACCTTAGCTTGAAGCCCTCTGGCAAACATCCCAGTCGGGGTTTTTAGTAGGTCCCAAAAAGGTGGCCAAAGTTCGTGGAAGCGAAGATACTTAGGTCACCCGAGCTGACCCTTTTCTTTAATTCTCCTGAACAGAACCGTCACCATGATGATAGGGCGATGTGTGAGGGTCAGCAGAGTAAAAACGTCTTTAAGTCTAAGTATAAACTGGTACATTCAAAATCTATTTGACAGAACGAAGTCTGTCGAGTCCGCTAATATATGAAATCAATTAGGCTCTAGGAGCGATTTTTCGCAAAGGTAAAACATGGTTATGGATTTCAGGTACTAATTTTTTTTTTTTATTTGTTTTTGTGGTTTTAACGAAAGTTTTTTCAACAATTAGTATTGACAAGTTGTGACTATTTGTTTATTTATTTTTTAATTAAATTATTTTTGTATAAAAATATAGTTCCTTCAAGCTTTGTATTTCAAAATTTAAAAAATTTTGATCAGAAAAAAATCTCGTGCATCAGTCCCTACAACGGAAAAAAAGGACAACACCTTAAAGGAGAAAAATTATCAAAAATCAACGAGAATTTTGAGCGACTTCAAACTTACATTTTATTATATTAAAATTTAATGAGTTATAAGGTTGCGTACCTTAATTAAAAAACAAAAACTTCTGAATAAAAACTGTGCAATTTTGATGAAAATTTGTCGCATTTGAAAATTTGTTTGAATTTTGAATTTGAGTTTCCCAATTTATTTCTGCACAACACCTTTGCATGTAAGTAACTTAATACTCACTCTGTACTCAATGCATGTGTAAATGGGCACAAAATCTACACACACATACAATTACATACCTTTTTACCATGTTCCATTATGTCGACAATTGCAATTAATGAATTGCATTGCCTGTCCCAGCCATTCGAAAGCAAGCAAACATACATCCATACAGACATATTACATATTGTATCTGCATGCGTATGTATGCTATAATACATTTGTCCGCAAATTTACAATCATTCACTTTTATTTACTTTAGTTACTCGACTTGGCTATTGTTGATTTTATTTTGTCCATTGCTGCTTTTGTACGTTCGGCTCTACGCTTATGTGTGCTCCTGCTGCATGATTGCTACTGCGGCTGTGATAATGCCCACCAGTCACCGCAATGTGGTTGAACCCACCCTGTTTGAACTTATAACAATTGCAGTAGTACCTACAAAACAGCAACAGCAACAACATATGTACAACAATCAATATAACAATAACTAAAACAATCTATTCATGCATTCGTACGTCATTCAAACGAATTAAAAATGTATGTTTGTATGCATGTCTAGTTTTTTTTTTGTTTCTTGTTAAACGTTTCACATTACCAAAACCAAAAAGCAGAGCCCAAATAGTAAGCAGCGCGTGTGGCAGCAATCGCAACTATTAATACCAGTAGAGGGCCTGTGAGAAATGGTTGAATAGAGCAAAGTACTTCAATTTTAGGGGCAACTTCAGACAGCCAAACCAGTCGGATTTTTCTATGAAAAAAAAATATAGTAATAAAATAATTTTTATGTTTGATATCAATTTCCATGTAAAAAAGCGTAAATCAATAAAATAAATTGGAATATGAAAAAAAAATTCTTGAGAAAAAAGTTAAAACTTTGGTATTACCCCGTTAAGGAAAGATGTGGGCTAACTGATTAACGGCAGCACGGGTGCTAAATTAAAGTTTCCAGTGAAAGCTAAGAACTGAAAAGTATTCTCACTCTTTAGAATTTTATTCATAATATAATGGGTGCAATGGTAATGAGTCTGAACTCTGGTGTATAGTAGATTAGACTTGCGACTTAACGAGTTAACGAA
This sequence comes from Anastrepha fraterculus, assembly GCA_037575425.1. Lineage (NCBI taxonomy): Eukaryota > Metazoa > Arthropoda > Insecta > Diptera > Tephritidae > Anastrepha > Anastrepha fraterculus. Next base: position 173,810 of record JAYXIM010040325.1, read on the forward strand.
TCGTGGTTCATACAATGCGCTTTAGTGCCCAAAATTTAATGGAATATCTCAAGTCGATAAAGCTAATTTTTTTTAATTTTATTGCAATCTGTTTAAAATTTATACATTAAAAAATTTATATAGCGTGAAGTCCAAGTTCACTAAAAAATTTGCTCACCTCATGCTCTTGAAAGGAATAACTTACTGCACATGAAGTGAGAGCCATGACATTTTAAGGTTGATTTTATAAATATACTGTTTTTTAGTTTTATATGGTTTGAAGAGGTGCGTACTGTGTTGGTTGAATTATGGCCCTGACAAACGGGTCGGGGTGGCTGGACAAACGACTGCTGTATCGTTTTATCTCGCCCCGTAATGAAGGTAACATAGCATTATTGCGTATTAGCTCATTACCAGAGTAAATTGGTGATTATTCGCAGTGTCTTTACTGTCTCTATGATGTCAGTAATCCTTTTCGTAACATCTCATAGTAACTGCGCAGCAATGATACTTCAAAATATTGTAAAAGAAATAAAGAAAAATTGTAGCTCAAACTAAGAAAAAATTATACTTGATCGTTTTTAGGTATGTTTGTGGAGGCTGGCTCCGAACTCCAAGTCGCTGGGTCCTATTTTGAAAGTTCACTTTGAAATCGGTTTTAGGTTCATACAAATTTTCGTCGTTGGTGAGTCCTAAAAACAGAGCAATTCGAGTTTTTTTATACCTCTTTGATGGTTAAAAGTCTGCAAAACTTCGCTTAAAACTTCCTACAAGGCCGCCTAAAAAGTTCGAATGTACGAGTACATACATACTCCTTACGCGACTGCCATTGACTTACTATACTTGTGCAAGTACATGTAACATTAACGCTGTACTTCGGGAGCGGGTAGTTTTTCAAATACTCTATTCACTTTTCATTTATTTGTGGTTTGTTTTCGCTTTTCAAGGCGCTACAGTTCAAGTTGCGGTTAACAATACGTATGCGGACATATGTTTGTACGTTGCCTTGCTTTAAGTTTGATTTTTTTTTTTAAACTTATATACACGTATATCTGTATATATGCCCGCCTCATCTACATGCAATTAGTGACCTACCGTCTTGCAACTTTGCAACATTTAAGCTCAACTATTTCAACAAGCTATGGAGACCAAAAAAAAGTGATGTAAGAAATTAGCTGTGACTTCTTGTGAGGGGAAGTAATAGATGGACCTCCAAATACTTATTTCTTGTTGTTGTCTTAACTTAACAATTTAATTACCTATACTGGGTGAGTGCAATGATTTAGGAACACTAGGTGTAGGAATTTCCAGGTGTACTGCCCATCACTAGACTTGGAGTGCATTAAGGATAGAAACTTCAATGGGTCCCGGGTCAATAAAAGGCATTAACAAAAACGAGGAAGCTGTTTCATTAGCTAAAGAGGTAGTGGCAACAATGTGTACCAGTAGAATCCGAGCGGTTGGTGTCGATGGGATTACGCGCCATCAAAGAAGAGCTCAGAAAAGGTGATAGAAAAGGCCGCGAGAACTACAAAACCTAATGTTTTCTTATATTTCGAAAGAGCAATGTAGTATTAGGGCGGCCGAATGGATTGGTGCGTGACTAACATTCGGAAATGCATAGGTTGGAATCTCCGTGCATAAAAAAAAAACAAAATGATGAACAAGTTTTTTCTAACAGCCTTCGCCTCTCGGGAGGCAATGGCAAACCTCTTAGTATATTTCTGTCATCAAAAAGCTCCTCATAAAAACCCCTTGCCGTTCGAAGTCAGCTTAAATCTGTAGGTCCCTCCATTTGTGCAACAATATCAAGGCGCACACCACAAATAAAAGGAGAAGCCCGTCCAAACATCTTACAGAAGCATACGCACCAATATTTATTAATTTTTTTTTTTTTTTTTTAATGTAGTATTGGAGGATCGTCTGGTGTAAGAGGATGCAATGGATTTTAAGGTCACTTCCTTTCTGAAGCATAACTGAGATTTAATTGAGAAAAAGGAAAGACAAAATTTATTTTATTTTTATTTTTTTTAATTTTTCTCAGTGAGCAAAAAGTAAGGTAATATGGGATGTATTTATATAAGACTTTGAATCAACTTAAAATTTTTTGCATTGATTTTTTTTTATTGTTTTGCACATGCCGGTAAAGCTTTTTTTTATATATTTTTTTTTTATTATGTCCAAACGAAATTTGTTGGCGCATCGCACTCAAACGAGCAAATGCTGTAATTTTTGAAACTAAGAACTCTGGAGAAGCTATCAGAGCTCTATCAGATCATCTGAAATACTCTTAAGATTTTAAATTGGCTTAATAGCACTGCCATACTTCATCTATATAAAACAAAGAAAAAAGGTCGAGGTGAATACTTCATTGAATACTTTTGAATATTAATTTTTTATTAGAATTTTTTTTTGGTTTTTCCTTATAAAAATATAGTTTTGCTATCATCTGAAATATTGTACTTTTAAGATTTTTAATAAGCTGGGCTTATGGGTCAAATAGCCCTGTCACACCTCATCTTTATTTAAAAAAAAGGTCGAAGTGAATACTTTATTAAATACTTTCGAATATTTATTTTTTATTTTTATTTTACTTTTTGTTTTGTTCTTTATAAAAATATATTATAGTTTAAGCTGCAAAAGGAGCCACAGACTTTAAAAATATACTTTCTTTGTAAAAAAGTATTTAAAAAAATTCAGCAAATTTCTATCAAGGTTTCAATTTTTCTAGGAAAACTTTGAGTATGCAGTTTATAGCCCAATGAATTTTGATACTATAAAGTGCAATTGTGGAGGGTTTCAAAAATCGCGTTGATTTTTGCGAATTTTTTTCCGGCGGTCCGTTGCATTTTTTCCACATATAAGAAAAAAAATTCGAGCATCCATAGATGTATACGGAGTTTTTTTCAGTAACTGTTAATATATTGTAGAATATGAAAATGTGCTGTCTTCCTTCTACTGCTTACACGCGCTTCAATTTATTCTTTTCCAATCTGCCTTTAAATTCTTTCGTTTACTTTTTCCCCCGCCTGCTCTACCATTTCACATCGCCGCAATGTACTCTTTTAATTAAATTGCGTATGAGAGGCATGCCCCCTCCCCGCTACCCCAACCACCAAGTGCGGTGAATCATTTCAAGAAAACTTTTCACTATACAAATACACAACCACATGCACTCATACCACTCACACCACGCAAGCATAGAGGCCCAAGGCAATCGCCACCGTCCCTGCGTCTATCTGTAGTATCTACTACTTACTTACGCTTAAGACTGCTTACATTTCTAACTGTTAACTGTCTTAAGTGGATTTGCAATTTGGGCATTTGGGTCAGACACAACGCGAAATCCAAGGTGTTCATATACTCGTACATTCAAACTTCGTACCACCTTAGCGGACTTGAGCACTGAAGTCTCAACGCAGCAGCTGTACTTTTAATCGCTTAAATTGCACCGAAAGTTCTATGGCTTGTATGTTTAGCAGAGGCTCAGTTTTTAGTGCCTGGTTTTGTGGTTAAAAGTGCAATTTTTCCACGATATACTATTTATGTAGCGTACGCTTTTACACAGGCGATTGCATTGCGAACTTAAGGCGCTTACTTACAACTGTACGACGAAGTTAGTTGGAGCAAAACTTCCTAAGCCACGAACTAAACTATGATTATGACTAAGAAAGCTGTTTGCATTTGAGCGAAGTGGTTGGTTGGTTGGTTAAAGTGGTGATTCTTCCAAAATCCAACTAGCGCTTCCGCGCCATTTTGTTGCCACATCCTCGTTACCAACTTGTTTAACGGTTATTTACAGCATAACTATATCCAGTCTGTGCGGTTAAGGAACCTTATTAGGTTGTTAGCGTCTAAGCCAGATAGTTGTTCGAGATTCTCGAACAGCGGTTGGCCCAGGGTTAACATTCTGTCCTTCCATAGGGCAGGGCATTCACAGAGGAAATGGAAGATGGTTTCCTTTTTCTCCGGTTGTTTGCAACTGTGACAGTATGTATTGTGAGGGATACCCATTTTGGCTGCTTGTTCTCCGATAGACCAGAAGCCAGTTAGGACTGCCGTTAGTCTCCAGGCGTCCCGTCGTTTCATTCTTTTTAATGCCGACGATTGCTTGAGGTTGTAGGTGGGCCATAACGTTCTGCTAATTTTGCATTTCGTCTGGACTTTCCACCTACAGTCTGCGATTCGGAGGTATTTTAGGGAAATTGTGCTCTTGACTGCACCTAATGGTGTGAGTACCGATTCTGCAAGAGTGTTATTCATGGCAGATCCCCCTCTTGCCAGTTCATCTGCTTTTTCGTTACCTTCAATGTTCCGATGTCCCCGGAGCAAAGTGAAGGCTGAATAAAATTACATAAGCTCTCTTACCTTAGAGGTGAAAAGTGCTCGGTCTAAGTCAATTGCGCTTTCAACTCCAGAGATGTTTTAAGATGTGGCGAGTTTTTTCCGCAAGCTGCTTTACAGCAGTAAATTACGCACTCAGCTTCGGTTATCCATATGCGAGCTATTATGGCCCTTGTGACCTTCACTATCACCACGTAGATATTAAATTCCATAAATACACTTCTCTGTAGCTCATTAGATTAATTAAGGAACCTCTGGAGATAAGAGGTTTTGAAAAGGCATCCGGCGGTTATGCGGTGTTCTTCGAGAAATATTATATTCTATCTTTTCATTTTCATCCACCTGGTTCACAGCCGCGAAAGAATACTCACAAGGGTGAGTACTCTACTTACCCCCTGCCATGGCACATTGTGGTTGATGATTTGTATTATTGTTGATGTATTAAATGTTTCAAACGACAATGACTCTAAGCCTGTGTATATGCCAATGGCATCACCATAACTCGATAAAAACTAAAAGAAAACTCCCCAAACCTTTGGACGATCTGCTAAATGTCTCTCCTCTAACTCTAAAATGCCTAAAAAGAATGTACTCGTAGTATTTTTTCACAAATAAGAAAATACCCATACAAAATTATTAAAGTAACTTATATGAAAATTTTACCAAAACACATTACCACTTTTCTTAACCTTTTTCTTCCATTTAAATTGAATTTTGAGCTTTGGTGTATTTAGGGATTTATAGTAGAATTTTCTGGCGAATATTTTTCTAGTACATTTTAACCCGCTATATCCTTTTGGTAACGGGTTGTGATCCTTGATAAGACCATATAAGTAAGTAAGTACAGGTAATTCCGCTGTGTTGAGTATTTCCTGGCCTTTCCACAAAAATGACAAAAAATACACATCTATTGAGAAGTTAGCCGATAAAAATGCTCCACAAAAATTATACCCGTTATTTTCTACACATCATTGATGAACACATCTTAGAACTAATATGTAAGGATAACCAAGTTTTTTATGGTGATTTATCATTACAAAAGGATGAAAACGTTGGCCCAACTAAAATGAAATTCAGACGAAAACTGTCGGAGCGCTGGTACACGTACATTTTGTGTCCTCTCTGCAAGATTCCAATGTAAAAAGCATATAATTTTGTTGTTGTAATAAGTCACGATACCTTCAGACGAGCGCGACATCATTTTTTCATGATAGCTGAGTTGATAATTTTACTTTGCGTCTTGCGTAACAAAATTTGCACTCGAGACTGGTTAACCAAAGCGAAATTCTCTTAAATAGTGTCTGCAATCTGAACTCGTTCGCCTTAATTTGGTTTACTAGAATAAGTAAACCACGACCAAAGCTCACACCTGAAGTTTCAGAGCTCGCAACTGTCCTTACAGAACAACAGGCCTATTGGCCCGCACGCCAGGTGCTGGGGCATATAAAAATTACCGAAGAAACAGTAAGGCTTCAAATGTACAGGAGTCGGTTAAGTATTTACTGTAGATTTTCAGCTATAACATCGGAGCGGCGGAGCCAAACTGGGAGCATGTGAATACCATCTTCTGTAAGATTCATCCAACCTTAACCTCCCAAGCTGTAAATGAGCTTTTATCAACTTCGCTGATTGGTTTCAACACACGTCACCCATATATTACGGCATTAAAATAGCACTTATTTGCTAGTTGGACAATGAGTCTGTACACCGCCTTCTTAACCTAACCTAACCTCTCCCATAATTCCAAGTATCTGCGTTCCTATCCCAACACAACAAAAAGCGAGGCCAACTTCTGCTGGTAAAAGTAAAAAAATACAATAAAGTATGTGCGCCAAAGATGTGTGCATGTATGTGTGCATTTCCAAGGCTGCGAAAGTTTGGAATTCTTCTGTTGCCGAACAAATTAAATTAAATCCCAAACAAAATTATGACAGAACTTTTCGAACTACGCAAAAATTTAAGGCACAACATAAAACAAAATCAATGTCAGCACGCAAAAGTAGACAAACGAGAAAAAAGATGAAGGAATTACAAAAAGAAAGTGCGGTGGCAGCAGGAAAGAAATAAAATGAAAGAAAAAATTTCAAAACCCTGAAACAAATTTGGAAAAAAACTGCGAAGCGCTGAACACCGAAGAGACAAAACTTTGGCAAATGTTTATTTTGGCGGTAAATTATGAAAATTTTTTGCATGCAAACGAGAGAGAGCTTTCTGCACAAGTAAAGCGAGGCAAAAGTAGAGTAAATAAGCCACACAAGGAGACAGACAAACAGACAGACAGCTGCACTGGGTTGTCTAAAAAGGTCGGTAGCAAATTGTGATTGTCAATTACAAGTCGAATATCTACAACGATGAACATTTGAATGAACCGAATTTCCTGCTTGGAAAATTTGCTGAAACGCCACAAAATTGATGATGAGATAAAATTTGGTGGAAAATGGGTCATGTCCTACAATAAGTAAGTAAAGTGAGCTGTAAAACCAAATAAGGTAGATAGATAGATTGATTTGATTTGAGATTTGCACTTCGACCTCTTGGTCTTTTGTGTCCTCTATTTATCACAGTAACTCATCCAAACCCAGTTCCTTTATTGAACTCAAGATAGTGCTGGGCAGGGCTGAGCGTATAAGCCTTTCTTCTGGTCACGTTTGACAGAGATGTCTCAGCCTTCTCAGCCTGCATTGAAGCATTAAAGTTTCTTGAGATCACCGACAAGAGCCAGGCAACCATATCTCAATACCGTACAGATGACTGCGCCCATGAACGTTTTCAGTTTATGCTTTGGGAGGATTATAAGTTTCATAAACCTCTTTTGATTTTACCTCCCAGTAAGGATTTCGCCTGGCGTAGGTCCACAATTTGGTCTCAGCTAACCTCCCTTAGCCTTAGCTCTTCACTCCTAAGCCAAAGAAGGTAACGAACCCTCTTTTACGGAATTAGAAGGGAGTGGTATCTCAAGAGCTGTCATCATTTGATCAAACGTTCAATTCTGTTCTCTACTGCCTACAGTTAATGATATGAATTTTATAGTCTATTGATGAGAATTGTTCAACAAGAGCGTTCGTTATATTCCATCAAGACAATGCCAGATTTCCTTAAACCCTTTGATGGAGCAACAAAAATTGAGAGAGTTCGACTGAGAAGCTTTCATGAATTGGAAAGTTTGGATTTTGCACCATCAGTCTAGAATATATTGATCTTAACAGAGGTGACCCTGGGTGACTAAAACCAGCGACCAAAATGTATGTATTATTACAATCCTCCACTCCTTTACAGGTCAAAATCCATTTCGTTCATTTGCTTCTAGGTACGGTGGTTGCAGGAAGCGAAATCCAGCATTTTAAGAGCTTTACAGTGACACAGTACTCGTTCTGATGTTGTATGTCCTTACGTTATGCCAAAATTTGACAAGTGTTTCGTCCTTCTGTGCAATGATCGGTAAAAAAAATCCGTTACTCAGACAGACTGATTGGCTGATTGTCTAAATTGGTCTTAACAAAAAATATGTAACTACTCAGACTGATAGAAAAGCTTTAGATTTAGTACTAGTCGCCTCTCGGCAGCCAATGGCACACTTGGGAGTGTATATCTGCCATGAAAAGCTCCACATAAAAAATTGTCTGCTGTTCCAATGTAGTGTAAAACTGTTGGTATCTCCATTGGTGGAACAACATCAAGCTACACATCACAAATTAAAGGAGGAGCGCAGCTAAGCCCTCAACAAAGGATGTACGAGCCGCCGTGGTCGAATGGTTTGGTGCGTGAACGCATTCGAAAGTGTTCAGGTTCGAATGTCCGGACATGAAAAATCAAACGACAGAATAATGTTCCCTAATAGAGGTCGGCCCCTTGGCAGGCAATGACAAAATTCCGAGTGTATTTCTGTCATGAAAAATTTCCTCATAAGAAACCATCCTCTGTTTGGAGTCGCCCCTCCTTTTGTGGTACAACATCAACACATCATATATATATATATATGACGTTGCACCTGTTAAAATGAAGGAGTACCTTGGATCCCCTTGCTAGTCTCTTAGTAAAGAAGGCTTTCGTCCGGTAATGATCGCCTTCCTTAGCCATCTGGTTGTTATAGCTTGGCAGTCCGTAAAAGTGTACTGGCTCGAAAAATCCCTCGGCTTTTCCTTTACTTGCAAGAGCAATAATTGTCTTGGATCTCTTTGCTGATATCTTCAAAAGCATGGCTTGAACTTTGATATTATCTTCCGTATTCGATTAGTAATGTAGAACCTGCTCCTCCATCTGGATATCACAGTAGTGTCAAAGTGAAATGCTTGGCAATCTGTGGAAGAGTTCTGGTTCTATAAGTTTCTGAGCTACCCCTTTAGCAGCCAAAACATCTGTCACTTCATATGAGGTGTATTCAGATCATGAACGCCATGTGAATTATTAGAGGTCCAAGAATTATTATAGTCCAGCTTGAAGGTAATTTTAGATGCTTTCTAAGCAAGAAACGCTGCACGGCTGCTGGAATGTGCAAATGTGTTTCTTGGTTACCCTACTTTTGGCATACTTTCACAGGTATAGTTCTATAGAACGCACCGCGGTGTGGGAAACAGAGGTGCCTTGCCTTTCTTCTGTGTAAGATAGGAGTTTTATAGGTAGTATGCCTCAGACTCCTGCTTCGACGTTGTCGTCTGTCTTGTTGCCAATAATATTGCGTCAGTCTACCATTTGTGTCCGTCTTCGCAAAGCTATCTTCTTGGAAGCTTATATAGAGCCTTGCAAAATGCAATTGAATCAATTTTCCGCTCAGAAAACTCTGATGCTCAAGACTAAAAGAATGATTGATATAATCAAGTTATGAAAAAAGATCAGAAGTAGATTAAAATGGCAAAAAGTTTCTTGAATGAAGTTTATTGAAAACATTTTTTTTTAATTTACTCAAATTTGTTAGCGTAGCTGTTAAGCTGCCCAATATATGCATTTTTTAGATAAAAGTTGTGTGGTATATAAAGATAAATTTTATATGTACATATATAAGTTATACACTCCATAAGTACATATGTATGCGTAAGTATCCAGATGCCTCTATGCGCGACTGGGTCTGTAGGTGTGTAAATTTTTTGCAACTTTGGCAGTACTTTCCTGACAGCACATAAATAAGTACATATATACCTAAGTATATATATACCTAAGTATATATGTCATTCAAAATTCTTTTTTCGTTTATTTCATGCTTTATTATATTTTTATTATTATTTTCTTCCCTTTTCTCTTACCGGAAGCAAGACAGTGCGGCAGGAAGGAAGACTTTTTGCAACTTTTCGTCACGTTCTCCAGGAGAAATAGTCGTCGACAACCTACATAAACTTGTCAAATAAATAACAGAAATATGGGTAATAAAAGTAAAAGGAAAAAAGTGAGGTTAGGAAGCAGCAAATAAAATGTGACGAAAAGAAAAAATTCTATAGAAAAGAAAGACAACAATCAAATGAGCCGATGTATGCAAAACTGCGGGAAGGACAAGCTGAGCCAATATTTTGGATATAAGAAATGATGAATATGGAATGTAAGAGAGTAGAAGAACTTCAAAGCAAACAAAAGAAATATAGAAATATTAAGAAAAAACCGGCAGCAGGAGGAAAAAGTGGGAGCCGAAAGGTAAATTTGGTTATAAATGAAAGAAATAACAGAAAAAACTGATAATAAGGGGAAAAAGTGGGAGGCAGAAATAAAATTTAGAAATAAATAAAATAAATAGCAGAAAACACTGATGGCACAAGTAAAAATTGGAATTCGAAACTTACTTCGGTCGAAGCACAATTCAAAATACGACGTGAAATGGTGAAGAATGAACGAAACGCCAAGCAGATAACGCGCGGGTCACTAAACAGCTGTACCAAGTGAAGTGACTAACTTTGTTATGCCACTATTTACACACAAAATCCTACAAGCTAGCATTACAAGTAGAAGGCACTGCGAAATTTTTGCCCCAATCACGGTAACCAACCACCTTCCCAAAGACTTCATTTGCCCGTGACTAGGAATTTGCCCTGCTTTTTTTCGATGAGCTTACTTTAGTATTTTTTTTATAATAAAAAAGTACCTTTACTCTTCACTAGCTGAGCTACATACATACATATGTCAACCTGCTTTCCCGAAAGCTGCGGCGCCGCGCATTTCAGCTACGCACAACACACACCCGCGCGACCCCATTTGGCAATCAAACGCAACGGAGCGGCTGCATGAGTTTTTTCGTGGTTCTTCTGCTTGCTTTATTGGTGATGGCAATTATGGGTGGCACGTTTTGTGTGACAATTTATTGAATATGAAGAGCAACTCAGCGAGCTGCACCTAATAAATCAGTAGAGTAGAATATAAAAACTCAGCAAAAACGAATGAAAAGAAGAAAAATTGGAATGAAGAGAAAATCCTCGAAAAAGTAGTGAAGCAATGGAGAAGTGGCAGTTGAAGTGGATTTTTTATATAGTTATTTGTGAAAAATATGTATGTAAAAATAATATAAAGAAAAAAATGAAATAAAAATTGGGCAGAAATACGGAAAACTGCAGCAAAAGCACGCTCAACGGTATTTTATGGCGGCGGCAGCTACCAAAGTATTTCAGAAGTAGCTATAAACTTTCGTATACATATACATTTATGTATGTATGTGGCACTCTCTATGTATGGGGTATCAGTCTGGGTTACTCGGCTGCAATCAGCATATTCCCCCACATACATTCACATGTAGCAAGCAACTGTGCCACCAACAGCATTTTTTCTGTGCCATATAGACCCGGCTTCATATGGAGGTGCATACGTACGCATGTGTGCGTATAAAATATCTGAATTTGTATGTCAAATAGAACACACAGGTAGGCACTCGATGAAAATTTTTTCAATTATAGAATTGCATACTGATAATATTTAAAGTCATAAATTATGTGGGCTTTTCGCCTGCTTTCTCTGCCTTTGAAGTTTTAGAGCCGTTTACATGGCAGCGCATGAATTTCTGGAAATTTGTCTACGCTTTGGGTGCTGGCGATAAACGGCAGTGAGTTCAGTGAGTAAATGTGGAACACCTACTTCGATAGATGCTTCACACATACTTACATACAAATGTTTAATATGCTCGGGTGCAATTATTTACTTGAGGCTCAAGTAAATCTCTGCAATTGCTTATGTTAATCGGCAATCAAAGATTTACCAGCGCAAAACAACTTTATTTCAAGAAGCCTTTATAGGCATCTCTAAAGCATAAATTCTGAAGTGATTGTATACAGATTTTGATTAAAAAAAGTGTCAAGATTGTGAATGGCGAATGAAGAATGGAGAATCGCCTGCGAAGATCCATTGAAGTAAATAGCAGATGCGCAGTTTATAACTCACTGGGTGTTGGATGTGGATAAACTAATCTCTTTTAAGAATCTGAGAAGCATAAGGGTAAAAGTAGCTGGGTATGCAGATGCAGCCTTGACTAAGGCGGGCAATTCTATATTTGAGAAAGAAAAAGTAGTCCACAAAACCTACTGCACTACTCAGAAGGTTTTTTTGGACATTCAATGGGGGGTTGCTTTGTCATCTTCAAACGAAAGTGCAGAAATACTTCGTCATATCTCTTCACCTTAAAAAATGGAGTCTCATAGTATGTACATATGTACGCTTATACGAAATGCCCCGATTTGTACAGGCTATTTAGTGTTTTGAAGCCAGCCAGCCTCTCTTGGAAGGTTTATTTTCGACATAAATTGCATGAACCTGCAAAAGAGGCGAGACTATAGCCAAAATATGTTAAAAAGCCACAAAACTAAATTTCAAACTGCAGCAAAACAAAAATGACTCAAACTATTTCAATACTGTTTCATTGCTGTAAAACTTTGAAATTCTTACTATGCAACTAAATTAATTGTATTTATCAATTATTACTGCCGAAATTTCAAAAAAAAAACTTAATTTTTTCAAAAAAGCAAAACAAAGATGAAAGCTATGTGTGTACTCTGATTTCCATCTGAATTCTATATCCCCTCTATGATATCCTTGAGTCAAGCAGTGAAAGTGTTGCTCAAGTTTTGGCAATATTCAATCCCAGAGCCCTATAAAAATGCGAGCTTGAAGAGAGGCTGCTGAAGTTCTGCTACGCTCGATCTCCGAGATCTTAATTTATGTGTTACTCAGTCAAGGTTTGAAAGAGTAGTTAAGATTTGAGTTTAAATCTTGAAAGTTATCACATTCCCGGTCAATCAGAGAAAAATTTGCTCAAGTTTTGACAATATTCAATCCCTGTGGCTCTATAATCATCCTGAGATCTGCAGGAGAGATTGTTGAAGTTCGGCTAAACTCGATCTCCGATAACCAAAGTCATGGATAACATTGAAAGAGCGATTAAGGTTTTAGCTAAAGCCGATCCCGAGCTCCTTGAAGTCATCATATACTTAGTGTCAATCAGAGAAAGATTTGGTAAAATGTTTACTATATTTTATCACTGAGACTTTATAAAGTTGCTGAACTTTGGCTGATCTCGATCTCCGAAAATTCAAGTCCTGGGTTAATCAGTCAAGAATTGAAAAACCAGTTAAGATTTTGGCTTAAGTCGATCTCGAAGTCCTTAAATTCCCTTAAATTCATCATCATATTCTCGGTCCATGAAGTTAAGACTTGTTCAAATTTCGACTATATTCTGCCTCTGACTCTCTCTTGCTCTTCAGTTCTGCAAGCGAATAGTTGTTAAATCTTAGCTGAACTCGTTAACCGCGAACTCAAGTCGTGGGTTAATCAGCAAAGATTAAAAGAGTTGTTAAAATTTTTACTTAAATTGATCTTCACGTCCTTTAAGTCAAGATATTCTCAGTCGATCAGGGAAAAGTTATTCAAGTTTAGACAATGTTCGGTCTGCGAGTCCGGGTCTCTGGCTGTGCAGTAATAGGATCTTAAGTTATGCAGAGCAACAGCTGTTACATTTTTAGTTAAATTCGATCTCCCCCAGATTAGCATAGAATTTTCAGTCAACCACTAAATAATTCAACATTAAGGTAAGATTTGTGTCAATATTCTTCAGCAACTGAGATGAGATAGTAATGAGAGAGGCGGATATCTTAAAAGCTAAATATTTATTTCAAAAACCGAGTGGCAATCAATGACTGCAGCTCACTGATAGTAAGATTCAAACTAGTCAGGGAATACCTGACAACCAAATACTTTGCAAATACAATAAATTTATCTCGGTGGGAAGCCACAGATCAAACTGCATTGTCGTTGAGCTGCCAAGACGGACGACCTTGAAATAGTTTATCCGTGCACGGAGAGGGTAAAGGCTCTCTGGCTACCTGCGGTCTACTTTTAGGCATGTGGACTTTGAACAACTTAGCGAGGGATGTGCTAAGTCTGACTGACCGCTGGTTAGTTAGAGGCTGTTAAGGAGTCTACTGGGACTGCATTAAGTTTGCCTAAATGGTTGACCTAAAAGAGGTTCTAATTTGATGAAAAAGGAAAGGAAAAAATCGAGTGGAGGTAACAAAGCCGCATCTCTCGTTAGTAGTGAGAATCTTTACTGGAAATTTTGCACTTAACCTGGGCATTGAATAGCACTTTACTAATTCAGTTATGAACGAACAAACTTCTTATTGGAACTCCTGAATTTGGTCATTCAAATGGTGGCGAAGAAGTAAGAAAATTTGTTGAATTCTCACTCTTTTGCATAATTTTGCAGGGAAGCAGACATTTTTGAGCGATTCCTTTATTTTAATTACCCTTGATCTGATAACAATTTTTTTGCACCCTAGTGAAATTTAAGAAAAATTTTATTAGCGATTAACAGAGCCATTTTTTGGCTCCACAAAAATGCAAAAATTTATTTATTTTCTTATAGATAAAATAATACAAATCAAAGCATTTTAAGTGAAAGGAAATTATTTGAAGACTTCGCTGCTTCTGGATATCTCGTTCCATCTCTCACTCACTCGCAATATTTCCACTTCAGATCGAAAACAATTTTTTCTGATGAATGTGATTTGCCCGGCCCGTTAGTCTGTTCGTATGAATCCGCCATAACAAGCAAGCATTCTAAATTATAGTATTATATGTACACCCATACATACATATATCCAGTCGTCTCACACTAAACGAGCAGTTCACTCAAAATCCATGCTCGACATCAATCAAATCTCCTGTTGTAGACTTTGCCACTGAACTTGTGTGGGATATGGACGTTATTTGTGCTTGTAGCTGCTAAGTAGAATTTTGTATATTTCTGATTTTTGTTTTACCCACTCCACTACTGCCACTACACATGAAATTTTTTGCTACATTTTAAATGAATAAAGATCAGTCACAAACCCACACATGGGTAAGGGGAAGCGCGCTTATGGGTGAAGTGATAGTTTCAATAAGAGACTCTGATGTGCATAAATACAGTTACGGGAAAGTAATTGACAACGACATGCAGGTAGTAGGATTTCAAAATATAGAAAAATATTCTTTGGAATGTTATTTTGCAAGAAGCTCTACTCTTGGAACGACATTGCAAAAAACTAAGTCGAACTCGCTAGAAAAGGCGCAACTGGTCACTGAAGGTATGAAAAATCGTACTGCTTTCGCATGCAGCTAAAATAAATAGTTTCGAGGTATGGAATAAAATGCGACAAAAAGCAAAAATTTCATTGATATGAACGGCAACAATTAAATCAGGTTCTTTATGAAAAACTGCGAGAAAGACGCAATTAAAAATAAAAACAGGTTTGGAAGAAAAAATATTTACGACGAAAATTGAAAAACATTATTAGGAGTGCCTTTACTGCTGCGTTGCTAATTATTCGACCGTAGCTGTAACTAGTACAAGGTAGTCCAACCAGAACTAAGAATTTAAACTATAAATCTTTTTGAATTTGAATGCTGTAGTAATGCTTAAATTCGTAATGTGTCACAATTTTAGCTGATAATTCGTCATTTACAAAATAGCTGACTTTCACTTAAAACAAAGTTGGGAAATATAAAAAATCTACGAAAGTTGAATAAACAGTCGAAATGATGAAGTCAATTGGAAGACGCAGTTTGACTCCAATAGACAACTTTTTGTAACGAGCCGTAAAGGATAAGTCTTACGCTAAACATCTGAAAGCCGGCCGCCGTATCCGAATGAGCGCGTGTGTGACTACCATTCAGTAGTGCACGGTGTCCAAATCCCGGAAAAAAGTACGAAATGATAGAAAAGGTGTTTTGCTAATAGCGTTCGCGCCTCGGTAGGCAAGGCTCTAAGTATATTTCTAAAAGAAAAGAGCTTCACATAAAAAACCATTAAGATCCACACCACAAATATAAGGGAAGCTCGACTTCGACTAAGTAGGCAATTGAGTAGTAAAGTCTCTTCTCGACAAACAAAACTAACACTCTACAAGGCTCTCATCGCGCCCGTCCTAAAGTATGACGCAGAAGTATGACGATGATACTATACGATGAGGCGTCGCTTAGAGTGTTTGGGAGAAAGGAGTGTTTGAGATGCCGAGTATCGTAGGCGATGGATGGAACAATGAGCTGTATGAACTTTAACGACGACACAGACATAGTGCAGCGAATGAAGATCCAGCGGCTTCGTTGGCTAGGTCATGCTATCCGAATGGATGCAATTGTTGCGGCTCTGAAAGTATTCAATGCGGTACCAGCTGGTGGTAAGAGCAGGTGGAGAGGGACTTGGCTTCACTTGGGTGTGTCTAACTGGCCCCGGTTACCACGAGAAAGAAACGACTGACGTGCTAATCAAGAAGAACAAGAATGTATAGGCATCTGGAGATATTTCAATAGTTGTTTAAACTTAAGTCGAAATTGTTTTTAATACAGGAATAATAGGGTAGACAGGATGAGCTCTGCAGTGGCTTTCCAAGAAAAAAACAAAACAAAAATATTCATAAAACACATTAAATTTCAAAATTCTATATTGGACCACCCTGTATAAATGTATAGCTGAACTCGAATATATTATAAAAAAACATGATTGTGGAAAAATATGAATAATAAAATAGCAAAATGGCACAGTAGAGAAGTAGTTTCAAAATTGTATGTAAATATGCATGTATGCACACACACACACACACACACATAAATACGTAGATTCCACCAATTTAATTGAAACCAATTCAATTCATGCCAACAGTCAATCATTGCAGTCGTACACGATTTTTGCCATCATCCAGCATTCAGCTTTCAGCATCCAGCAGCCACCCACCTACCTCACCAACCCAACGCACCGCCCACCCCCTGGCACCTACTCTTCCACTCACAATCTACATAAATGCCGCAGCATCGGAAGGCCTCCAAGTGCCGCTGAAAAACAATTTCATTCAGGCGCGCTAAAGGTGATTCACGGCATCAATTTCAACGGCGGTGCTGCTATTATGATTTTTTCGGGTTTTCGGCGCGAAAAGTATACAAAGTACAATAAATAATATCGTACTAGGTAGTGTACAAACATACGTACATACATACATACATACCCACAAACTGTATTGCAACAATTCAGTTAAACTGCCAAATGAACAACAGCCAGTCAAACAAATGGATGTGTGTATGTGTGTATGCAGATACCCACTGCGATGCAAACAGACAGACAGACAGATAGATGGACGTAGAGATAGACAAGTCAACCGGGGAGACCGCCTGCTGCTGAAATCTATGGGCGACTGCCTTTCTTTCGCGATATGCCTTTGTTTTTGTATATGCATGTGTGTGTATGTGTGTACAATATGTATGTATATCATGCGTTCATATGCAAATCCAACGACTACTCTCTGCTGCTGCTCGAATCACTTTTGGCCGCATGTAAGTATGTATGTATGTCCCTATGTTCCTGTGTAAGTATGAATGTGTGCAATTGTGTATGAGCACATTTGTCTGCTTTAGCGATGATTTATCATGTTTTGTTGTACACTAGTATATTGTTATTGTTGTTGCCACAGTTTTTTCAACGCAGCGCTTAAGTTTCGATTTTTTTGTAAAATTTTTTTGTGCGCATTTTAGTTTGCATTTTTTATATAATAATTTCGTTGATGTTTGTGACAACACAGGAAGAATGAACGAACGAATGCATGAATGAGTGACCGAAAGAGTGACTAAATGAATGACTGAATGACTGAATGCCTGAACGTCGTCACCAACATTTCCACATACATAAAAAACAAATTCTGGCGCAAATGTAATTCAGTGTGAATAAAAACAATTTGTGTCCGCGCATGAATTTACAATTATGTAATGCAATAATGAATAACAATAACAATAAAAATGGCTTGCCGGCAGTGCCAATCAGGGCGACGCTTTAGTGCTTTGTTGTACAGCAAAGAAATATTAAAAACTTTTCCAGAGGTGTGCATTATAGCGAAAAACAATTCCATATGCAAATTACATATTTGCTTTTATTTCAGTGGTTTGACCTCTTTGCCGTACTGTTTTACGGTTTGCTAGAAGAAAACTGAATACTGAATTGCATTGACCGGATATGGATATGTGTGTATGCATGTATGGTCAACCGTAGAACACATTTATGGAATCTGCAGCAATGGAAAATCAATTTTTTTTTAATCCGAAACGAGCGCAAAAACTTTGAATCCACATATTTTCTGTTAAGCGATAAAGAAATCCCTGCGAAATTTTACGCTTTCCACAATAAATCTTTATCCTCATTGTAAAACGCCCGTAATTCGCTTAGCACTGCTAAGTCACATCAAAGTTAATAATTTTCAGCTACAATTATATGGTAAGTTTTCATCCAATCGATGAACACTTGAACTTACTCATAACACATATTTCTTAAAAAAAGGAATTTGACAAACAAGTGTATACATTTCATCCAATCGATGTAGCTGCTGAGAACACTCATTTCATTGCAAATCGTTGGAAATTCGATTTGCACAATTTTTACATCAAACAAAATTACTTCATCAAAAGGATGAACCTCCTGAGAATACATATTTCGTTATCCATTTAAAAAAATGTAAATATTAACTTTTTTTCCCCACGATTGCAGATTTTTCATCCAATCCATGAATCATTTGTAGTTATTAAAAAATTATAATTTAATACTGCTACAAACAAGAGCATATATTTCATCCAATCGATGTATGTATCTGCTGAAAAAACACAATGCATTGTTAACTTAAAAAAAACGGGTAACACATTACCCCTACATCAAAATCAATCAATTTCATCCAATCGATGAATCGCCTAAGATCATGTGTCGTCACCCATTTGTTGCAAAATCGGAATATTATTTTTTTCATCCAAATTTTTCATCCAATCGATGAACTTTTGAACTTCTGGCGAACATGTATTTCATTGCATTCATAGCACTATTAAAACGAGTGTAATAATAGTACAGGAAGCAAAAATAAATTTTATGTTTTTTTGTCATTCGATTCGATGAGTTTCTTTTTGAGGTAAAGAGAATTGGCGATAAATTCGAAAAATGTACTTATAAATCGACATAGACAACGTTCGGGTGGCATAAAAAGAATTTCATCAGTTCGATGAATTTCGCTTGTAAGTTGTAATAAAAGATTCAGTAGGAGGGACCACCACTTTTATGATAATTAAGCCTAATGGGGCATATACTCATAATTCGTAAATTCAATTTTTATAATTCGTCGAATCGATGAATTTTTTCGACTTATTGGTGCTTGAGCATGACCGCCAAAAATATTCTTACAAATTGAAATAGCGAAAGCTCAGAGAGCACATATAAATATTTCATCTATTCGATGAAATTTCGCTTGCGCGTTGTAAAAATTAAAATGAAAAAATGCTACTACTGCTTTTGTATTATTTATAGTATACTTAATGATATAAGTATTCATAATTCGTCATTTCGATGATTTTGTTTTCAGCTAATAAGTCTTGAGGATCAGCAACAAAAACATTTTCATATATTTTAATTGTAAAAGTCCAGGGAGCAGAAATAAATATTTCATTGGTTCGATATTTATACTTAATGGGACACATATTTCGTCAATTCAATGAATTCATAATTTCATTTTGTAAACACCTAAATTCATTTCTAAAATGAATTTTTACTTGTATAGTTTACTCGGATAAGTTTCTGATCACCGAACCATGTTGATGAGGTAACATTTTTTTAGAATTCCTAATGCGAAAAAAACTACAAGAATCCAGGGTTCCAACGCCGAAAATGTTCTCTGCGAAAATGTTCCAGCTGGTTGTTAATGAGCAGAAGAATAGGGGAGACCTTTTTGGTAAGCTCGATTAGAGTACAGCTTGGTATCCCTCTTGGTACGCGAAAAAAAATTTCGAAATCAACCAAAATCTCTAAGGTGGCTACTACGCCAATCGAGAAGAAGTTAAAGAAGAAGGAAAAGAAAAACACCTTGGGAGATAAACATTGTAAAATTCCTAAATTTAATATATTCAAAAATTTTCTCCCACTCGCTGCTACTCGCACTACGAATATTTACATTTATCACCTCAACCTACCGGGCAAACAGCTTTCCACCAAAAAATTACTCGCATTGTAAATAAAAAACAGTTGTTTTGAATTTTTTGAAATTGTTTTTTAAAACAAAAATATATATTCACAAAAAAGTTGTTTTCTTTTCTTATTTGCATTTGCATTTCATATTCAGTTTTTTGTTTGGTTTTTTATTCTATCATAAACGCCATATATCAGTTTGCCTTCAGCGCATAATTAATTATCGCATAATTATAATTTACAAAATAAAAAATAAATAACAGTTTTGGATTTTTCTGCTTCACATTTTACGTACAATCATCTGCCATTACATACATATATGTTTTATTTAGTAAGTATGTATTTATCTATATAAATATATGTATATATGTTTATATGTATACTCGTACATGGCTTTTAAAAGTAAATTTCATATCATTCATATTTTATCAGTGTGAATTTGTTTGTGTTTTTGTTTTGCAATTTTTATTTCTATTTAAATATCTATCATATATTTAATTACCGCTAAATAATTTCTTTCTTTTTGCACATTAATTATTCATCTATTTGAAAAAAAAGTATTATATAAATAAATTTATTTCCCAGTATAAATTTGAGTTATGGAAAAGTTAGCATTTCATTTGAGTTTGTGTCCGTGTTCATGTTCATGTATTTGCTTTTATTGATGCGGCAAAAGGATGCGTGTTATGTACAAATGTATAGTTGTATGTGTTTATGAAGTGCTTGTTTCATGCATGAGTACTTTTTCAGTAATTATTTTTTATCAATAAAAATCATTTTTCTTTTTTTACTTTGAAGCGTGTCGATTAAAAGGAAACAAAATTTGCTGCGAGTTCAATGGTGTTCAAGTGTGTTTTTTTCGTTTTTGTTTTCAGTTTTCAGCTGTCAGTTTATTGAGCATTAAATCATTTTAACTAACGCTTACTTTGTAATTACTGAAACAGATTTTAATTCATAGCATAAAATTTTAGGCTAAAAGAGCGAAAATGTGCAACTTTTCGATTTAATAAAATTTCAATTTGACGCATTTAGACGATTAGGCTATTTTGCAATTTCATACACAAAAAAAATATATTTGTTCGGGCAGGTGCCTACTGTGATTCACTTACAGGGAATTTCAAAGTGGTTGCCAGAAAATTTCAACATAATTCACTCGATAGTGAATTATAGAACCTGCCATGTGTTATTATTATTTTTTGAGTATTATTTAATTTAGAAATTTATTTCAAGACAAAATGTATGAAAAAGAGAGCACTGAAACTATTGTATTTGGAACAATTTTCGTCTTGAAGCTATGGAAAAAAATCATTTTGATACCTAGTAAGTGCACGATATCAGGCCAATGGTTGAGGATTGGTTAGTGTTTCTTAAAAAATTCCAAAAAAAAATATACAATTTTAGGGGTAAGCTCGAGAGCCCAAGCTGGCAGATTTGACGCGACGAATACGCTGTAGTTATTTTAATAAGGAGACTCGCCTTAAAGCAGCGGCAGAGATCGCAAATTACGTGCGAAAGAGAAGTTAAAAAAATACTTATGAGCCGAATAGTTGCTTGAGAAAAAAACTTAGACTTAACACTATGAACCTGTGTCCGAAGTAAGATGCCGGATAATGTTTAAAAATTTCAATCGGCTAGAAATGTGTATACAGGATTGTTTAAGTTTCGGAAGGCGTTTGATTAGTTCGGTTATGTAGAAGAAGGCGTCAATATTAAGCGAAAATACCCCACCTATTATTGGGAAGAAGATGCCATTCAAAAAGTGTCAGCAAAAGCGATGTCACTGTGGAAAAAAGCAGAGGCAAATAGACTGAAGAGGTGTTGAAGATTGTGGCTGATCGACAAAAATGTACAAGAAACTTTGAAGCACTATATCACCTTCTTTATAGTGTAGATTTCGCGCCTTCATATCATTACTTTTTATTATTATTATTATTTATTTATTCAGTCTGCAGAATAATTACTAATTTAACAGAGAAAATACCCTTTATTTAAGTTTCGTCAAAGTTGAATTAAAATATATAGCGCGTAATTATTGCATAGTCGTAGAATTGGTTCATTGTAGCCAGTATGGATTATATGCGGCCTTTCGACAAGCAACTGATTATGCCCCAATTCACGCGATGAAGTACTGAAATACAAAAAACTCTACATTCCCAATTCATCAACTATTCATCACAGTCAATTCTTAGATTTATTTAGTTGTAGACAAACATGAAAGTGAAGTAAGTTCTCCGATATTGTTAAGATTGTACACCAAGAAGTTTGCGTCTGCCAACGCAGGATGGCAAGCCGCTAGACCATTTTAGTTTAATTAATGCCATCTTGGCAACATTTTTTTTTTTTGCATAAATGAAGATTAGGTTAGGTTGGCCTGGCTAGCTGAGACATAGACCTGTTGGTCCTTAGTGTTACCAGATGGAGCTAGACCTTTACGTTTCTTTGTAGTAGACATCTTGTAATCAAGACCGCGTCTTTTGCGACTCTACGTAAACTCTGAAGCTCTTATCCCCAGAGGCAGTAAACTTCTCATATTGTAGAGCTCCTCCTAAGCATTTCAATCTGGTTGTAGCTAACGCAGGGTAAGAACATAGAAGGTGTTCTAACGCATAAATCAAAACAGGGCTTTGAAAAAAGATTTGTATTATTTCTATTTCTGAAGACTTTTGAAGACCTACAGAATTTTTTTATTTTATTTTAGATTTTATGAAATTTCTGCGAAGTGTGGTTAGGCTTATAGGAGAGTATGTATATATATCGAAAAGCGAAAATATTTTCATATTTAACTGCGCATCTATATATATATAGAATTGGCGCGTACACCTTTTTTTAATGTTTGGCCGAGCTCCTCCTCCTATTTGTGGTGTGCGTCTTGATGTTGTTCCACAAATGGAGGGACGGACCTACAGTTTCAAGCCGACTCCCAGCGGCAGATATTTTTATGAGGAGCTTTTTCGTGGCAGCAATACACTCGGAGGTTTGCCCTTCCCTGCCGAGGGGCGCCCGCTATTAGAAAAATGTTTTTCTTAATTTGGTGTTTCACCGAGATTCGAACCTACGTTTTCTCTGTGAATTCCGAATGGTAGTCACGCACCAACCCATTCGGCTACTTCGGCCGCCTCTGCGCATCTCCTCCTCTTTATTATTATGCATTTTTGGTATCCCTTCTCTTCCAAAAGAGTAAGTAAACACTCGCGAGTAAGCGTACACCTAAGGAATTGAAAAATTTGTCCCTTTTATGAGGGGTGTGCGCTTATGAGAAAGGAATAAAAAAATGTAATAATATTTAATGCTAGGATTAACGTTTTTGGGAGGGATAAACAAAAATTTTAAAATCTTTTTTAAGGATTTCTGGTATGTACTGAAAAAAACGTCCGCTTATGCTAAGCATCCACTTAAGAGAGGTGTCCGTTAGGAGGGAGTACACTGTAAATATTATATTTTATTTTATATTTACTATTTTTTTGTTTTGTTTTTTCTGTGGTGTATCAATTTATGTTACGCAATGAATAAAATGAATAGTAATTAAAGCTTTTATGCCTAAATGCATCAATTAGTCAATATTTTCATTAGCTTTTTTTGTTTTTTTTTGAAATATTGCGCATGAAATTAGGCTAGCATAGCAGTGCAGCGCACACATACATGCGTATTTATTTTATTTTGGAAGAAAAATTAGCTTTAAATTTGCTATTGAAATTTCAACAAATGTTAAGTGTTTCAATTTTTGACGTTGAACTAATTTTTTTCGAATTTTTTGTTTTAGCTACAAGTTTTTGGTGTAAAATTGTTTATGTTAAAAAAGTTTGGCAAACTACAGTTGTAGGTATGTATATATGTGTGTGTAGTAGCTGAGTACTTGTAAAGCTAAATGTGTGTGTGTGTGTATGTGTGTCTAGGCATTTGTTTATATGCGCATGTAATTATGTATGTAGTTGTAATTTATTGGGCTGCTATTTCAGCAGAATACAAGCCTACGATTGCATGTGTGTATGTATGCCTGGCGTTGTATTAATTATGTTACGAGTATTTTTGTATGTATGTATGTATGTATTTACGTTTTTTTGGTAAATAATTTATATACACACACACTTACTAGGGCTGTGCGTACACAAATCATCGGTAATTTATGATGCGAACTCGAGAAAAAGTGTAGCGTAAGTATTTCGAAAGAAAAGCCTGACACTAACATATACGCATAGGCATGTACATGAATGTATGTATGTATGTATGGATGTAAGCGTGTATGTATGTACATGTAGGTATGTATGTATGTATGTATGTGGTGATTATTAAGCGTTAGGCATGATTTAATGGATTACATGGCATGCTTTTATATATACACACAAATATATACGCAGGTGTATGTATGTATGGTATGTAAGTATGTATGTATTTATGAATTAAATATCTTTTGGTGTTTTTTCTATGCCTGTACATACATAAATACAAATATGAGTATGTTATATGAGCATGAGCGAAGCATATGTATGTACATATGTATATACGTATGTATGTATGTATGTATTTTATGTAAGCAAGTAATTATATAATTTTTTGCAAGAATTTTTTTACTTCTTGTTTTTTGCATGTATTGTTGGTATACATATGTATGAATTTATGTATTTGTAGGTATGCATGAATATGAAATATGAAATAGTTCTCTTTTTTGTATGTATGAGCGTACATTTGTAATACATAAATATGACACATAGGTTAAGTGGTAAAGCAAAACAACGGCTTATATGAATTCAAAAAAAATGTCTGTTTATGAATAAGTGTTCAATATGTTCTTTGTAAGTGTATGTTTGTTTGTTGATGCAGCCTAATGCACTTAGCTGCATACTTTTTTGTTGCAGTGTATGCAAGTTGGTTATTTAGTTTTGATGTGGTTGTGCATTAATTTTACCATTTAAATACTGCACTTATCCGCACATACACGGCCATATGTATGTGTGTGTATTTGTTTTTGTACTGTGTTATACTTTTTTTTTTTTCAAAATATGGCAGTATTTGGTTGCATGTCTTTTGTTGTTTACAAAATTAAGTGTCTATTGTACCTGTGGTTGTATGTGTGACACGTCTGTTCGTCGACGTCTTGTTGGTAATCAGTAATCAGTAATTTGGTAATTTGAAATTAACTTCTTAGCACTTTAAACACAAATCTTACATACAGCTGCGCAGAGGAAAAAAATGTTGTGCATTCGTTGTGTGGAGAAAATGCGCTACGCTATCAGAAAAAAAAATTGTCAAAAATCAATGCGAATTTAGAGCCACTCATAACTTGCATTTTATTATAGGAAACTTTAATGGGCTATAAAACTGCATACTCGAATTTTTTTTAAAGATGCTAATTAAAAATTTTGATACACATTTTTCGAAATTTCGTCAATTTTGTGAGAAGTTTGAAATTTTGATGAAAATTTTTAGAATTTTTATGAATTTTGTACGATGTCTGAAACTTTTATTTAAATGATATTTATTGCGAAATGAAGTCAGTTTTTATAAGAATAAATCTAAACTAGAAAAACGTAAGAAAAGTAGTGAAAGTGGGTAAAATGTTGTGTTACTAAAGTTTCTTCGCGAGTTGTATGTATGCAATTGCATATCGCTCATCTACTTCAAAAGTGTCATAATCCAAAATAAAAAAAAATTTAAAAAAAAATTATAAAGAAACAATTTTTATAAAAAAAATTATAATAAAGAGTTATAAAAAAACTTTATAAAAAAAAATAAAAAAACTATAGAAAACTATTATAAAAAATATTACAAAAAAAAAAATTATTAAAAAAAATTATAATAAAAAATTATAAAAAAAATGTATAAAAAAATGAAAAACTATAAATAAATATTATAAAAATATATTATAAAAAAAATATTACAGAATAAAATTATTGTAAGATAAGTATACAAAAAGCACCACAAGTTCTTCTTTTATATATATATATATATAATGGGTGGTTAAATTTCAAGGGCCGATGTTAAATGTGAACCACACCACAACGTCAACGACACCGTTGGACTTCTTTCTTTGGAGTTATTTGAAAGAAAAGGTGTACGTCCATAATTTTTACTTCTACCAGTTTCACAATCCCAATAAAGGGTGTTTTTTTTAGAGGTTAGGTTTTCAAGTTGGCACTACTTTTTTCGTAGATGGTCTTTTTGACAGCTGCACTTGATTTATGCTCAGTTTGGTTTGCCATTTCATAATGAATAGACTTACACCTGAACAACGTTTGCAAATCGTGCAAATTTATTACGAAAATAATGGTTGGGTTCGCGCGACGCATCGCAAGAAAATTTTGTTCAGCGATGAAGCTCACTTTTGGTTGAATGGGTATGTCAATAAGCAAAATTGTCGCATTTGGAGTGAACATAATCCACAAGCCATTGCTGAGACGCCGTTACATCCTCAAAAAGTCACTGTTTGGTGTGGTCTATGGACAGAGGGAATCATTGGTCCATATTTCTTTAAAAATGAAGCCGGCCATAATGTTACAGTCAATGGAGAGCGCTATAGAGCCATGATTTATGACTTTTTCGTGCCTGAGTTGGACGATGTTGATGTGGACGACCTTTAGTTCCAACAAAACGGCGCTACATGCCATACAGCCAACGCAACAATCGATTTATTGAAGGAAACTTTTGGTGAGCGCATTATCTCGCGCCGTGGACCTGTGGCGTGGCCTCCAAGATCGTGCGATATAACACCGCTGGACTATTTCTTGTGGGGCTATGTGAAGTCGCTTGTCTACGCAGATAAGCCCGAGACGATTGACGTCTTGGAAGAGAATATTCGGCGCGTTATTGCTGACATACGGCCCCAATTGCTGCAAAAAGTGGTCGAAAATTGGGCCTCTCGGCTGGAATTTATTCGAGCCAGCCGCGGCGGCCACTTGCCCGAAATCATTTTTCAAACATAATGGCAAACCCTTATCTTTATAATAAAGCTAAATTCTTGGCCATAACATTAAATTATATACGTTTTATTTCATCTTGAAAACCTAACCTCTAAAAAAAACACCCTTTACTTGTTTGAGCTCATACAGTATATGTATGCAGTGTTTTAAAAGAACAACGTCAAAGGTTTGTTTGTTAGTTTATAGTGCTGGCGGGAAATATCAGAACTTTCTGCGCCTGAATAGGTCGTTTGTATTTCTAACGAAGATCTTTAAATACTAAAGGGCGCTGAATTCACAAAAACATAGAAAAGTTAAGTTAAGAAAAGTTAGCGGGCATGTTGTTGTTGCTGTTGCTGCTGTGGAAGGGGAAAAGGTTGACTATTTTTATTGAAATAATTGTAGTTAGCGACAGGGCTATTACTACCACTGTTCTCGTGTGATGTCTTGATGTCAAATCCATTTCGTGAGATCCAAGTATAGCAGCAAACTTTTTATATCTATGTCTGAAATTTCATTAACTTGTTGTAAGAAAGGATTATCGAAAGAGCGAAGCCTTGCTCTTGATAGACCTGGGCATTCGAATAAGTAGTGGAAAATACTTTCTTTCCCCGTTTCGCCTGAAATCTTCTGCAGATGGGATTGAGAGGAAGGTTAAGTATGACTGCATGATCTCCTGCCTTCTAATGACCTGTAAGGGTTGCAGTGATACGTGAGATGCTTGGCAGGAGCATCCTAAAAAGTAGCTGGCATACCAAAGAAGTGAATGCTGTGACAGCTAGGCTGACCTAAGTGACCTAGAAATTGCATTCATCTCTTCAAAAATGAACCAGTAAAGCTGGTTGAGGATGCAGAATCTGCTATGTTAGCGAAGATCATCTGAATGCCTAGAAAATGCATCAATGAAGTCTCTTTACAAATCATTTAGATAAGCAAACTGATTAAAAATTGTGCTCTAAACTGAAATAACTTTGAGCTTTTATGGTTAATGGCAACCGGTGGCCTTCAGTATAAAAAACTGATGAACTGGCAAATCTACGGATCCACCAGGGCTAGAGGGCATTCAATTTTATGATGGATTTTAACATAGCCTCAGTAGGAAATTTTATTAAGTAGAAATATTAAGCGCCAACAAATTAAATTTGTTCAGTATAAGTTAAATTTTAAATATATAAAATATTATGAGAAATTTTAAAATTCTAAATATTGACTGAATAATGTTCTATCATTAAACAGAAGCGACTATAGGCTGCGTGTTGGATTGATGACGGACCACTTACCATGGCCGAAGCACTCTGCCCAGCTTGTGGAGAGGAGAATGAGCGGCGGACCACTTTCTGTGCGTCTGCCCGACTTTCGCTTAAATCAACTTGAGGTCTTTCGCAATGATGTGTTAAAAACCGACCACCTTCCCTCCTTGACACCACATGATCAACTCAGATTTCTTCGGATGTCGGAACCCGAGTACAGTAGAACCGACTTAATGTTGTCTGAGTGCTGTACGTGTTAGTTGTCCCGCGAATAAAAAAGAGTTCTTAATGCATACAAATTGTATTAAAAAATTTAAATTACATACCCTGTAATTTAAAATGTAATGGCTAATAAGGGGGTGCTAGTAGTTATGCTCCTGTAACTTGAAAATATGAGAGTTATTCAGTTTACTGAACAAAACCTATGAGGGTCGTTTCCTTTAGCGAAATTCCTTCCGAAACGGCGTAGAATGAATTTATGAACCGACTGAACACAAAACCTTATTTATAGCCACCGCAATAGACATTATACCACCAAAGGCCAAATATTTGTAAATGTTTTATGGAAGGGAGGGCACAATGGAGAGCATTTTCGCTTAACCCCATTTCCAACAATTTAGCTTCCACTAAACTAAGGTCAACAATTTTTACATTCAACATCTTATCAGACTTTTAAGTTTTCCTAACTCATCTAAAAGTGTGATTTTGCTCGCACTCAAATTTTTTAGGAAAAAATCCGTTGATCGAAGAGTGGCAATCACCGAAATAAATATTTTGTACTTCTACCTTTATATATATATATAATTGGCGTGTACACCCTTTTTTGGGTGTTTGGCCGAGATCCTCCTCCCATTTGTGGCGTACGTCTGGATGTTGTTCCACAAAATGGAGGAACCTACAGTTTCAAGCCGACTCCGAACGGCAGATATTTTTATGAGGAGCTTTTTCGTGGCAGAAATGCACTCGGAGGTTTGCCATTACCTGCTGAGGGGCGACCGCTATTAGAAAAATTTTTTTCTTAACTTTGGTGTTTCGCCGAGATTCGAACCTACGTTCTCTCTGTAAATTCCGAATGGCAGTCACGCACCAACCATTCGACTACGGCGGCCGACTCTACCTTTGCTGGTGAGCTTTTCTGCTAACGACTGAGATATAAAATAAGATCTCGAGTTCTATATAATTGTTTTTCTTAGCGAAATATGAGTTTGTTAAGACTTTGAACTCTTACTTTTAATCTCTTACTTTCATAAATTCTTGTAATCAATTTTTAGTGCTTTTAGTAATAAACTTTTTATTTGCCTATAGTCTGTAAAAAACTTGCACTTTCGTAGACTAACTTTATATGAATAAACTGGATAAACAATTTTTTTTTAAATTTTCCTGCACTTTATTGGGCCATTACCTAAGTGATTTACACGCAACAATTTAATTAAGTTTTTAATGCTTCGATTTCAACTTTTTGGAACTCAATCTTGTTATAGTTTTTTAGAGACTTTCCCTCCTATTGCTGGTTTCCTTTTTCCGTTAATGATTGAGAATAAAAACAAAACTTATAGCTGATTTTTATAAGTCATTTGCATATAATAGTTCAATTAAATTTTTAAATTTTCGTGTGAACTTTTTAGAATTAAATTTATTTAAAATTTTAAGAATTTTTTCTACCATTTGCTTGTTGTCTTTTTAAGCTAACTCTTGAGATAGGAAACATTTTTTTTAGTTTTCGTGCATTTTATTCAGCCAGTATCTAAGTGATTTTCATATGACAGTTTATTTAAATTTTTAAATTTTCCTACTGAACTTTTTAGAGTAAAATTTAGATGACATTTTTTTTTGTTTTGCATTTTATTGGGCCAGTAAATGATTGCGGCCGCCGTAGCCGAATGGGTAGGTGCGTGATTACCATTCGGAATTCACAGAGAGGTCGTTGGTTCGAATCTCGGTGAAAGCAAAATTAATAAAAACATTTTTCTAATAGCGGTCGCCCCTCGGCAGGCAATGGCAAACCTCTGAGTGTATTTCTGCCATGAAAAAGCTCCTCATAAAAATATCTGCCGTTCGGAGTCGGCTTGAAACTGTAGGTCCCTAGATTTTGTGGAACAACATCAACACGCACACCTCAAATAGGAGGAGGAGCTCGGCCAAACACCCAAAAAGGGTGTACACGCCAATTATTTTTTTTTTTAAATGATTTACATATAAAAATTTTAGTTGAACATTTTAGAGTTCAATTTATTTAAAAATGAAAAATGAAAGTTAGGAAAAGGCTAACTGAAAATTTTTTAATATAATTATACAGCAAATTAAATATTAAAGAATTTTAATAATTAGTTTTCCTAAAATCGATTGCATGTCTAGTATTTGAGTTGAGCTCGTTTACTTCAAAATGTTAGCAAAACCCAATAATAATAATGGTAAATACTCTTCTCATGTTGCTATTCTATACTGTAATTGGGAGAGCATTCCATTACCCCATTAACCACAACTGGCAGGCATTTTTTAATTGCACTGATATGGAAGTTTTTTTGAATCAAAATCGAGTTTCAATTTTCAGCTCTCATGTGAATGCAGTTAATAAATATATGTATAAAATTGCGTTTGGTGTAGAGCGAAGGTCAATCAGAAAATATTAATTTTTTTGCATTAAATTACTGGTCTTATGGAATATTCAAAAGGATAAAAATAAATGTATAAGATTTAAAAAAGTAATGAAGTGATTAATATAACAGAGTCCCCTAGGCAAACTCTTGGCTCATCTCCCTTTAAAGCGTCTTTCGTGAAAATAAATTGGCTTAATAGACTAATCTAGTTGAAGAGTCATTTCATTCCAGCTCTTTGATAAGTACACTCTGCTATGTGTACTCACTCTGTCTGTTTAGTGGTTTTGCAAGTCCACTGGCTATCATTTCATAAACCTTTTGATATTCTATGATTCTCTATGATACTCGAACACTCTCCCATGCTACGCTCAACAGTTTATTCTCATTCGCCAAGCGACAGTGGGGACTGATGGCTTAAAAACTAAGTTCTCATCGCTTCATTTTATTTTCAGGATTTTTGATGGGAAAAGTATCATACAGCTGAATTTTAAGAAAATACGAATAGCTATAATCAAGCAAATAATTTATGTTTTAAAACCAAATACTATTCAACGACTATTGACTACTCGCCAAGTACTCAACTACTAAAGACAAATTGATAGTCGAACATTTAACTGCATTTCTAGTTTACTATCAATTTGAAAAAATATACTATTTTTTATATTCGCAAACAATAGCTATGAAAAGTAGTATTGAAATCTTTCCTGATTTTCGTAGAAACTACAAATTTGTTACTTTTCTTTTATTGTGGAAAAAAAATTAACAGAAACTCTGAATTAAATATTTTTCTGAATTATAATAAAGTACGAAAATTGACATTTAAATAAAAAATTATTTCGAAACATTTTATTCTTTTTTAAGCAAAAACATGTACATATATACAGCCTATTAAAAAAAATAATTTTTTATGATGCTAATTTTAGATTTTTTGAACTCAGATTTAAATTTTTTTGAAAAGCATTTTAAAATCAAAACGAACTAAGATAAAAATTTTAAAGTAATTGAATTTTTTTTTGTTTTTAATTTTAAATTTAAAATTTTTTTAAATTGTAATTTAAGTTTGAAAAGCATGGATTGAATTTTAGAAGCTCTGGCAAAAGACTGCCTTCTTCAATTTTTTTAATGGAAAATTTCATTATTCTAAAATTGTTTAAGAAATTTAAATAACAAAATAATTTACAGCATTTTTTGAATTCTGATTTAAAATTGTAATCGGTATCGCTTTTTTTTTAATAAACAGTTTGCAATATTTTGTAAGAACAATATTTTAAATTAAAATATTTGATACATTTTTTCTTTGATTTTATTTTAATTTTAATTTAATTTTACTTTTTAATGAAAATAATTGCATAATTTAACTATTTAGCTAATTTTTTTGTTGAATGAAATTGCACTAAAATTTGAGAATTCGGACAGAAACCAAAACTGGTCTACATTTTGATATTTTAAATTAAGGACAAAGAATTCGGTCAAGGTTCTAACAAATTTTTGTTTTATTAAGTTGAATTAATGAATCAGATATTTTTTTATTTTGTACTTAGTAAGTTTTCAAGATTCGTTTTACATATTCTGATTTCTCTAATTAAAAAGGCATTTTTATAATATTTAAAAATACACAAATGTCACAAAAAAAATATTTTAATTCAAAAAATGTACAAACACTTCACTTTAAATAGAGACAAATTCATGAAAACTCGATTTTAATTATAAAGTATAAAAAACAACTTAGTTAAGAAAATTAAAAAATAAGAGAAATAGCTTAGTTTTAGAAGAAGAATTCAGTTTTAATTAAAAAAACTGAAAACTTGATTTTAATTAAAATGTAAAAGTCCCCTCGTTTAGACCGAAAGCCTCGTAGCTGGCGTCGCTTTTTTACTACTTTACGCTGCAATTAATTGCTGTATAAATTGTTGTAAATAAATAAATTCCCTTAGATTAATAACTTTTTTAATACAATTATTTAACATTAATTCTTCATTTCTTTCAGTGCAAAGAACTTTTTTCATACTAGAAAGAAAGAAATATAATGTATGCAAAATATTTATTGAAATTTGTAAAGTCTGAAAATTTTAATTCTATACGGAACAACTTTTTCTAGTAAAGGCTATTTTTTAATTAAACCAAAGCCTCTCTGCAGAGCTCGCCGCCATTCGATGCCTATGAAGTTCTACGAAAAAATTATTGAATGTAGATAAAGGTATAAAAATTGTAGATGAAAAAAATTTAAAACAAAAAATATATTAACTTTTTCAACTAACTTAAAAATTAATTTATTTACCTACTGATTTATAACTTGGACTTTAAAAAACCTTTTCTGTGCATACTCAAATCGATAAAATTTTTTCAAATACACAAAACTGTTTTCTATGTTTTCTAAAGATTTAAAACATTTTTAATGCAGCTCTGGGCGCGCTAATCGAGTGATAAAGATTTTATTTCTATGAAGAGCGAAGCAATTTTTGTAATACAATAGTAAAACGATTTCTGCCTAACCAAAGAAACTCGCGGTACGAAAAAATTAGTCAAATGTCAACAAAAATGTTAAATGATAAAAATTTGAAAGGAAAAACAAATAAATTAATTAAATGAAAAAAATATTTCCAATTCGAAAAATTTTCAATTTTCCACCTAACCCAAGAACTCGTCGTACAACTTTTATTTAATTTCAAGAAAAAATAGTGAATGTAAATTAAAGCACAAAAATTTTAAATGCAAAAAAATTGGCAGAAAAAACAAGTAAATTAATTAAATGAATTACAAATTTAACGGCTAATGTGTAATTTGCAATTTGAAAAAAAAATGTTCCAATTCTAAAAAGTTTGAACTTTCCCACCTCTAAAAAGTAATTGTTATCCATTAAGAGGGGCTTCTTATCAGTCGGCTTCAAAAAATCGATTTTTTTTTTACTGCAGTCGATAGATATATTATAGGAGAATATGCCCTCAATGTTTTATAGCGGAATTCAAAGTGATTTCGTAGTTACAGGCCTGTGTACCGTCCCCCTGAGTATACTGTCTACCTCCTGAAAACTTTGAAACACGTTTTCTCAAAACCATGTTTTTGAAAATGGCGTGTTAGATTAAAAAAAACAACGAAAGTTATCGTTTCAAACCGATAATCTATGTAAAGATAAGTAAAATGTGCAACTAACAAAATACAAAAAAAATTCATATTTAATGTTATTTAACACCTTTTTTGAAGAAAGCAAAAAAAAAACACTTTTTTTCAATAAATAATTGTGCGTTAATTTTTTTCATATTTTTATACAAAAGTAGTCTATTATATGCGTTAAAGCCTTCTAAATAAGACAATATTTTTCTTTTGTGTTTCAGGTGAAAACTACGACCGCAATCTTACACGCGTTTTACTAGCGCGCAACGAGAAGCTGTGCGAGATCA
The DNA here is from genome assembly GCA_037575425.1 of Anastrepha fraterculus. NCBI lineage: Eukaryota > Metazoa > Arthropoda > Insecta > Diptera > Tephritidae > Anastrepha > Anastrepha fraterculus. The sequence continues at coordinate 207,692 of JAYXIM010040325.1, forward strand.
CTCATATGTCCGCCATTTTTTTTTTTATTTATGTAAAAAAAATGTTTATTAGTCTTCAATCATGCCTGTGTGTCGCTTTTTTCGCCTCGAAAAAAAAAATTGAGAAAAAACCCTTTTTTTGAAGCCACTGATAAGAGGCCCCCTTAAGGCACATTGAAAAGGTATTCGAAGCAGTAGAGCAGCTGATTTGATTTTTTTGTTTTTGTAATTTCTTGTCCAACCTGTCAGTCGTTGTTTATAGATTTTAAGATTTTGTCTCATTTTTTTCACTCTACAGCTAGTAGCTGTTTAATATGCCTTGGCACCTATAAAACTTTATACTTTAAAAGTCTTCCAATTCAACAGAATGTGGCAGTGTCGAAACATTAGATTTTGTGTGAACACTTTTTGCTGTGTATTTAAATACAAATCGGCAGTAATGGGGTAAAACTAAATGATTTATCTCTTTTTCTCACTTTTCAGAATTTTAAACTTTTTTGTCTGATTACAATTTTTCATAAGCTGTTGATTAAATCTTTAAGGGGGAATGTCACTGTGAAAATTCAAAAAAATCGATTTTTTTTTGCATTTTCTGAAAGTGTAAATATTCAAAAATATGTAAAAAATTATTAATTTAAAATCTTAAAAATTGACTGAGATATACAAAATAGATGTAACTGCATGCAGAACTATTGAATACGCAATGAAAACTTTAAACGCTTATTTCTCAAAACGACTTTTTTTGATATGGTGGCAACGATTTCTCGAAGACTAATCAACTGATTTTAATTATTTTTTTTTTATTTTTGTATCGCATTGGCTTCGTTGTACGTAGCCGATTTTCAAAATTTTGAAAATAACTATTTTTTTGGGCCTGTTGAAAATCAAAAAAATGGTGAAAAACACAAATGGAAATTCAAATCACTACCATTTTGGCAAAAAAAAAAAAAAAAACGGCTACGTACAACGATAGGCAATATTGTGTAGATTAATAGAATTTTTGGTTTTTCGATTTCAGATGATTATTCATTGCTGTATCGCTGCCACTAGATGACGTAATTTTTTTAACTCTAGGTTTATTTACATAAATTTGTCAATTTTCAATATTTTTTAATAAAAATTTTCATCAACATAGTTTAATACATATATAATAAATTGCCTTTTGTCCGATCCTCGAATCATCATTCCTACTTACAAAAAAAAATTCCCAAAAATCCCCTATTTTTGACCCCCCACAGTGGCGTTCCCCCTTAAGAATTATTTTTGTTCAAACTCCACTCCTTCGCAGTGCTTCGCATACTTCTCCACACATTTTTCTATTCACTTTCAGTTAGTTATTTATTTTTTTTATTTGTGTTAGTTGAACTTACTGCGTTTAATTTAAAACAGAAATGAAATAAAAATAAAAAAGATTTAATTTTTTGTAACAAAAATTTATTTAAAATTTTTCACAATTTCGAATTGTCGCTTACACTAATTAATAAATATTCACTTTTTCGTAGAGCAAAAAAGTAAGAAGTGCTTAAGCTATAATATACAAAACTCATTCCAGTCACTGTCAGTCATAATTTCTCATCAAACACGCGTACATACATGCACTCAAAGATACATACAAATGTACAACAACAAAAAACACAAAATATAGGTATATGTACATATGTTGAGTGAATTCACTTAATAAATATGATCAGTGCGTCCTTGTCAACAGTAATGAATGTCCTTGCGTCGTTAGTGTAATGCACATTAACCAACTGTAACTGTACATCAGTGTTATATTAATTGTTACATAGCGTTTGGCAGTTTTGCTTGTGGTGGTGTTGTTCCGTGTATGTGTGTGTGTTTTATTTGCTGCTGTAATAGTTGTTTATTTTATATTAATTAAATTAAATATTTACACATCAGCTCAGGCACAACGCAAGTAGTTGGGCAGTCGGTTAAGCGAGCGAGAAGCGCTGCAATGGTCACAGAGGCTGGCGGGCGGGCTCACATACATACATACAAGAGCATCCGTATGCGGGAGTGTTCGTGTGTGTAGTTTATATAAATTCGCACTAGAAATCCCTGGCAGTCGCATGACCTGTGCGCTGCACGCCTCACGCTCCAACCCGCCTCTGCCCCCCCCCGCACAACCTTCTAGCGCTTCAACTCAACTTCAGCACTCACTGTACAGCTAATGTCCGAGACTTTCACGCGGTTACTCTAACTAAATATAGCCATGTACATAGGTACACGGTATTCATATACATTATGTATGTACTTAGACTTATGCATATACATGTGTGTGTATGTATGTATATCTATAGTAGCTATTTACACTTATGAGAGTCTCTTTAGATACGTAGGTTTATATAATATTTATATGAGGAAAATCGAGTTTCATACATAACTACATTACATACGTTTATCATCGTCGTCATTAACGGCATTTGCATCGACCTAATCACTTTGTTCAATATTACAAATTGTTTTTTTTTTTTTTTTTTTTTTTTTTCAAACTCATAAACAGGGCTTTTCCTTGCTGTTTAACTGGGCTTTATTTCTCTTTCGTCACTGGGTTGTCAAGTAGTTTGCCGTAGACGAGTTAGTTTTTATTTTTATTTTTATTTTCATTTACCATTTTTTATACAATTTAACATTTTAATTAGTTAATTTTTAAATAAATTAGTTTTTAGAACAGCTGTTCAGCTTAGGCAACTGAGCAACTTTTTCATATTTAATAATTTAATTTTTTGTATTTCATTTACGCGTTTCATATAAATACAATTACATTTTAATAATAACTACGCAGCAAATATCGACACTTGACGCTTTTAAAATTAATAAAAAAAAAAATTGTGTTAAATTTTTGCATTTTAGCATAAATATTTTTCCGAATAAAAAAAATTAGATTTTTAGTTTATGCAAAATTTTAGACTTTTTAAACTTGTATTTAAATATATATCAACTTTTAGGTAATATAAAAAATTTACATTTACACTTTTGTTGTGTTAGTTTCAGTGCCAGGAACCAGTCCCAAATTCTTCTCGCTACGTTCCTACTTAATAAATATCTAAATCATTATTATTTCTTTAGCTGTGCGTCGTATTTTTATTCCGCTATTTGCTTTACAACTACATCTACACTAGATACGCCTGGACATGCGGCCCCTGCTGCTGTCCGTTCGCCGCTGTTACTGACGTCACGCCACTCGCCGTCTCTACATCCCTGCGCTGTTGATGCTGCTGCTGCTGTTGTTGTTGTTGCGGCCGCCATGTTTGTGACATATGCGGCTGTTGTTGCTGTTGTTGTTGGTGGTGGTGCTGTTGTTGAAATCGCTGTAAGCTCTGCACGCCCGCCACACCATTGGGTGTGGGTGAGGGTGGCGGCATCATGAGCATATTCTCATTGTCCAGCGTCGAGTAGTCCGAATCGATACTGGAGTAAATGTGCTCCGAGGGCGGGCGCATTGTGTACGTTTGACTGGGCGCTGTGGCATGATGATAATACTGGCTATTATTTCCTACGCCAGAAACGCTGCCTCCACCGCTATTCAGTTCTGCACCTCTTTGTGCTGCTGCGGCTGCCAGATTTGCCGCTTGCGCTGCGCTGGGATGCAGATGTGTGCCCACAATGGTATTATGCAACGTGGCCGTAGCACCAACGGCCCCGCCGTGTTCACGTCGTTGTGGTCGCGGGCTGGGCGTCGCTGTTGTGGCGGAGGAGTAGTTAGTGGGTTCGGTACCACCACCACCACCACCACCACCGTGCTCGCCAACTGCGCCCGCCACACCATCAGTGCAGTAAGCGGGTGGAGGCGCTTGACGATAGAGTATGCCTGGGCTGGCAGGCTGCTTGATGCGTTCGTGGTTGTGATCCAATGTGTAGTTATTGCCGGGTACACCGGCGACGCCACCACGATAGGTGGGGTAGTCGACGGGCAGCGCGTAACGTAGCTTCTCCCAGAAGTGTCGATCGGTGCGACGTATGCGGTGCACTGCGGACGTCTTCAGGTAGGGCAGCAGTTCAATGTCGCTCTCCGCTTCGAACAGCACTTCCGGTTCCTCGATGATGACCAGCTTTTGCGGTCGCCCTCGCAACGCATCGTGTACAGCACGTCGCAGCTCGCAGCGCGACCATTCAGTCTGTAGAAAGTTGCGTGATAGCAGTATGACTATGCGTCGCGAGACACGAGATGCCTCCAACAGCTGATAGTGTGTGGCGTCGTGCGCTAGATCACGGTGTTGCAGGCACACACGCAACGGTGGGCGCCCAGTTTCTAGCTCTGCCACTAAGTGTTGTGCAACAAACTCCGAGTCCTTGGCCGAGTGCAGCAGCACGGCATCGTACAGCTTCTCCGACTCCTCACAACGCGGTCCGAACACGCGTACGCCATAGTGTGCGAACAGCCAAATTCGTAATGATTCACGAAAAACAAAAATTATAATGATCACCACGAGCAAAAAGATGAGTGCTAGCGCTGCAGCAAGCAGCGGTATGTAAGTCTTTGGTATGCCATGTTGCAGCATGGAGCCACCAGCATAGTAATCTGTGCAGGCAGCGGTGGCATTAAAGTCCAGCTCGCGTTTTTGCAATACACTATTGCCGCTCACACCCGTGTCCACGCAGTAGATGTCCTGCAGGTCTTGCACTATCAGCGCGTTGTCAGCAACATAGGCCGTCAGCTCCTGTAGAAACTTGCAGCGGCAGCTCCACTGATTACGACCCAGCGCCAGCGTACGCATTTGCTTGAATTGTGGTTGCTGCAGCTGCCACATAGAAAGGGTCACCAGGCGATTGCCATCGATTCGCAGCACTTCAAGGGACACGAGTGGGGCAAGTGTTATATTGTCCAGCGCGGTCAGCTGGTTGTTTTGTAGATAGAGCTCGCGTAATGCGAAGAGGAATTCAAATTCGTTGCCATGCAGCGTTCGTAGCAGATTATCCTCCAAGTGTAAAACCTGCAGTGAAATCAGTCCCGCGAAGGTGCGGTTCTGTATGCGCGCTACCTGGCTGCCATTCACATAGAGTGAACGCAGATTCTTGCGTCCAATGAAAGCATGGTCCTTCAACACTGGAAAGTTGTTGCCATCCAAGTATACAACACTCGAGTCCATGGGCACACGACGCGGTAATTCGGTGGTCTGCTGGCCACCGCAATCTACCACATTGGTCGACCAGATTTGGTCGTGATAGCAGGTACAATTGCTCGGGCATGTCATCTCGCAATCACAGGCATCAAAATCACAGCAGTGGCACAAAGCAAAACAATGTGATTCATAGCGACAGAGGAAGTCCTTTGGTTTGAGTGAGGTAAGTGGACGTACGGGGGCACCGCGCGCATGTGGCATGACGCATTCAATGTTTGTGAGATCCATGACGCGCGGATGCTGGCGTGTGGTGAGGTTGTTGATACGTTGCAGCCAGTCCATGGTGCAGTCACATTCGAATGGGTTGCCGCCAAGATAGAACTCCGGCAGCGGTTTGGCCGGTTGAACAGGTGCAACACGCAACTGTTGAAGTTGCAGTTTAGACATCGCGTTGGCGTAGAGGTCGACGCGCGCCAAATTGACCTTGTCCACAAAGGAGTTCGGATGCACAGTGTTGATGAGATTATTGTTGATGAACAGCAATTCAATGGTGTTTGGTATAGACATGGCACCAATTTCAGTGATGCGATTGTGGCTGGCGTCCAACGTCTTTACGCGTATCTCCTCTTGCAATTTGTAGTAGTTGCCAAGCGCCTCAATATAGTTACCATGTATGTCCAGCCATTTGAGATTGCTTGGAATGAAGGCATAATCAAACCAAACGAGATGGTTTTCCGATAGGTTCAGCCACAGCAACGAGACTAGCGTAGCAAAGACGCCATTGATGTCGGACAGGAAGTTGCGGTCCAAGCGTATAGCCTCCAGTTCGAAGTTCTTGTCAAAGGCACCACGCTCAATGGACTGTATGCGATTCTTGGCGAGGTTGAGTACGCTAAGACGTGGCAAGTCGGCGAACATGCCCACGGTAATGTTGCCAATTTGGTTGTCTATTAGACGCAAACCTGTCAACTGATGCAGATTTTTGAAGCTCTGATTGTCGAAAGTGCGTATCTGATTCTCACCCAAGTCTAGTGTGCGTAGCATGGCGAGGTCCTGTAAAGCGCGCGGTACCTCGTTAAGCTGGTTAGAGCTCAGATCCAATTCTTTTAGGTCAGAGCAATTCTTAAACACATTTGGCTCAATTACGCTGATCAGATTATTGTTGAGCGTGAGTTTTGAAAGCACATACAACCCATTGAAAAGCTTATCATCCAAGGTATGCAGCCGATTCTCAGCCAAATTTAAGGTGTGCAAGTTATAGAGTGGCAGAAAGGCATTATCTTCTATATGGCCAATGGAATTGTTACGTAAATTCAAAATCTGTAGGAAGTACAACTCCTTGAAAGTGCGATAGTCGATGCGTGTGAGCGCATTGTGCGCCAGGTTCAACACAATCAGTCGTATCAGACCAGCGAAGGTGGTATTGTCTATGTGGTTCGAGGTCAACTGATTACCGGACAGATCCACCACCAGCAATTGCTCCAAACGGTGAAACAGCCCCTTTGGCAGTTCGTAAATCTCATTGTTTTGCAGATGTATTTCACGTAGTTCTTTCGAGCCGGCAAACAGTCCCTCGGGCAGTGTTTCTAAATGATTGTTACTCAAATTAACTATACGCAATGAACTCAGTCCGGCCAACGCCTCGCCCGACAGCTCCGAAATATTATTGTGTTGCAAATTCAATTGTTGCAATCGCCTCAAGCGCGAAATACCCCAACTCTCGGTCACAGAGCGCAGCTCATTGAAGCTCGCATCCAGCACTTGCAGCTCGCTACCGCCATTACAATTCATATCGGCGAAACCGAGATTCTCCGCAGAGCGTATGCGATTGTGCGTCAAATTGAGCACCTGCAAATTCCCCACCGGGCATAGAAACCCAGCCGGCAAGGCGCGCAAATTATTATCGCCCAACTGCAATTCGGTCAGCTGCTTCAAGCTATTCAACGAATCCGGATACAATTCCAACGTTTTGCCAGGTCCCCAATCGGGATTGCGCGTATTCACCGCCAACGTACGCAGCACATTCAGTCCCTCAAAAGCATTATTCGGCAATTGCAACAATTTGCAACCATCAATACGCAACACATCCAACGTTTGTAGACGCGCAAATGCCGCCTGTGGCAGTTGCGATTCAAAGAGGTAGATTTCGCTGCATTTGATCTCCAACTGACTGGTGCCATCAGCGCCCTGCAGATCGAGCGCAATATGCCGTTCAATGGTGCGCAAATTACAGCGTACCGATGTGGTGCCATTATACTGCCAGGAACATTGATTTGTAGGCTGTGGCTGGGCGGCGGCCGCTGCGGCCGATGAAGCACTCGCAGCATCGTCGTTGTTGGAGGCGGAGGACAATGCAGCACCAGCGCCTGCTGTGGCAGCGGCACTAGCACCGGCCATGGAGGTGGCCATCATGCTGGCCGCGCTGGCTGAGGCAGCTTCCGAGGAGAGTGCATAGGAGGACTCTGGTCTAATGGCGCCCTTAGTGTGGAGTGCCCAAGCGCCACCCAAGCCCTGGGTCAGCAAGTGTGCTAGTAGCAGGAACGTGTACGCGCTGTAGTTGGCAGAGAGGCGCATTTGTAGTCTGCTTAATTTACACATTTTTTAGTTTTATTTAATACTTGGTTTTTTGTTTTTTGTTTTTGTTAGTGACTTATACAGTTAAACGCTTGCATAGATATGCGCTTTCTACGCGTTGCGGTCGAATAGGCGCCTTTGGTTAAATGCATTTAGATACTTTCATGGTAGTGAATTGTAATTCTGCACATAAATGTCGGTTGGTTAGTTTTTTTTTTTTGTTTTTTTTGTAATTTTAAAACAATTTCTTGGGTAAATCTGTTACACTATTTGCTTGCATCGATTTAAATAAATTTCCAATTCATACGACTTTTCACGAAACACTTTGCACTTTGTCCACCAAACGAATTATTCTGCATGAATTTTTCATTAACGAAAATTTTCAACCAACAATTTTCACGCTTAGTACGCAAAGCATATCACTTGTCAACGCAATTGTCGTCGTCGTCGTCGTCGTGGTCGTCGTTGAACTTTTTCACTACACCAGTTTTTCCTTTTTTTTGCCTCAGCTTCGCTTCCTTCGTAAAATACACAACATTTTTTTCATTGATTTATACGCACTTTATTTGTTGGGCGGAAAACGCTTTGCAAGGCGTTTGTTTGGAGTCATTATTGACTTTTTCATAAGCTGCTGCCAGCCACTAGACTTCGTTTTTCTGCTTTAACTAAGCGTTTGTTTGTTTGGTGGTTGTGTGTATGGAAAAAAGTAAAACTGAAAAACCCGTTTTTCGCGTAAAATCATACACAACCGACACGTCCACTTTGTACGACGCTCGAACTCGAACTGATTGCAAACCGTTGTCGAGCTCAACATTTTTACTCGTCGTTCACTTGGCCGCTGTCGTATGCACAATTCGACTTGCTTTCGAGTCGGTTGTGTGGTGTGGCAATAATAGTCGTAGTAGCAGCGGCAGCAGCAACGATGGCGAAGTCAAAGCATTGGCGACGGCAGTCAATAATAAACGACGGTGCTGCTGCTGCTGCTTGTAACGAAAATTCTATAGTTGAACGAGCTGGCGCACGATTCTTGCCACTAGCAGGCGGTGGCCAGCGCGCAACCACCCCAAAAACGAGTTTTTGTAGAAGACAACGGCAGCATTTAGAGCGTATTTGGGTGGTCACTACTACTGAGTGCTCGTTTGTAGAGTTTCTCGCTGGAGCGCTGTCGAGAACGCGCTCAACTCAGCAACTTACCACTGGCGCTGTAAATAAAAAAGCTAACTCTCACATCGCACATTGCTGGGATTTTCTTCTGATTCGAGCAGCACTGCACATATTAAATGTACTCGTTTGCCGTTTTTCACTCAAGCGCCGCACAAATTAACTCTCTGCGTTGAGTTCATTTTGAGACAAATTTTCACTTCTCAAAGTGTGCGCTCTACTCTTACCGTACGATAGCTTTGCATGTGCTCTTCTGCGCACTCTCTCACACACGCTCGCTCGCTCGCTCTCGCTCTCTCCTCTCTCTCTCTATTTATCCTCTCAAATGTTTGAGAAGTTTCGTTAGTCAGCTACAAAAAATGTATTTCCAATTCTCTCCTCGTTTATGATGAGCGTTTACAGTTTTTGTCATATTTTCGTTTGTGTTTTTCCTTACTCTTCGCTTTGGACTCGAGTTTATGCCAAGTGGGTTTTTTCATTGTTTCCTTTTGTGTGGAAAGGCCTATGTTTATTATTCGTTTACATACCAGAAGTAGCAAATTAAAAAGGATATTCACATTTGCTCGCTAGTTGGGATTTGGTTTTTTGCTGGGGCTTCTCGAGGAAACGAGAATGTTGCATTTCCCACATTTCACTACTTATTTCCGCTTCCGGTTGTCGAATTTGCATTTTTACTGTGATAGGCTGTGGCTGGGAGGATTATTAAGGAAAATATGTTGTATGTGGTAAGTGAAGAGGGGAATCCTATGAAGTAATTATGAAAAAATTGCTCCTGCCAAAAAAAAAATACTCGTTAAATTTTATTAAGTGGATCTAAATGAGGGTAGCACAAATTAGTGGTTCGCTGAAGGAAACAAAGAAATGGAGTGCTCATATGTTACTCTACTCTTGACATTTTGAAGGTCTAGCAAATCTCTGGTCTGAATCGAAGTAAGATTTAGAATGCTTGAAAGTTAAATGCGCATTTCCATGCCAGTTGGGCCTACTTTACCGGAATAACTCGGACTCACACTCATGCACATTCATCTTGGCCAATTCGGTTTTTTTGCTTTTGCTGATTTAGTGTCTATTAGTGTTTTTTATAAAAATTCAGTTCATTTACCACAAAAACCGTATACATCGTTTTCTCTAGCTTCGTGCAAAAATTGTGAAAATTCTCCAAATTTTCAGGCTTTTAAATCAGAATTTTTACAATAAATTGTGGTATGCCGTTTTATAGCCTATTAAATTTTAATATAGAGTGCACGTCGTAAATGGCAACGAAATACCTTCTGATTTTTGGGAATTTTTCGCGGACAGTCTCTGCCAATTTCTTTCGTACAAGTTCGACAATTTTTGCATATAAAAATGTCTCTAAAATTAATGTTATCCTGTATAAGCCAAACGGTTTTCACAAGTAGATGGAGTGAATATTTCATACGCTTAGAACAACAACAATTATAGTCAATACAATCTGCAGGTCTACCCAATGCTTATTGAAAAGTTTCGAACTTTCCTAAAGGAAAAGCTCTACAACCCTCTATAGACCGATCTCAAAAACCATCAATGCCTTGTAAGTATTTAAAAGCTGTTTGATTACAATTTCAAAGCCATTCCTAACTACTAAATTCCATATACCGCACAAAAATCCACCTTTTAATGTTCAAACTAGACATCTCCTAGCCTTTTCTGCCCATTGGCCGCTTGGAAAATTGTTTACCCACAAATGAAAAAAAAACTTTCTTAAATCACATCAAAAGTTCATCCTCCACAGCATTTCATCTTTAATACCCAGCAGCCTAATTGTGCTAATTCTTTTGTAAATGCAAATATCCTTTTGCATTTCAAGATCCACATACCCACATACACATGGAAATTACAGCAAACACACCCACGCACAAACTCTCACATTTCTCCCGCTTGTAGGTCGCGCCTGCATGCTCTGCTGCTGCTGCTGAGCCCACTTGCTTTTTACACAGTTTATTCAACTCGTTGTAACCGAATTCGCTTTTCCACCGCCCCAAAATGTTGTAAGTACGTAAACTTGGCATTTGAGCAAGTATTTGTTTTTGTTGTTTGCCTTTTTCGTTTTTTGCTTCTTGGCCTGCAATAGACATTGACACGCAGGCAAAGCAAAGGAAAAGAAAACGAACAAGAAGAAGGTGGAAGTAATATCATAATAAAGTAGCTGAAAAGAAATAGAAGCAAGCGAAAATTTGCCGAAAATCAGCTGCCAATACGAGCGCCACTCTACACGCTCACGAAGTAGCTGTGTTGTCCTTTCGCTCGCGAATCCGAAACATTTGTTGTGCCGAGTAGCTGGCACTCTGACAATTGCGATTTTGTTAAAGGTTTTTGGCCGCTTTGGTGGCAAATGGCGCTACTTGGCAAGGTGAGTGTGTGGGAGCGTCAGAAGAGTGAACTTGAGATTGGCGAAATCTCTGTTCTATTGCAAAAAGGATGCGAGATATTCCTCCAGTGTGCTCTGAGATTTTTGTAGAAGTTTTAGTTTCAAATGAGTGTTGGGGCGCTGCTTTGTATGCTCTTAGAGTTGCACCAGTAGTAGTTGAATGAAATTAAATATTAATTTTCATGTTGGAAAATTTTCCGTTAGGGAAAACCAACTTGTGGGGACTTTTTGTGAGTGGACTGAATGCATGAAACTCATTCCCATGGAGATATAAAATGAAAGGATTTTGTTTATAATAACTTAGGAAAAACCAGCTTCAGTGGTAAATCCAGTCAAGGTGTGCTACCAAACACTTTAATCAAGCCTTATTGCATTAAATAATGGATAATTTATTTGATTTTCTTTTTTCTAAATAATAAACAAGTATATCTATCATGGCCCCCTATATTCCAATTTAGAATTCTAGGAGCTGACGATGGAAATACAATATGAAAATGAATGAAATAAAAGTGAATGGCATAATTTTTTACGATTTCGTAAGTTTTTTATTTTTATTTTTTATCGAAAAAAATTTGTTCATACATGGAAACTTGTGTAATAAAATTTTATTCTTTTTAAAACTATTTTTTTCTGGTATTATATATTTTTTTAAGTGTTTTTCATTGAAACTGCTATTTAAAAAAAATTAAGAAAAATGTGCCTAGACTTTGAAACTTGTAAAATTAAATCTGAAGGAACATTAGAGATAATGAAAGCTTTTATCACCAGGTCGGGGATTTGCATAATAAAATATTATTTTTATGAAAATTATTTTTCAAGGATCGCTATCTAGTTCACTCAAATGAAAATTAATTTCCAAGGTTCAAAACCTAATACAAGAAAATTTGTGGCTACTCTAGAGAAAATGGAAGTTAATATCCACAGGCTGGTGACTTGAACAATAAAATCTTATCATTAATAAAATTATCAATTTTTTCTGTTATTGTTAATTGTTTTATGTGATTTTCATTGAAACTGTCGTATAAAAAATTAATAAAAAATCTAAAGAAAATCTTTTAAGTTTGGAAACTTGTACAAGAAAATCTGCAGATACTTTGAAAATAATTAAAATTGTTTTCCAATTTTAGAAACCGGATACAATAAAATTTGCCGCTGGTTCTGAAATGAGGAAAATTATTTCTCAAGGCTTAGAGCCCAGATTAATGAGACGTACGGGTGGGTACTTTAAAGATGAAAAAGAGCCAGAGTCTATTCGAAAAATAGTATGCTAAGACCAGTCATGCAAAAAAACATTGATTTTAAATTATAGATGGGCCACCACTTCGAGAACCTGGTTGGCCTAAGAGTCATTTCATTAGGAGAATAATCAGCTGAATTGCTTATATAAATTGAACGCCTTGAAGCTGTGATTTGATTTCAATAGACTATTTTCTATGACGAGCTCTTAGAGGTGAGTCTAATGTCTAATACCACCCAGAGATGGTTCAAGAGTAGAAACGAAAAATCTAACTAGCTCTTTATCTGTGTATGGTGCTAAACACAAAACACAGTGCTCACGTAATGACCCTGCTGTTCGAGCCTTAAGTGAATTTAATTCAATATCGGGTGCTATTCAATTATATTTGTCATCGCCGAAAATTGTATTTGTAAGTACTTTATATTTATATATATATATATATTTTTTTAGGTTCTAAACCAATGTCAATAGTTATTTTACTTTTCGTTGCAATTTGCGCGTAAGAAGTTTGTGTTCATAGCCTGATAAATAAATACATAATTAAATAATAATAATAATAATAAAGTGTACTAGAAAAGTCGTGTTGGGACAATAGACTTCTGTAAAGCTACTCGAAGAAGTAATTTTAATGAAAGTTAAATTTTTTCTAGAAAAAATATTGAAAAATATTTATGCATATTCTATTTATGGTCGAATTAAAGCCGAAACACATAATGGACCACCCTGTAGGCTAGATTAGATATGTGGGAGGTTTGACAAGTCCAAGCACTCAGTCAGTAGACCATTGTACTACACCCGGATAGATTTCAGTCGAAAAAATACAGATAGGAAAGATAAAAAGTGGATGGTAAACCCTATAGACGCCACGCAACAGCATTTATTTATTTTTTTGGCATTTTTTCTACCGACCTTTTTTTCTTTTGTTCCAGCAGCAGAATTATTTTAAAACAGCGAAAACTTATTTCCTTTATAAAAATTTGGCAATTATAAGAAAATATTTTGTGCGAGACTCATGCGCCGTTTCACTAGTAAATTTAAAATTTTAACAGGCTGTAAAAATTTAAAGTTCAATTCTAACTTTGCTGTTTTAAAGTTTAATAGTCTGATAAATTTAAAATTGTATAGCAAAACTAGAAATTAGCGAAACTAAAATTTGGGTTCGCAACACTTTCGAAATTAAAATTGAATGCTTGCAATACCCGAAACGTGTTTTATATGCCAATACACACACATTCACGGATGATTGCTGAATTGTGGATATCCTGGTACAGATTTTTCTGATTTCTGGGTATAAAAGAAATTTAATTTTTTTGATGCTGCGGGCTGCGAAACTAAAGCGGCTGCAAGTGTACCGAGTGTTTTGGAAACTGAAGAAGGGATTAGAAATTATTAATGAAAATAATAAAAAAAAATTTAAATTCGATAAAAAAATAATTGATTAATTCTATTAAAAGTTGTTCTAAAAAAGTTATAATCTATTAAAATTTCTTTAATATTCTTTAATATTTCTTAAAATTTCTTTAAGTTTACTGTATATAAAATACATTTACATACCTACAGTACCTACCACTCAGCAGCTGTAATTTACTACCTTCGGAGGAATGCTCCTCCTGAGGCTTTGTGTTTTCCCTAAATTGATTTTAATATTTCATTAGGACGGTTTTTCCTACGCGCAAGCAAAAGTGCTCTATAATTTTCTTGTTTTTTCGTATTTCGAAAAACTCATATTAGAACAAAATTTATCAAATCCTTGCATTCAAATGCATTCATTCACTCAACTTGAAGTGTTAAATTAGCGCTTAAAATTAACGCTCTATGCTCTCTATATGGCAGATACCAAGAAGACCATTGCTCTCGCATACACGATTTTTGTAGAGAATATCTCGCTGGCAATACATTTTTATTTTCACTCAATTTTTTGTGTATTTACCATTGAGTGAAAGGGACGTGATATTTTATTACTCACTGGCTTTGCCGAAACACTGATTCTCTTTCGCCATTTAATACAAAACTCAACAAAGCAACTAATTATCTAGAAATTCTCCACCAGCATCACTACAAGAATATTCAAGCAGCTCCATTGACGAAACCAGGATTTCTGCATGCGAAGCAGCTGAGATTCACGTGTGCCAGAGACACTAAACGTACAAATATACGTGGAGCATCTAAATATATACCAAATTGAAAATGCCTTACAAGCATGCATTGATATACTCCTGTGCGTGTGTGTGTGTGTAAATGCATATATTTCTCTTTCAGTGCATGCTGGTGAATGCATTCTTTTGAACCTTTCGATTTCCATTCATTCATTCATCCATTCGCCCATTCATTCATGCATGCATGCGTGCAAGCATACAATTCAAAGATTTGGCAAGGTAGCTACAACGCGGACAAGCCAAAAACAACAACGCAGAGCAGCGAGACAGCTCACCCAACAACAGCCGCAACCGCGGCTATCCCAGCCCCAAAATCTCAGCAGCAACAACAAAGTTTGTCAATGTTGATGGACATCTTACAGATTGCTCGCATTGTAGCGTACCTACATACATACATACACGTGTAGTGCCTATTATGCATATATATGTGCATATCTATCATGGCGCAATGACGAATGACGGCAGTGAGGTGCCTTTGTTGCTGCGATCGCGAAAGCACACCATCGTGCGATACATTCTGAGCAACTGCCGGCCTCCCATCTCCCTGCTGGCTACCAAAAAATGCGCTAGAAGGGTATGTGTGTGTGTACGCTTGGATGGATGTGTTTATGTTTGCATGTATGCATGCGTGAATATGTAGGTATGCCTGTGTAGGTAGGTATGCATGTTTACGCGGCCTGCTGCTTTTCAAGTGTCAATGTTTCGTTGATTCGTTTTGCTGTTGTCAGCAGCATGTGGTTGTACTGTTGTTGCTGTTGTTGTTGGCAACCGCAAGTAAGCTTTACACAAACACTGTATCTACATGCATGCATGCATACATACATACGATATACTCAGACACTGTTTAGCGCGCTTGTATAGGCAAGCAATTGGCAGCAAGCAGTTCAAATCTTGAATGATATGCGTATGTGTGTTTGCATGTACGCGTATACGGCAGCGCTAAATTTGATGCATTGGTTGAACTATCACATTGAACTCAGCGTGTGAGGCTTTTTTTGTTACACTTTCTTTTGTATGTAATTTTTTTCACTTTGTGTTTGTAGCTTCGAAGCTTCTTTCAGCATGAAATACCTGCTTTGCTGAGCGGGTAATTATTTTTAGAAGAATTAAAATGCTTTTGTATGGCCCTTGTATATATTTTGTTTTGTAGTTTTAGTAACCCTGTAGTCAATATCAATACTAAAACTAAAAGTTTTATTTTATCACTGCCTAGGAAATACTGCAAAATAATGCTTGGAGTGCTGACGGGACACTGCCTCACCCCACATCATGCAGCCAGATGCAATGAAGCGAATGCTAGGGGTACTTTGGAACACCTACTTTGCCACTGCTCTGCTCCTTATAGGATTCGACAAATGTGCCTAGTATCAACATATTTTTCATCCTTTAAGGATATTGCCGACAAAAGGACGGAAGACTTGTTAAAACTCGCGAAGGCGTGCATTAAGAATTGCATAAAATGATATCTTCGAATCCAGATACGCAACACTGGCAACACAACGGATCCTAGGGGCCTAAGTAGGATATTTTTACAAATCAACCAGCTCTGCGTAACGCAATCAGTAAACTACCTCACAACTAGTATGAGTGGCAGACCCAACTAGTCAGGCAACTGTCTTTTTTTTCATACAAGCAACTCGCAACAATTTTTTACATGGCGATGCGCTACCAAATGTCCCTTGTCACATTTCGATCAGGAATATGCTTGTCATCGTAATACAAAATATACAAAACAAAAATACAGTCCGATTATGGGCCCAAACCACTAATTTAGGATTGTGAGGATAATAGGAAAAATAGGAAAATAAAAAGAAGAGAATAGTGAAAATAGGATAACTACAAAATCACATAAATGTATGGATACTCAATATTAGATTTAGATTTGGTAATAATATTGGTCTTACATTTTCTAAGTATTGCTAGATATGGAAAATAAGTATGTAAAATTAAGAAAAAATTTCATATTCAAAAATGTCAAAATTCCAAAAATTTCAAAATTTTCAAAAATTCAGAAGAAAATCATTTTTCATTATACCACTTTGATCAGAAGTTCCCGAAACAACAGGCAGGTTTCGCTATCAGTCAACTAATTTGTGTTCTGTTTGTACATTGTTAGGTTGTTACATCTGTGGCTTGCATTCCTACCAAAATTTTATCTCCATTACTTGTCAAATTTCAAAAGTTACGCCGCCTTGATTAAAACTACTTCTACACATTTTTGCGAGTGGCATAAATTGCAAAAAATTCTACTGAAAGATGATACTCCAATTTTCATCTTTTTGTTAGTAAAATTCAGAAAGAGAAAAGAGCTAAAAAGTGAGTAGAAAATATGAAACGGACCATAATTTTCTAAAAAAAATTTCATTTTGGACGTTACGGTTTTTTTTTTGTTGTCAAAAACACGGTTTTTTGTTTTGGAAATTTGCAGAGGCAACACTGGTAGAAGGTTATCTCTTTGCAAGATTTTGGGATATGCAGTTTTGTGACACATTCAATTTTGCATGTCCCAAATATTTTTTACATGGGGAAAATGAAAAGGACCACCGAAAAAAAAATTGTCAAAAATCAATGAATGAAAAAAGACACTTCAGACATGCAATTTACTGAAAACTAAAAGACTGAAATTTAATGGACTATAAAACTGCGTACCCGGAACTTTTCTAAAAATTCTAACTAAAAAGTTTGACATTTTAAGGAAAATTTAATTTTTTTTAATTTTGTAAAATGTATGAAATTTTATTTTGCATGGCTTTTGTTATGGCATTTTTATAAAAAAAATTAAAAATATTTAAAATTAAAAAAAAAAATTAAAAATATTAAATAAGCATTCAACACTTTGCAATGCATCGGAAGGTGAAATATTTGAAGCACCACTCTGGCACTCCCCAATTAGCACTAAAGCGCCATTTTGATACCACTATGAAACCTCCAACAGACAGATATCTACAAGGTCAAGTTCAAAATAAAGAAGACTGAGCTAAAATGAAAACGACAGGAGCTTTGTTCAGATAACTTGGAGTTTATTTATTCAAAATATAGTCCCCTCTGGCCTCGATACACTGTTTTACCCGTCTAAAAGCTTTTCGAAAAAATGTTTCAAGTCATTGACCGGAATGTTCTTCGGGATGTCGGTACAAACATTTTGCATGCCCTCTACGGACGCAAAACGTTTTCCTCTCATGGCCAAATGCAATTTTCCGAATATGTAGAAGTCGCAGGTAGCTATATCAAGCGAATACGGTGCGTGATTGATGGTTAAAATTCGATGTCTAGTCACAAACTCAGATACAAGAATGGATTGATAAGATGGTGTATTATCATGCAATAAGCGCCAGCTTCGTCCTTCTCGGTATTCAGGGCGATTTCGACGAATGCGATGCAGCAAACGAACTCCTTGTGGGCAATTCCCCTGGAATCGTAAAAACAAATGAGCATCGGCTTGATTTTTGACTTCTCCAAACGCGATTTTTTGGGTGGTAGCTCGACTGGGGCCTTCCATTCGGCACTTTGACTCTTAATTCCAGGTTCATGTTGAAAACACCACGTTTCATCACCAGTTACAATATTGTAAAGGAAGTTCTCATCTTTTCTCGCCATGAGATCTTTTGAAAGTTGAATTCTGAGCAAGTTTAGGTGCTCAGTTAACTTGTGCGGAATGAAACGAGCACCGACCTTTCGTAAGCCCAAACGATCAGTTAAAATGCGATAAATCGATGTTTTGGAGATATTCAACTCCGATTCCATGAATTTCAATGGCTCATTTTTGATAAATTTACGAACGATTTCGATGGAGTTCTCGGTGATTACTGACTTTGGGCGGCCCGTATGTTCATTGTCATTTATGTCCTCACAACCATCTCTGAAACGTGTAAACCAGTCGTGAAGTCTGGCACGAGATTGACAATCGGCGCCATAAACTTGTTTCATCAATTCAAATGTTTCGGTAAACGTCTTACCGATTTTAAAACCAAATTTGATATAAGCTCTTTGTTCGAAACTCATTTTTGTACCAATGACAGAAACATACTGACACTTTAGACGCAATAACTTCGCTTCCACCGAACCGAATGTCACACTAACTCATTAAAAAGATGTGCAGCCAGCCAGCGCTGTTGATGTAATGGGGAAGGTTGGTGGGGTTTAGGTTGGCGCACTGCCCGCCTTCTCTGAAAGGTCCCCACAGCTTCTGCAATGGGGCTATATGGTAAACCTACCTTTCTTGTGAGTGTGCCAGTCATCCAATAACCGGTAAACACAGTTAAAAGTTTGTAGATTGAATGGCGTGGAGTACCCAGGACTTTATGAGTCTTCCGTCTATTGTACTCGGGCCAAAGGGTTTTCGAAATAGCACATGAGGAAATGAATCTCCATCTTTCCTCCGCTTCCCTGAGATATAAGCTGTGCAATTCCACCTTAGTAACAGTCGGAGTGATGCCGATGATTGGGTAGGAGGTCTCTGAGACCTCATTTCCCTCTGTGTTCCTATGACCCCTAACCCAGATCAGAGAAGTGTTACTTGTATACCTAAGAGATTTGATCTGCTCCTTACAGAAGTTGTCTAGTTTGGATCTGCATCATGGCGTCATCAGAGCCTTAATGACGGTTTGCAATGCATATCTGACGCTATTATTATTGCGGAGAAATATTTTTATTGGCAGGAGAAGTACTTTTATTGGCAGGAGATCCCTTAGACTTTCTATGAAATATTACCTCACGTTATGTGACCACATTCTAGCAAATACCAGCACACCATTCGTAAGAGTTAAGGAATAGAAAGTGATTTTGTAGCGCACTTTTGACATATCATCGAATGGAGGCTGTTAAGGTGAAAAACTATTTCGATTATTGGCTGCCTCCATTGATTCATTTCTTTCCTATTCCAATGGCATGCTTCATAAGCTTAGTGTCAATATCTACAGCTGAGTTAGTAAATGTTTTTTTTTAAGTTGCCGCTGATTTAATTTCGATCTCGTTGCTTGCCTTGTGGCTAAAAGGCATTCGTCTTCCGACAGACTTACAACAGTTTTTACTTATACTGGCAATTACAAACAAACTTTCACTTACATAAGTATGTATATGTTTGCGCTTATTGACAGCTGAGCTGTCTGCCATGACTGTTGTTGTTGCACTGCTGGATTTGATATTTTAATATTGAAAACTTAATATCGATTAGTTGCGACACGCGTCTACATGTCTTTCACTAAGCGCTTACTCGCTTCAAGCTGGTATAGGTTTTTACACACACTGCTACACACACACACATGCACACAAATCATTGCACATCAAAGAGTAAGCCCATATATCTTCTTGCTACGCCAACTGGGCTTGTTATTAGTACAATGACTTGATTCCTGTTTCAACGCCAGCTGCTGTCGCGATGTCACTGAAAGTAACTCAAAGAGCTGCCTCTTCAAGTATATGAACATACAATAGTCGATGCGAGTGCGTGTGTGTGTGTGCACTGGAAAATACGAATCGAATTTTCTTTCGCTTGCAGCTTCAACACTTTAAGCAGCGTGTCATTGTAGCTACGCATATTTATGTGTGTGCAAGCATTTATGCATTTATTTTTGTATGCAAGTAGGCAAGTATGTGTGTGGTCTGTGGCTTTGTTTATCTATCAAACCGTCTGACGGTGTCAGGAGTTCAATGTGTTGTCGGTGGTATCAGCGAGTTTGTCTAACTGTTTGTACGAGCAGATCTGATGGTGGCACTTGTGCGCACAAAAATCACTCTCACGCACACACAAACAGTGCATGCACCCGTAAAAGGCCACTTAGTTACATTTAAGGGACTATTTTTAAATAATTTTATGTGTGTATTTTTCATCACACACGCATGTATATGTACATTTATTATACTATTTTCTCCCATTAGAATTGGTACTAACCCAAACCTATTTGTATGTACATACATAACCATACCAACACACACACAGGACTGCGCTTGCTTTATACAAAGTGTCTTTATTGTCTATTGCACGCCTTTGCTTTTGTAAACAAAATTTTATTTAATGCCTTGTCTTTTGCCCTTTATTTTGCCCTTTTAATCGGCCTTTATGCAATAGTTCACGCAAGTTGTCAGTGAAGATAAACAAATATATTTAAAATATTTTGATTCAATGTATAATATGAGAATATTATTTTTAGTAAAAATTTCAATATTTTTCATAAAATCTGAAAATAAAAATAATAAAGTATTTAAGAATAAATTCAATTTAAAATTAAAATGTTACTTCTTCTAGAAAAAAAATTAAAAATATTTGAAAAAATGCTTAATTGTAAACTTAATTTGGCACAATAAATTAAATTTTATTTTTTTTAAATTTAAATTATACCTAATATTTTTTAAGAAAGAACTTGTATGTTTTGGATGCTTTCCATTTCAATTCAACCGGGCTACTCGGGTCATGTTCTTCGATTTCGATGTAACTTAAATATGTTGCTCTCTGGTCAAAATAATGAGACACGTATTTTTTTGTTCGCCCGAAAAAAATTTTTTTCAAGAGTTATCGGCAATTTTGTTTTTTGCCTCAAACTCGATTTTTTTTAATTATATAAGAAAAAAATTTTTTGAAATGCCCATAACTTAGTCAAAAATGAACCGATTTTAATAATTCTGGGTTCAAAATGATCGTAATTACTTACACAAGCGACTTCATGTAGAAACAATTGCAAAAAAGTAGTTGAAAATTTTTTATTTAGTAAAAAAGAAAAAAAATTGAAATTTTTTCAAAATTCAATATTTCAAAAACAGCATTTTTTTTTTTATAACTTTTTCCAAATCAAAAAAACATCTCAAACTTTAATTGAGCTGCATGCCTAGTAGCTAAAATGCGTTGTTTTTGAGTAATGAATTTTTGAGTAAACACCCTGTTTCGCACTTTTTGTTCTTTGGAAAATAAAAAATTTTCAACTACTTTTTTGCAATTGTTTCTACATGAAGTTGCTCGTGTAAGTAATGACGATCCTTTTGAACCCAAAATTATTAAAATCGGTTCATTTTTGACTAAGTTATGAGCATTTAAAAACAAAAATTTCATTTTGAACCCAGAATTATTAAAATCGGTTCATTTTTGACTAAGTTAGGGGCATTTAAAAAAATTTTTTTCTTATATAATTAAAAAAAATCGAGTTTGAGCCGAAAAACAAAATTGCCGATAACTCTTGAAAAAAAATTTTTTCGGGCGAAAAAAAAAATACGTGTCTCATTATTTTGACCAGAGAGCAACATATTTCAGTTACACCGAAATCGAAGAACATGACCCGAATAGCCCGGTTGAATTGAAATGGAAAGCATCTTAAAGAAAAAAATTATTTTAATATCTTTTTTAGTAAAAAATTTCTTTAAAGAAAACACGAAAACAAATTTGAATATCTGTAATTATATTTTTACGTTTTCCGATATTAAAAACCGAGTTTTGTAAGCGAAAAATACTTTACAATGATTCCACTACCCAAACTTCTGTTAAGTGCTATGCATAAAGGCACAAAGCAACAACTCAAATTACTAAGAAATTACAGCTACAACTAAAATCATCACTCTCAATACCAATAATTCACTCGAACTTCACTGAAAATTCGCTCAACAATTTCTATCGAGTCTCACTCAAAAGTGTAGACTAAAAATTATTCTCGCACAAACACCAGCAGATCTATTACAATTTGCCAACAAAGAGCGCCCGCTGCCACGACTAAGAGAAACAACAGCCAGAGCGCATTTTCTATCGCTGACTGCGGCAATAGCGATTTTCAGTGCGGTTTCTTCATTGTTTTGATTTCATATGAAATAATCAACAACAGCTGCTGCTGCTGCTCCTACTCCTGCCCTGACAAGACTCAAACAAAATATTAAATACAGCGAAACAAAAAAATTGAGTTTGTTTTGATGTGGCCCAAACAAGTTTAACTAGTTTCGCTTTGAAATGTGTCTTAGCCAC
The DNA here is from genome assembly GCA_037575425.1 of Anastrepha fraterculus. Lineage (NCBI taxonomy): Eukaryota > Metazoa > Arthropoda > Insecta > Diptera > Tephritidae > Anastrepha > Anastrepha fraterculus. The sequence goes on from JAYXIM010040325.1 coordinate 230,193, forward strand.
AGTGCCACTTGCAGCCAACAGCACAGAGCATAGCAGCATATCAACATAGCAGCGTAAACAGCAGCAACAACAGCGGCGGCGGAATGAGCGGAAAGCTGGTTGGTTAACTGCTTGTTTGATTGCTTGTTTGGCTTTGGCAATGAGCTTAATTGCTGTTGTTTTTGTTGTTGCTGCTCGCATTTTATAGCTGTTGCCACTAATTTTTTGCACTTTGATTACTGATGATGCTGCAGTGAACGCGAAGACGAGCAGCACCAGCAGCAGCTGAGCTAACCGGCAATTGTTGTCGCGCCTCTGATGCTGCTGCTTGATGCGCTGGGATTGCGATGCTACGGAAGGTGTAGGTTTCACTGAGCTATGCTGTGCTGAGTAGCCGATGGTGGTTAGAATTTTATAGGCATGTCTTTACGTTTTCTTGTTTTCTTCTTTTTTTTGTGTTGCTTGGTTTTTCTTTGCTTACTGTTACATTTGCTGGTGTGTGCAGTAACATAGTTGCCGCGCTTGATTTGCCGCTGTTTATGCGGCAAATTTATGTTCGTTAATTTTTGCGTCAAATCGCCACTTTTTGCGCGATTTGCCGCCTCTCTGCCAGCGAATGGGCTGCTGATTGCAGGTAGCAGCAATTAAATTGCCACATGACAATTGAAATTTTTACAACCAATCGAGTGCTAAGAAATTTCAATTATAAATGCCAATTAACAATTAAAAATGCGGATAATGCCGAATTCAGTTTTTATTGAATTTTAAGAAGAAAGTTTATAGTAAAAGATATTGCGTACATCTTGATTTCCTTGCCATTCGGAAAGATAACTTCAGTTTATTTCGCCTACGATCAGCAAATGGTTTTTATAGCCGGCTTTTCCGGGCGGCAGCTGTTAAAAAAACAAGAAGTCGCTATAACTTCAATCACACAGGAATCGATTTCATAGACTCTGACGACTAGAATACATTGTAATGCGTACAATTAAGCTCCGCTGCTAGCCGCTTCAGATAGATCGCTCACGAGGAATAATGAGTTTGGATTAGATTGGAGTAGGTAGGATAAGACTAAGATCAGGTTAGGTTAAAAGGCCGCTCCCGAAGGACAAGGAGCATTTGGGCAGGTAAGTAAAGGAGGACCCTCCATTTACATAACACTAAAAGGCAATTAAGGAGAAGAAAGGTAATAGAGACAAATCAGCTATTCGAGCCATGAAAATTAAGAACGCTTGCTAATTAGAAATTTTCGCTAATAGCCACACCTGACCGCTTATAAGAAGTGAAAGTCTAAATATTTGAATCTTAACCTCGTGCAAGCTGGACATCCAAGGAGATGCTGAGTTTATTCCACCTCATAATTCAACAGTCCACCGCGGCTTCCGTACGGAATGATTTTTGACATGGCTACCATTCGGTTGGCCCGTGCTTGAAACCCACTTTGTTCATGAAATAACAAGTCATAGAACAATTTGAGCCTAATAACAATCGTCTCTTGGCAAGCGGAAGTAAATCTCTGAATGAATTTTTGCCATGGGAAATCTCCTCAGAAAAACAGACGAGGGCGGTATAAAATAGTGGATCCCTTTATATTTGAAGTAACGTCAAGGCACACACACACGAGCTCAGTCTACTACTCAACAAATGTATGGGGGTATACCCAAAAGTCAGCAACTGCAGAAGTGCAATCAGAAGGTATGCTAAATTCGCCCTGAATGGACTTGCGTCGGTTAGTGCCCAGTTAAAGTCCTTACGGACAACTAGAATTGCGGCTTTCTTAGATGCCGAAGCTCCCTCGACCACCTCAGTGCACTGTCTAGCGATGGCTGGAAAGACTTTGCAACCTTGCATGTCGATATACTCACTCAGGTATTAAAAAAAAATTGTATCAGTTTTTAATTGTTTTGTTTTTCATATAAATAACTAGTTTGCCACGGGCCCACCTCATCAAAATAAACTTTTGCAACTTATGCCGACGACACAGCCATCTTGTCGGTAGGAGAAACCCATATAGACTCAATCAAAAACCTTTAAATTAATTTAAATAAAATCTCAGAGTGGACCATTAAATGGCGCATAAAACTAAATGAAACGAAATCGGTTCATTTAGACTTCACACAGAAGAATATCCAATATCTGCCACTATACATAAACGGCGTGCAAATCCCGTATCACACAACGCCAAATACTTAGGTATGGCACTAGATACCAAGCTTGGATAGAATGCTCAAATTAAAAAAGAAAAAAGAAGACTTAGAAATCAGATATACGTAGAAATATGTACTGGCTTATGGGCAACCAATCAGCCTTATCGCTATACAATAAAATTCTTTTATATAAGCAGGTGCTTACACCAATTTGGACCTATGGGATCCAGCTATGGGGCTGCTCAAGCTCAACCAATATAAAACCTGTACAAAGATTCCAAAATAAGGTACTACGATGCGCTTTCAATGCACCTTGGTACGTCCGCAACACCGATATCGAACACGACCTTGGCATCGGATCAGTCGATCAACATAAACGCCAAGTCTCATATGGAAAAACTACGCCACCACGTGAAGCCTCAGCCCTAATTGATCCCGGTAAATGGAAAGAAAGGCTGAAACGAAAAAAAATCGCACCAACTCACGCAGTAGCCCACTTCTCTGCAAGCCTTGGGCAAAGCATTATTAAATTTAGTTGTATTGCACAAAATTAAATCCAAATTTGTTTGTTTATAATTTACTACCTAGTTACAATGTAAATAATAAAAAAAGAAAAAAAAATAAAACCAAGCTCTCTTAAGAAAACTAAGTTTTTTTTTTGGAATTAATTAATAAAGAACAAAAAGTCATGCAAAATATTACAATAGCTTTTAGCTTATATATATATATTTTTTTTTAAATTTTGTAAGAAATTTTTCACATTCTTCAAAAAAATTTGCACGTTTTTTGCTTAAATTGTTATACCTCATTGAACAGCGAATCCTGTGAAGCGGTGCTAAGTGAGCATTTTACCTACAACGCAAATGTAAACAAACTATATGAAACAGGTTTTTGGGCGAAGAAAAGAAAAATACGCAACAAAGCGAATTACTCAACAACTGCAGGTAACATGAAAAATCAGCAACGCAGCGTTTACGAAGACAGAAATAGTGCAATCAAGCAAGCATTTGCCAGCAGCGAAAGCAACAAGAATTTGTTGCCAAGAGACGAACGAACGGCAACATGTAAATAATATTGTTTAACGTCATTAAAAATTGTTGAAACAGTAGTGAGTGAGAAAAAATATGAGAGTCAGTAGCGCCAAAAAGATGTTGCGCAACAAACTGCACAACATGCTGCTGAGTTCTTTAGCAACATGTTGGGAGCTGCAATACGCAGGCAGTACCAGCGAGACGAGCTGCGTACAAGTTACGATAGTCGACTGGTTTGTGTATGTGGCTTTTGCAGAAGATCAAACGTGAGTGAAAAGATTTTGTAATATTCAGAACTTTTGGCGCATCAGACTTCAACTTTTTAGTAGCATAATTTTAATTTTATTATTATTTTGATTGATTTGATTTAAATATGTAAGCTGTTTTTAAAGACAATTATTGTAAAGAAAGCCTATTGTTGTATGTTTAACTTAAACAAAATAAATAAATAAAAACACCAAAGCTCATAGCTTCGGCAGAATTTGGGCAATATGATAGCGTTCTAAGTGATGAAGAGATCTCAAATCTTCGTAGCCGGTTCAGCATTGAGTATTGGAACAGCATTTGGCAGCTAATCCCAGTAACACATACAAGCATATATACATTTTCTTAATATTGCGGCTTATTTTATATTAACTGCTTGCTTTCCATATTTTTCATTTATCATAAAATATAATCAGCATTCGACTTTACTATGTTTTATGACTATGTTTTTTTTTTCATTTTTTTTTTCTTTTTTTCTGCATTTTAGTAGCAATTTTTACTTTCATTCATTCATTATTACTGACATTACACCAATTTTAACCTATTTTTATAGCAAAAAACATAAAAAATTGTTCTTGTGGTAGGGGTAGTAGGTCATACGGCTGATTTGCGCATAAAAGTAGGTTTAAAAAAAATGTTATTACTTATTAAAACCCACCAAAAAGTCGTAAAATCTTAATTTTATTACTGCGCCTTTCAGCCGTGCGTGCACGCGTGTGTTAGTGTACTCGTATATAGAAACACTCTAAAATGGTGAATAGTCGCATAGGCAGTTTTCTGCTAAACTCTTTGGTCGACCTAAAGCGTGTAGAGGCGAATATCTGGTAACTTTCCATTTTCCAAGAGGCCATCCGACAAAAAACGCGCCCAAAATCTCCCTTACTTTCGTTTATGAAAAAGAAAATATAATATTTTTATCGTTTTTAATTTTTTTACGACGTTTTTATGCCTCCAATTCATGCTGCTTACTACTCTCTTCCTGGAATTTTTAGTTTTATTTCACTCTCATTGCTATGAGAATTTATTTTTCATATTATTTTATTCTTTGCTTATTTCTGTTACTTCGTGGCCTTGGCTCATCCATTTTTATAAGACTTACTTATTCTGCTTATATTTTATTTGCTTTGTATAATTTTTCGAAAGGTAAGCAATATCGGTAAAGCACAAAAACAACAACAGTTAAAGCGTTTTTCACACAGTAAAAATTTTAGTTTAATATTAATACCAATTTGGTGTTTATATATAACAATTCCAGAAAGTATAAAATTAAAACCATTCCGGTTTCAGAAAAGAGAGAGAGAGAAGTTAATTAAAATATTCTCTTTAAAAAACCAAGAATGAGACTGAATTATATACTTTAAGGGTTTAAAAATAACAAAATAACTTTTAGGCCAACGCCGACAGCACAGCGCGTTAGCCTAGCGGCTAGCAATGTGGGCTTCCGATCCAAAATCCTTGGTTCGAATCACAAAAAAAAATTTTTTTATACATTTATTTTATTTTGTTTTATGGTATGTTTATGAGGAGATTTTTTTCATGGCAGAAATACACTCGGTGTTTTGCCATTGCCTGCTGATGGGCGACCGCTATTAGAAAAATGTTTTTATTAATTTTGCTTTCACCGAGATTCGAACCAACGACCTCTCTGTGAATTCCGAATGGTAATCACGCACCAACCCATTCGGCTACGGCGGCCGAATACATAAGTGAAATAATAATAATAATACTAATACTTTCTTGGTTTTACTTTAAAGCAAATAATACTAAAGTTCAGAGTACATTAAAATTAATTGAGAGTGAGAAAATTTTTTAATACTTTTTTGGTTTTACTTCTAAACCAATAAATTTTAAATTGAATATAATTGAAACTTAAACTGAAACCAAAATAGCTTGAAACATTAAAGAGAGCGTTTTAATGTTTTTTTGGTCTTACGTTAAGTCTAATAGGTATTAAATTTCAAAAACGCAACGCTCAGCACCAATTAAAGTTTTGTTTTAAACCCATTTTGGAATTAAAATAATTGTAAGAATATTTCATAGTCTTAAAATAAAACTTTTTAGAATTAAAAATCAAATTTAATTCCAAAATTGTATAAATTCAATAGCAACTGGTATTAAATATAAACCATCATTTTTTACTGTGCAGTAAGAGCGCTTCAACTTTTGAACTTTTTTGAATAAAACACAAACGGTTTGACTTTTTTAAGAGGTTACGCAAGAATACTAGACGCATGCCCCTTCCTACATCAAACGACAGACTTCTGTAGCTCAGTAGAGTTTAAACACATCCTTTACCACAACTTTCCCCCCAAGGAGAGAAGATTGGGTCAATGGGGTAATGGACAATAAAAGCGGAATCAGCATCTATACTGATGGTTCCAAGCTAAATGGTCATTCCGGTTACCGGATCACTGCAGTGTATTTCAAGCTGAAATATTGGCTATCAGGGAAGGCCTGCTAGCCCTAAATAAAAGTGTCCTCACAACAAGAGATATAAACATATATTCAGATAGTCAATCGGCCCGGAAAGCGTTAAAATCGCCTAATATTAACTCGAAGACAGTAAAAGAATGTATTGACGTTTTGACAGAACTATCACAGTACTTTGTAATAAACCTGCTCTGGGTGCCGGGTCATAGAGACGTAGAAGTTAACTGCAAAGCAGATGAACTAGCGAGATTGGGTACCATATACCTACCTATACCTTTAGCAATCAGTGCCGCCAAGAGGCTATGGTCTCAGTCCCTAACCTGTGCAACTAGCAGAATGACGTGGCCGGAATGGAGCACGGGCCGCACAAACCGACTGTTGGAACTAAACAGGAAAAACATGAGAAATCTTCTCGGGGTCCTAACAGGGCATTGTCTAATTGGCAGGCATGCCAGTAGACTGGGAGCGCCCTATAACGACTATTGCAGAAGCTGTAACGACATTGAAGAAAAAGAGACTAGAACACTTTCTATGCGGGTGCATGGCTTTGGATAGAAAAAGGTTCAATATTTTAGGAAAAAGCCCCCTGAATAGCTTGGCAGAAGTAGCCCATATAAAAATAACAAGTCTTGTAAGATATATCAAAGCCACAGGTTGGTTCAATGAGGACAATGTAGGGTGAGGAGAGGGGGCAGCCCCGGTGGTATCACAATAGGTCTACAGCAGGCCTAGGTGTGTCAAACGACAACCATTGTATCTACCTACCTACCTACTATCATATGTATTAAAATAAAGAATTACTTAAAAAAAAAAAAATTTTTATTCCAAAATTTATTTTTGATGATTTAAAAATTTTAAATTTCGTAGTTTTTGAAATTTTGACATCAACCAAAAAAACAGAAACTAGTCCAAAAAATTAACTAATCTAAAATTTCAAAATTTCTTATTTTCTGTTATCAACTAAAAAAATGTAAATGTAAAATTTATACAAAGAATTATTTTACGAATTTCTTTTATTTCATTCAAATTTTTTTTAAATTAAATTCACCATCAAATATATTACAACAAAGGATTAAATTACACAAAGAATATGATTTTTATTCCTATTTTTTTTTTAAATTAAATTTTTTTTCTAATATCATCTTCAACCAAAAAAAAAAAAATTATTGCAAAATTTTCTCAAAAAAAAATAATATAGTTTAACTCAAAATTTTTAAATTTCTTATTTTTTGCCATCAACATAAAGAAAATATTCCAAATTTTTCTTCAAAAAAATTAACTGAACTTAAATTTTAAAATTTCTTAGTGGCTAACTTTTATCATCAAATGTATTTATAAAAAGAATTAACTTACAAAAAGTATTATTTTTTATTCAAAATTTTTTTACTTCAATTAAAAAAATTGTAAATTTTTTAGTTTTTGAAATTTTGACATGAACCAAAAAAAAAAAAATATTTCAAAATTTTCTTCAAAAAACTAACTGAGCATAAATTTTTATATTTCTTAATTTTTGACCTTTTGCCATCAAATGTGCTTATACAAGAATTAGACCAAAACTATAAAAAAAATATTAACTCTTCTAATTTCAATATTTTTTTGTTAATTTCGAGATTTTTTTAAAGTAAATTAAAAGTTGTTTTAAATTTTATTTCATTTTTTACTTCTGATATAAAATGTTGCATGTTCCATCAACTCATGAAAAAATTTAATTCCAAGATTTCTTTACCAAATTAAATAAACTCAAATTTTTAATTTCTTAATTTTTGGCTTTTTGCCATTAAATGCATTTGTGCAAAAACATTAAAAAAAATTTTGTTTACTAATTTTGGCTTGGGCATTGGAGAGTTAATCATGTGAGGTTCCGGAAGAGCTCAGCAAGCACACACATACTCGCATATAAAGTAAATATTCCGGGTTAGTTGCAGTGTGCGCCGCCTTGGTCAGCTAGTGAAAGTATTTTACACACTAAAAACTGAAAATAGTTTCCAAAAATAAAAAATTTTTCACTCATACACCCAAATGTTGCTCCAGATATGCCACTTATAGAATGAGATTGGAACACCAGCTTAGTGTGTGAAGCCAAAAGAGGAAAACAGAAAAGAGAAGCAAAAAAATCATGCAACCGCCAAAATCAAATCCAAGCCAACTTAAATCCAATGCCATGCAAAAGCTGCAGTCCTTCTGGGCGTTAGTCGAATTGTTAAATCGATGCCTCTGCCTGCTGCTGGATAGTGCGATATACAGACGCAGATGTGAAAAACTACAGGCATATAAAAATGTATGTTTGTATGTGTTTGTGTAAGCTTGTGTGGTATCTAGATCGAATGGCAATGCACGCATGCAAGCTGACGGGCAAGAGACCGTCGCGTATTCGCCGCACTTAAAGTATTTGTCAACGATAGCTTTGAAAAAGCAGCGCGCGGCAGGCGAACCAGCAGTCAACTAGCTAACAACTGACCACTCCGCAGACAAGTCAGCCAATAGCTACTAAGAGCGCGACGATTGACATGTTGTGAACAACATTTTTGAATTTGCTCTACCGTTTTTGTTTCCTCCACGTGCTTTATTTTGCCGTCTCAGAGCAGCTTTCTGCATTTGGCCCGCATTTGCAGATTTACAGCCGACAGTCCGGGGACTTTGTTTACTCAATATGCTGTTTTTTTTCGTTTGAATTTCTGGATTTTTTCTATCTTCATTTTTTCCTTTTTTTTGTGGCATTGATTTGCCTCATTCGATACTCGATGTGTCCTGTTGACGATTCGATACCGATGACTATTTTAATACGAGTACTGATGGCTGTCCGTGTGCATGCGCTGCGCCGCTTTGTTGGTCGGTGTTGTCTCAGGCGCGTAGCTGGGTTTGTCCTTTTATCTGTTTTCGTTTTTTAGTCGACAATCTCCAGTTTCCAGCGTTTTGAATACGCTGAAATATGTGGGTCTTATGCAATTGCAAACAAACAATGCGGGTAGCTGCTAAGCTTCAGAGACAAATACATTGGTACGAACAGAAATGTGGTGGTGTAGGAAAGGGGAGAGTTGGAAAGCGAGAGGCACATAAAAAAAAGAAGAAGAAATACAGGGTGTTCCTAAGACAGCTCATTTTGATATGTAGCAGAAAATAGTAGCATTTTTTTATTATTATCAATGAAGCAAAAATCACTTTCCATTGAGTCCATTTGTCAAAAAGTCATAACTTACGATAAATAAATCTGACCGCATCAAACGGTAACTCATAAGTGACATTATGCTTCGATAAAAAGTTTTTGTTTTTTCCATCAAACGAACTTTAGGCCATCAAGTCATAAAAAAATGTTTTCCATAAAATTAATCGAACTAAAATTTTTAAATTGTACGTTTGCCATCAACTAAAAAAAAAACAGGTATTCCAAAATTTACTTAAAAAAATTAACTGAACTCAAATTTTTAAATTTCTTAATTTTTGAGCTTTAACCGAATTAATTTACAAAAACAAAAATGTTTTTCATTCCAAAATTTTTCTAAAGTTAAATTCTGAGGCCAACTTTTTTCGGCCCGGAGCCCCTTCTGTTACTCCCTTCTGCAGCCATCAAAGCCACGGTTAGCAAACGGGTTACTCTAACCCACAAGCGAGCTTGACAGGCTGAGAGAGACTGCAGATGGACTAAACTGATGTTACCTGTCATGTCCGACCGACTGTCGCAGTTCCTCCTGTCACTAAGTAGAGGGGAGTGTAGGAGGCTGGTTGGACTCATGATGGGCCCCTTTCTATGAGCAAAGCACATGGAAAAGGTGGGCATCTCAGACAGTGCACTTGCCTAGCATGTGGAGAGCAGGATCAGACGGCGGACCACTTTCTGTGCGTCTGCCCCGCCTTCGCTCGAATCAGGCTTGAGGTTTTTGGCACTCATGTGTTAAAAAGCGACCACCTTGGCTCCTTGGCACCACAAGATCTACTCAGATTTCTTCGGAGGTCGAGAAGATTTAAAGAAAATTAAAAAGGGAATCCGAGTGCAGTACGATGGATTTAATTGTGTCTGCAGCACGCACTTGCTAGTCTGTCCCGACAAAAAAAAAACAAAAACTTAAATTTAAAAAAAAATTTTAAGTTGGTAGTTTTTGACTTTATGTCACATTTTTTGCCGCATTTTTTGTGGAATTTTTCCCTTTTTGCCATCGACAAAAAAAATTCTTCCAAAAAAATTAACCGAACTCAAATTTGTAAATTTCGTAGTGGCCGACATTTTATTATCAAATGTATTAATACAAAGAATTAACTTACAAAAAAAAACATTGTTTATTCCAAAATATTTTTATTCCAAATTTTTTTTTTATTAAATTAAAAAAATTTGTAAATTTCGTAGTTTTTGACTTTTTGCCATCAAAAGAAGAATTGTTTTGATAGATTAAATAAATTTGATGCCACAACGATTTTCGCCCGGCCAGTATTTTTCGTGTCCATATTTTCATAACGTAACTCATGAGTCATAAACTAACTTAACTTAACCCTTTTGACCCGAATGGTACACATGTGTACCACTTAAAGATTAAATGTCACAATAATGACTTAGTGAATTTCTGTTGGCTTATGCTATTCACCTGATTATCTCTACTCTTTCTAAATACATACTGATAAGTTCCGTTACAATTTTTGTTGTTTGTTAGTACAGAGTCTGTTTTTTGCATTGACAAGCGGTGAAAATTAAAATCGCGGTTGGTTTTCGCGGAGTTTTTCTAAGATATTCTGTGCTAAGGTGCCAAAAATGTAGAAATTATAATAAAATAAAGGTTTTTAAAAGTGTTCACAATTTGTGCATATAAGTAATTATAAAAAAATATATAGGTTTGCACTTATTTTAGCATATAAATAGTACTTATGTGTACCATTCGTCCGGTATATAGTAATGGTACATAAGTGTACCACTAGCCTTATAAATACTACATAATGTGACTCTTCGTTTTGATCAAAATTTATATTATCCTTAGAAAAGGGACCCTGAAGATATCCGAAAAATCCTGGAAGACGAAGCTGATAGTATCAGCGGCTCAGAAGACTTCTCTAGAGGAAGTTCAGACAATTTTCTTCCAAGAGATTGCACTACTTCCAATGATAGCGAAGATTCAGTAGACGAAGAGAATGTGGATGCTGACAAGAGATTCTTACCTAGTGGTGTCTTGAGCTCTAACAGCGGTAACGATGATACTGAAAGCGACATTGATGACGTCGCTTCGAACCCCGGCGCATCGAAAATAAATATTATTTGGAATACTCCTAATGAAAATTTTGTACCAAAAAATACTGTTTATGGACTTCGGAACTGCACAATGTCAAACCACATACCAAGACATTCAAGTATAGATCAGACACGACACGAAAGAAGTATTGGTATTGAGTAATTGTCACGAACCTTCTGTGACTAATGTTACAAAAACCTTGAAAACAGGAGAAAAAATTCTAGCGCAATGTCCATGTCAAATAAAATTTTATAGGGAGATCATGGGAAGAGTCGGCTTGGCTTATCAGATATCTGGGCTTTATGAATACGATAGGAAATCGGATAACTGGCGGAAGAAAGTTTTTTACCATCTGATAATGATGACAGCAGTGAACGCTTGGGTTATTTATAACGACCTTAACCGGAAAAAGATACCATTCAAATCGGTTTTTAATTGCTTTAGCTCAGGCATTGATTCAAGACGGCGTACAAATTACAGCACAAGTTGCCAAATGCAAGGCAATACACCTTCCTGTTGAAGGTACTACACGACAACGTTGTACCAATTGCAGTTCTCAAAAAATTCAGACTCGCACTAAGACGATATGTAAAGAGTGCCAAGTACCGTTTTGCAAAATGTGCTTCGCACCTTACTATACGTGAATTGTATGTATAAAGATGTTTTTCACTAAAATTTTCTTGGATAATATAACAATTAAAAAATATAAATAAAAAAATAAATAAATAAATGAATAAAACATAAATTTTTGTGTATATTATTTCCCATTTCTAAAGTGTGTTTTGCAGGACGGCTGGTACTTATTTGTACCACATAACATCCCGAGTGGTACAACAGTTTAACACCACCAACTGCATCTCAGATTTTTAATAATTTTTAAAATATACATCACCTAATTAACCAACTTCGATAAACAATTTTATACCAGGATTGCTGTGCGAATGTCGGGTCGAAAGGGTTAAGGTATCTCACTTCTATTTTCATGATATTTGGATATTTAGAGTAACTTGAATTTATATAAGGCCGAGAATTGTTGCTAAACCAGCATTATGGGTAATGTTTTGTGCGGTTACAAGAACAAATATGCCTTCATTTAAGGTTGAAAAAATTAAATTTTCGTTTGGAATTTATTTCCACTAAATATAGTTCAAAGCTATTAATTCCCTCCAGTTCCATTTTCCAGCTGGAGTGAGCAAATTGCTTTATTCAATTTTCCATACTAACTGTAAATGTCCCGGTAAGTCAATCACAATTAAAAACTTGATTGCAACTAGTTAAATGCGATATCTGCCAGAGCAATAACAACAAAACGAAAAAAAACAACAAAAGCAGCTACAATGCAGTGCCGGCAAAGTGCACCTTACGAGAATACAACACACACACACATATATATACGCACTACCTAGTACACCTACACATAACACATAATACATTCTAAAAATGTTGAACGGCGGTGAGAGATTTTCATGCCACCTAACATACCAACAACGCAAGGCACTACGACGGAGGCATGTGAGTGCAACATATTTGAGATGTCAACGACAACATTGCAACAACAAGGAAAAACAGAAAGAAAACAATCAAATGACTGTGACTCCTTGTGGACCAGAGGGGCCAAGAAAAGTGATGGTGGGCAGAAAAGTAAAGAACAAGAATTGCTGGAAAAACATTAAAAGCCGAAAGTCAATTACACGTCGAACAATTGAAATGGGCAACTAACAAGGCAGGTAAGGCTACATGCACATACACATGTATGTATGTATGTAAGTATGCATGCGAGCGAGTACTCCTAGATGGGTGTGCGCTATAAAGAAAGGAGTGTTGAAGAAGTGGGCAACGATTGGGACAAATATGACAGCAGATGATGTACGAGCAAAGTGCTGTGATGCAACGACAAATGCCATTGCAATGCAAAGCAACAAACACAGCAACCAGATTCACGAAGTTAGTGAAATGACAATTTTAACTTGTTGCCGGCAACAATGTAAGCAATTAAAGCAGCAGAATTGAAGGAATAAAGGAAATGAAGAAATTGAAAATTAATGAGAGTAAAGAGGAAAATTCTGAAATGCCAATACAGTTTTTGATAGGAAGAACTGCAGCAATCCTACAGCACAATTTGGAAGTAATTTAACAAAGTTGTTATGGTAGATGAACGATGGCGAATTATATCATTCTATGCGCATATATATGTAGCATATGTATGTAGTATAACTTTTTTTATATTAATCGCAAAAATATTTAAAAAAATGGATTTTAAAGCTGAAGACTAGTACTTTGCGATGTCGTTGTGGAAAATTAAAAAAAAAAACTTTACCTTGCCCAAAAAAAAATTTAAAAAATGGCCAAAATCTGCATTTTTTGACTTTTTAACCTCAAATTGCCAAAAATCCTGACGTGCTGGAGCATTTTCAAGGCCATATTCGTTGTCAGCATAAAAAAACCTTCAAGAAACACCCATAGCCGTTTTAAAAGCTGTAAAAAAGCGAGATTTTGTTGGCCTGTGTTATCATTCGCCCAAATGCGGCAATTGACGAATGCACTGAGGTGAAAAAGTGCCTCATCACTGAAGATGATTTTCTTCACGAAGTGCGCGATATGCATTTTGATTTGAACGCCCGTTTTCATAATAAGCCTGAATAACTTTAACGCGTTGCTCGGTTGTTTATCTTTCCATGGTTCAAATTGAATTAATCTGAAATTGAAAATGTCAAATGAAATGCAGAAAAAATTTCACGTTTAGGTGTGGTTCACATTCAACATCGGCCCTTGAAATTTAATCACCCTTTACAAGTTTCGACAACAGCCACCACCAAAATGAAGGGATTACAAAAAATTTCCAAACTTTTGGTAACTTTTCAAATATCTATTTTTAAAACACAGGAACAATTTGCAAGTCTTAGTGCCTACTTTTGAGACCTTTTGACACAAAAGTATTCGAAACAGTCCTAAGAAATAGCGTGAGAAATAGTTCAGAATTTTTTTTTTTGATTTTGTTGTTTCTTTATGGAAGCACGGTTTTAGCAAAATCAGCAAAATAATATCACATACATGGCATAACTTGTATATCTAGCTTCAGTTTTTTTTTGTACAACTCGGAACAACCACTTCTCTCTGAGATATCGCACCTTAAATGTAAAATGGTCGTGTCGCCTGCGGTATTTCATCAACCAATGGTCATAGAGAAAAACAAGAGTGGTCTCAATAATTTGAATAAAATCTCTTCAAATGTTAACCAACGTTATTCCGAAAAGAATTTTTTTTCTATCTTTCACATATAAAGGGGTTTCCAGTAACAGGTATTACAGGTGAATGGACTGCGCTATCGAGCGATGATTAACGATTTTTTATGGCCGGAATTGGATGGTATTGATCTGGACAATGTTTATTTTCAACAAGATGGCGCTACGAGCCACACAAGCAACGAAACCATTGATCCTTTACGGGAAAAATTTCCGGACCGTATTATCTCTCGAAGAGTTGATCACAATTGGCCACCGAGTTCTTGTGACTTAACACCTTGTGACTATTTTCTTTGGGGCCACGTGAAAGAGAAGGTCTACGCCAACAGCCCAGGGTCGCTTCGAGAACTCAAAGATGGAATTCGTGAGGCTATCGAGGACAAAGGGCAGCCACTTTGCAATTCGGTTATGGAAAATTTCATGAAAAGTATATTGTCCTGTAAGCGTGGTCGCGGTGGTCATTTGCCTGATGTTATTTTCCACTATTAACGGCATATCTTCCTCCTTATAATGAAATAAACATCCGATGATTTATATTAAAATATTGCTATAAAAAATATGTATATTAAAAAGGCTATAAAAAATTCTTTTCTTTTTTGCAATTCACAAACTTTAACAACAAACTGTTTTTGAAATTAAAATTTAGATTTAAAATCGAAAATTAAAAAAATTTTTTTAGAAATTAAAATTTAGGTTTAAATTCGTAAATTAATAAAATAAAATTTCACACTTAATTTTTATGTATATTTTTTAAATTAAAACTTAAATTTCTGTTTAAAAATTTAAAAAAATATTTTTTTTTAAATCAAAATTTATGTGTAAATTTGCCAACTAAAAGAAGAAACTTTTTGAAACTAGAATTTAGATTTAAATTCGAAAATTAAAAAAAGGAACTTTTTTTGAAATTAAAATTTAGATTTAAATTCGAAAATTAAAAGAGGAATTCTTTTTGAAACTTAAATTTAGATTTAAATTCTAAAATTAATAAAAGAAAATTTCAAATTTATTTAAAAAAAAATTTTTTTAATTAAAACTTTATTTTCAATTTAATAAATAAAAAAAATACGCTTTCTCGATTTAAATTTGAGAATTAAAGAAAGAAACTTTTTTTTGAAAGTAAAAGATTCATTTTGGAAACTTAAAAATATGTTTTTTTAAATTCAATTTTATGAACTTTTTTTAATTAAGACTTAAATTTCAATTTCATAGTGCAAAACTTATTTTGAAATTAAAATTCAGATCTAAATTCGAAAAGTAAAAAAAAAGTTTCGAATTTACTTTTTCATAACATTTTTGTTAATTAAGACTTAAATTTTAATTTGATAATTACAACAAATATTCTTCTTCGCGTTTATTTTTTTAGCGTTTCAAAAGGCAAACCATGAGGAGGTAGGACGGTCGCCTTACGCTTCTTACACACATACACACACGTGATTTGAAAGAGAAGGTTTTCTCCACCTGATCTTTCCAACGCAGAGGAGGCCTTCCTCTTCCTCTGCTACCAACAGCTGTTCCGCACTGCATACTCTCAGAGGCGGAGCGTTTCCATGCATTTGAACGATATGACGCTGCTGCTGTTGCTAACGTGCAAAGGTCCAAAAATATTCAGCAGAATATTTTTCTTAAACACTGCAAGTGATGGCGCCTTATCGGTTACTGTCGTCGTCCAGGCTGCTGCGCCATACATACAGTATACAAAATACAGTAAATTCTTCTGCAAAAACCAGAAAAAGTAAAACTCATTTCGTTCACCTCTTTAGGCTGCAAAACTCACAACGGAAGATGATTCCACATCAATGAGATCTCCGTTAACAGAATAAACTTAATTTTCTTCCGACCAAGGATTCTCACTTTAGCAGCATTCTGCAAATACTTATGATTATGTTTTAATACCAAAACACAACGAGGAGCTGCCTTTTCTCTGCAATGGCTAACGTTTCCTGGAAGTAATCATAGCAGTATTCATTACTAATTGCGCTTCCTGCCGAAATATCTAGCGATCATTCAAGATTTATCCATTCCACTGAGAACTCTTTTGTTGGCATTCGTTGCCTTTCAGGCGAACAATTAATCAATCAGTCTTATATTGTAAAAAACTGCGTGATTGCTTACTTAAATAAGCAACAGATTTGTTGTAGTTGAAATTTAATTTACAGTCAGCAAACATGATGCGTTACTGCTATTGCAACATCTTCCGAAGGTAGCAATACATTTCCAATTTCTCACAGAATGTTGGATGTTTTTCACATCTCTATCTCTTACCATGGCCCTCCTCACCGCTTTCCTTATAAATTATTGCTACCAATGCGATTTGTCTTCTAGCCATCAATTCGGTTCAGTTTATTCGTTGCAATTCCATTTCTATTTCCTTTGCTGCTAGTTTTAGTGATGATTATTGTTGCTGTCATTGGTTTACAGCTTGTTGCATGCAACAACAGCTTTTCCTCCACTATGTTTTTTTTTATTGTTTGTCTTGGCCATTGTTGTTTGCATACGATTACTGTGCTTGTTCAGGTGTGCAATTTGCCGTCAACAACAGCAGCAGAGGTATAGAATGCCAAAAGATTGGCTGGTAGCGGCAACCCTATAGATGTATGTATGCTAAAAAGTGCCGACAACAGCAAAAAGCGCAAAAGCAATAGCTAATAATCGGCGATATCCTTGAGCGCAGAACAAATGCCCAGCAGCAACGCAGATTTTTACCAACTTGCTGCTAGGAAAAAGGAGCAATCGGCTATGCACTATGAGCTGTGTATATTAACCCGCCGAAGCGGAATGGACTGGTGTCCAGATTCGAAACTCCGGGCATGAAGCACCAAATGTTGGAAAAGTCTTTTCTAATGGCGGTCGCTCCTCGGCAGGTAGTGGTGAACCTCCGAGTGAGTTTCTGACATAAAAAGAGATCGTCATATGAAAACCATATGCCGTTCGAAGGCGGCATACGAGTATAACTGTAGGTCCCTCCATTTGAAGAAAAATGTTAAGACGCACACCACAAATTCCCAAGCGCCACCTATATATCTAAAACTAAGCCAAAATTTTAAACGTATTAAACGTTGGTAATTGTAAAAAAAGTCATTATTAAAAACAATTTCACAGAAAACATTTAAAAAAAATTTAAAAAAAAATTATTAAAAAAAAAATTTTTAAAAATCGTAAACTCAAACTCAACTCAAAAAAACAATTTTCAACTAAATTAAAAACAAAAGCTTTTCTTGCTGAACCATGCAGGGGTGGCAAAGCCGATGGGACACTGAATCGAGTGGCAGATGAACAGGAAAACTGATTCCTACAATTTGCAATGGGTTCAAAGAAACTTTTGGGAAATCACCTATTTCCTGACTCAGTTCCTCTCGAACCACGGATACTTCCGGAAATATCTCTACCGCATGGGTAAAGTAAGTGACCCCAGATGCATATATTGCGAAGCGCCGAGTGATAACGCCGAACACAGAACAGATGGCTTGTGGAAAAAGGTACTCTGAGGGAGCAGATTGGCGACGCCGCGCCGGCCAATGTGATCGGCAAAACGCGAGGCTTGAACGCGAGGATAACTGGAATGCGAATAAAAGATACGGCGTATTATTGAGGAAAAAGATACACTTCAACGCAGTACAACAAAGTGAAGCCTCACAGACAGAAACAAAAAAGAAGACGTGCCGAGAGTATTAAGCTGGCTACAAGAAGGATAGACCCAGACGTGGGCGAATAGAACAGGTCCATTTCATGAAGTAGATGACGGTCGCTGTAAGTGCAAAAGCATTTTGAACCCCACCAAAAAAAAGCCATTACTCAATTTTTCAATCTAAGATTTTATAACCGAAGGAATTTTTGTCTATCGAGTGCCTTGATGAAATTTGCACACTAAGGTAAAACTGGATCAAAATCTGTCAAATTGCTGATGTGGTGTCATTTTGTCACGAGTGAGCGTCAAAAGCCATGTTAAGGTCAGTTAATATATTTGGAAAATCAAGCAAGCATCTCCCAAGTGGAACTTTTAGTTATATGAGGTAGGTAGGTATGTAGGTCAAGTGGCAGGTAGTGTTGGTCGGTCTTTAAACCAACTCACTTAGACCATTGCCGACCCATTTTAATGCCGCGGTAAGAGTTTACCTACTACGCTTCGTTAAATCATTTCGTTTTAAGTGCAAATCCATTGATCTGGCTGGCACTTATAACCCTGAGCTCATCAGTATCAAGAACGATGAGCCAAATTATCTAAACCTAGTGGTATGACACGCACGACTGTGGCAAAGCAGATGTCTGACAAACTCTTCCTTCTTCTCATTCTTACAGTTTCTGCAATAGTCGAATTAGGGTACGTTCAATCTTTAAACATGTCGACTTAGAGGAGAGTGGCCTGTGATCAAAGCAGCTAACATAGAGACGTTTTTCCTTTTTTCGCCTATGAGCGCCTGACATCCGGTTTTGGGCAAATTATTTTTGCAGCGTTGCAGGACAGTTTGTCAACCCAGAGGCAATGCTAGTAGTACCACACAGTTTATAGGTTGGGAGGGGTATACCTACAATCTCCATGCCAAGATGGAAACGATTGTTAGTACCCTATCTCGCTAATTTATCTGCCTTACAGTTCCCTCACTATGCCCTGGCAGCCATATAAAATTGATGCGGAAATATTTCGCCATTTCATTGATTATCTCGTCGGAGTTAGTAACAACCCCACTAAGAGATTTAATCACCGTTTGGCAATTCAAATAATTATAGATTTCTCCAAAGGTAGTCCAATTTTTGTCTACCAAGACAACTACTTCATTAATGGCTAGAAATTCTGCTTAAGATAGGCTACACTGATTAGGAAGCCAAGCCAAAATGCTTCCTTCCAGTGGACACTAAAGCCAACTTTATCGTCAACCCTCGAACCATCAATAAATCATCGTAAGCAGTTTTTCTGACCAGGTTAATAGTCACCCACACATGTCTAGCTGGTAGTTATATGAGAGGCCTGTCAGGTTTTATGGTAAGTTACGGTTACTAGAAAAATGGTGACTCAATATAAGTATTCTGATAGTCAGGTGGCATTACTTGCAAAATAGTCTCCTCTTATCAGTTGATATTGTATTTTTAATAGGGAAACCTGAAGCTACCCAAGCGGTGTATGGTATGAGCCTGATTTGAGTAAGCAAAAATACACTCGGAGGCTTGCCATTTTATACCGAGGGGTGATCGCTATTAGGAAACAAATTATAGGTTTCATACTCTATAAAATTCAACCCATTTTATAATTTTATTTGACATTAGCTATTATTGGTCTCGCCCATTGGGAAAAAACATCAAACAGTGTCTAAATTTTTTTAAACATTTTTTTCTTTAAAAATTTCTCTAGAGGGTTTACTGTTGCCTGCCTCCACACATATGCTCACATACACTATCAATCCTACATATACATGCATATATTCTTTTCGAGCTAACGAGTATACAAATTCTATTTCCTTCATCTCTACGAGTGCTCCTCCATTTGGCACTATGAGCTACATATTACTACGGCACATACAGCTACTTACATACTTATATGTATGTATGTATGTGTGTATGTAGACATTTGTACAATTGCTAATGCAACAATATTTCAGCTGGAATCAATTATTGCTTCTTAATTTGCTGCTTCAGTTTGCTGCCACAAGCAATTGTCTGAAGCACTGATTTGCTATATTTTTGCTTCCAATTTTCTTCTTTTCTGGCCACTACTGAATTTGCAATGCTCCAAATGCTAAATCAGTGTTTGTTGCAGTGGATTTACGATTCTAGAATTTAACAATTTCCTGTTATTAACGGCAATTAACCCAATTTACATTGGCATTTAGTGAGTGAGTTAGTCAGTGAGTGAATGAGGAAATATGTGTTTGGATAGTCGGTGCGAAAAGTAGTGCAGAAATAAGTAAAGGATGTGCAGATAATTGACTTCTTGGTGGGAATTGAAATCAGCATTGGTTTTTTTGTAGGTAAAATAGCTGAAATATATATTAAATATTGCTAATATATCTGCACACTTTTTTAAACTGAAATTTTGCTAAATAAGTTTAAGTTCTATTACTCGCTGCAAAATGTGAGGTATGGCGAAAAGAGCTATAGTATGACTCATTTTTTGTTCGCAACAATCCCTCTGTTGCTTTAATTATACAGATATTCAAGCGAAAAAAACATAATGTATAAGTATAAGTATAAGTATAAGTATAAGTATAAGTATAAGTATAAGTATAAGTATAAGTATAAGTATAAGTATAAGTATAAGTATAAGTATAAGTATAAGTATAAGTATAAGTATAAGTATAAGTATAAGTATAAGTATAAGTATAAGTATAAGTATAAGTATAAGTATAAGTATAAGTATAAGTATAAGTATAAGTATAAGTATAAGTATAAGTATAAGTATAAGTATAAGTATAAGTATAAGTATAAGTATAAGTATAAGTATAAGTATAAGTATAAGTATAAGTATAAGTATAAGTATAAGTATAAGTATAAGTATAAGTATAAGTATAAGTATAAGTATAAGTATAAGTATAAGTATAAGTATAAGTATAAGTATAAGTATAAGTATAAGTATAAGTATAAGTATAAGTATAAGTATAAGTATAAGTATAAGTATAAGTATAAGTATAAGTATAAGTATAAGTATAAGTATAAGTATAAGTATAAGTATAAGTATAAGTATAAGTATAAGTATAAGTATAAGTATAAGTATAAGTATAAGTATAAGTATAAGTATAAGTATAAGTATAAGTATAAGTATAATTATAAGTATAAGTATAAGTATAAGTATAAGTATAAGTATAAGTATAAGTATAAGTATAAGTATAAGTATAAGTATAAGTATAAGTATAAGTATAAGTATAAGTATAAGTATAAGTATAAGTATAAGTATAAGTATAAGTATAAGTATAAGTATAAGTATAAGTATAAGTATAAGTATAAGTATAAGTATAAGTATAAGTATAAGTATAAGTATATTGGCTACAAAATAGGAAAATTTTTATCTCCCAAAATGTGTTCTAAGGCAAGCCAAAAATGCGAGTCACCTTAATTTAAATTTTTCTATTTCATATTTATCCGCGGCGCCAAAGGCTTGAAAATGACAATTGGATTTACATAGGGAAAACTGAGGTTTCCATAAGTTTGTAATAAAATGTTTGCTGACCTATATTATTTAATTTTCTCTTTGAATTTTTCATAATAAATATCCAAGAAATGATAACAAAATTAAAAAATTTTAATCCAGAAAAAAAGTTTTTCTTTGCCAACCTAATGTATGGTAAGTATTCAGGGTTTCCGGGAAAGTCACCATGCAGGTGAATAAACTTTTCGTAGACAGACTGCTACAGCTAGTAATGGGCACGAGAAGAAAACTCCAATTAAATAGCGCGTTAGAACAATGAAAGTTTCGAGGCGGTCACTGTAAATGGAGGCAGATAGAAAAGGCTTTCTATATGTACCATATCCAGAGAAAAAAGAAAAAGGCATCAAATAATAGGAGAACAGATTAAGACGCTCTATTGAACTCGACTAGAGTCGCAAAAGGAGTTAGGACATTCATTAAGAAGAACAGAAAAAGAAGTAAACAAACACTAATACATCTAATTTAACAAAATACCAATAAAAAGTCTCTAAAAGCCGTGTGTAAGCTTCTTAAAGGAGCTGACTGCACAAGCCCAAAATTAGCTAACGTTGTGAGGAATAAACGGATATATTTCCGGTTTATGAGACTAGTAGGATGGATGATCAGGTGGCCGGGTAAAGAAATGAAGCAACGGATTGAAAGTGAAGCAAGACCTTTCATGGTTCATGGCATACTTTTACTATTTCTGGCTCATATCAACTAAGAAGAACAGCAAATCATCATTTGATCTTAAAAAAGGCAAAAGTAAAAGGTCCTTCAGAAGACGCGCTTAGATGTGGTTTTAATATAAAACACGTCAAACTTAGATTTTTCAAGTTTCACGATTTTTAATGAAAATGTGGCGCTTAATAATTATATATGAAAAATTACATCATTTAAAAGTCCACCATTAGCATGTCTACAGGTAAAATCTGCCAAGCAGTCCATTCATGAATGCCTGATTGTTGAGAACGTCGAGCTATCGATGTTTATGTTGTTTTTCAGCAACGATTTGCGCTACTGCAGTAAGATTTTCAACAGAACGTATAGTTTTTGGTCTGCCAGTTCTTTTTCTAGGTGGTAGGTAGGTAGGTAGGTGAAATGGTTGAAGTGCACCTAGCACTCCTCAAGTAGCACTAAAGCGCCATTTTGATACCATTATGAGACCTCCAACAGGCAGATATCTACAGCCAACCAGAGCTGTTGATATAATGGCGAAGATTGATTGGATTTAGGTTGGTCCACTGCCCCAGGCTGTCGAAGAAAGGAACTTCCAGTGACCTTAGTCTTCTAGCTGCCAAACCCGGACATTTACAGAGAAAATGCTTTACAGTCTCCTTCTCTGAAAGGTCCCCACAGCTTCTGCAATGGGGGTTAAATGGTAACCCTAGCTTTTCCGCGTGTGTGCCGATCGTCCAGTCACCGCTAAACAGAGCTACGAGTGTGGAAATTTAATGAGAAATGGAGCTCCATCTTTTCTGCGCTTTCCAGAGAAATAATTTGCTCAGTTCCCCTTTATCAACTGTCAAGGGGATGCCGATGACCGGGTAGGAGGTCTCTGAGGCCAATTCAGTCCCTTTCCTGACAAACTCATCAACAATTTCATTTCCCTCATGTTCCTATGCCCTGGAACCCAGATCAGAGAAATGTTACCTGCTCACCCAAGAGATTTAATTTCTTCTTTACAGGAGTTTACTAATTTCGTTCTGCGCCATCGTGTCGTCAGAGCCTTAATTGCGACTTGACTATCGGAGAAAATGTTAATATCTCCCTCGCTCCCGCGTTCCTTAAGCATTTTGAATGCCTGCAAGATCGCACAGACTTCTGCTTGAACACTAGCAGTGTGCGGCAGCCTAAAGGAGATAGATAAATTGGCTGATTTAGAGAAACCCCCATCTTGGCATCGTCAGCGAAGACAGAGGTGCAAGCTTCGGTGCAGATTTTCCCCTCGATTCAATCCCGCCTATTTGGAAAGATTGTTCTAGCACGACCCTCAAACACTACTTTGCGGATAGAAAGATATGTACGAAGTTCAGAGAAATGCGATGTTAACTGGCCGAAAATGCTAACATGCCCCTTGAGAGATTGTCTCTAGAGGCCAATCTCCTTTAACCTGATTGCATTTTGAGCTGCAATGGAAATACATTTCTCTGGGGATTCCAATGCATGTAGTCCTTTGCACCCTCCCCAGGTTAGTGATATTATAGCCCTTCCGAAGGCCTTCCCACCAAACCAGGCATCCATACGTTAAAATTGGCAAAACCACTTTGTTGTAAACCCACAGCACCACCTGTGTCTTGAGTCCCCATTTTTACCGAGCATAGATTTGCAGGGGTAGAATGCTATACTGGCCTTCTTTACCCGATTTTCAATATATAGCTTCCAATGGAGTTTGAAGTCAAGTATCACTCCAAGATACCTAACTTCCGGTGAGAGCGGGAGAATGTGGTTGCTTAATTTGGGAAGTCGAAAGATTGGAGGTTTATATTTTCTAGTAAATAGCACCAGCTCCGTTTTGTCAGAGTTGACTCGGAGGCCACAAGCGGCAGCCCAGCGACTGAGTACAGCCAGTGACCTTTCCAAAATCTCCGCCATGACTGAGGGAAATTGTCCTTTTTCTATACTCGACAGAATCAGTTTCTTGAAATTTTCGCCACCAACCATTGAATTTTCGACTCATGTGGACGTTTCTTTCCAACAAAAAAATCACGAACTTTGCGATATGTCGACCTTAAAGATGGACCATTTTCGTCTTGAGTTTCAATAAATTTAACGCGTTATTCTATCGTGCAAAATCAGGCATCTGTGTACCTTAGAAACATCGAAAACGTCATCAAAAAAAAGGAACCGTTTAGGAATTATTCACTACTGACATTTAAGCGTCGTTTTTGAAAGACCCTTTATTATAGTTGATTCGAACTAGACACTTGAATTGTTGCCCTCTAGTTTTTTACTATTTTAAGTTTTTATATTAAAAAATTTCATATAGGAATATTTTAAGTCTGTTCCTACATACACGCATTCATAAAAAAACCAAAAAAATAAAAAGAAAAATATAAAAATTATAAAAAAAATAAAAATACTATAAAAAATTAAAAAAAGAGAAAAAAGAAGCACAAAGTTACCTTAATTTTATATTCCACAAGTGTAGCGCCATCCTACTATAATAGGCCTTCACAATTCCATAAAATCCAACGCCAAAAACAAATGTTAAAGATATCAAATGAATAGGGAGAAACAAAAATGCCGCCCACCAATAATTTTCACCCATTAAATACACTTCAAAATCGAATGTTTTATGACCCAGAACAAGACAATGCATTGTATTGCTTTTGCTTTTTTTTTGTCTGCTTTTAATAACCTAATTTTTTTTCATTTGCATTAACCCCACAGGCACATATAGCACATAATTTTAATTGTAGGTACATACACACACACACATACATATCTATATAAAACACAGTTGTGTGAACTGTAATAAAATAATATAAAATTGCGCAGCAACAACACTCTTAGTGCAATAATTAATGAAAATTTTATGAGCCATCACAAAAAATTACAAAAATGCGTATTGTAGTTATGTGAAAAAGGGGGAAACATATAAAAATAGCTGGAATAAAAAAAACAGTAACATAAAAGACATCGATGAACAAAAAAGGCATAAATGGGCTATTAAACTAGCCACGGCTATTGTCACCAAAGCCAGGCGCACTGGCACCAAAACAAACAAAAAATTATATAAGTAGGTAACGTAGGGTATGTGTGTGTGTATGTATACACGTCGATTTATTTAATTGTAATTGCGCCACACATTACCCTGCAACAGTTGCATACGTAAGTACGCGAAGAGAAATAGAAAAAAAGAACCAACAGCAGCTGTATGCTTGTCGATGTGTTCATTTTTGACTGGGAAATACGCGAGCATACACGCAAACGGCAATTATCGTGTGCATTTTGTGTCCGAAAAAAGCATTTATGGCATAAAAGTGGACTTTTTAGATACGCTGGAAAATGCTCAATAATAGGTGAAGCAGAAAGTTCTGGCGCCAGATGGCTTTGGGGAGCCATATCTCACGAAGTATGCATTGCGTAGGGTCAAAATCGCCGTGAAGACGAATTTCAATCTTCATATTAATAATTTTTTTCATGTTATGATTTTTGAAAGACCTATCTACCTCTGGATCTCGTTGCTGCTTGGTGGCAGGAGGGGATAGAATCACTAGATTCGTACATAGGGGTACACGGTAGGGCGGCGTCGTCTCGCCTCTCCTTTGGCTAGTAGCTGTGGATGACTCCTTAACTCGCTTAAACAGGGGTGGGGTAAAGGTGGTAGCATATGCCGATGACTTGGTCCTAATGGTCTCAGGTCCCTTCCCATCAGTAATGGCTGAAATTTTGGAAGGTGCACTGGCAACACTCAGTAGATGGGCTGCCAGTTGCAGTCCCAGAGTCAACTCTGACAAAACGGAGTTGATGATATTCAACAGAAAATACAAGCTTCCAACTTTTAAGCTTCCAAGACTTAACAACCGGTTGTGTTACTCTTTCATCGGTAGTCAAGTATCTTGGTGTAATACTTGACCCCAAGCTCCACTGGAAGCTGCACATAGAAAATCGAGTTAAGAAGGCCAATATAGCCTTCTACGCCTGTAAATCTATGTTCGGCAAAAAATGGGGTCTCAAGCCACTTGTCGTACTTTGGATGCACAACTTAGTGGTTCTGCCAATTTTGACATCCGGTTGTCTAATTTGGTGGGTAGCTCTGCAAAAGGGCTCCAACAGCACTAAACTAGAGAGAGGCACTGCATGTGTGGGCATCACTGGTGCTTGTAGAACATGTCCCACTGCTGCGCTCAACGTTATTCTGCACTTACTTCCTGTGGATCTGCAGGTTAAATCCAATGCTGTTTAGAGTGCTATTAGGTTGAAGGAGACAACGTCCTGGACATAGTAGCTTCTTGAAGCAGATATCCCCTTCCTTCTCTGTTATTCGCACCGACCTCTCCATCCGCAAACTGTGCTTTGAGGGTTGTGCTAGGGCTATCTCTCCAAGCAGGCAAGTTTGGAAAGAGGGGAGAGTCGGTTCGGATGTAGATACCTCTGTTTTCACTGACGGATACAAAATGGAGTCTGGAGTGGGAGCGGGGGTTTACTCTAAATCAGCCAGTCCTTCGGTCTCCTTTAAGCTGCCGGAAACAAGCAGCGTTTTTCAAGCAGAGGTCTTCGCGATCCTGCGGGCATGCAAAATGCTTCGGGAGCACTGTTGGGAGGGAGACATTAATAATATTGGAGCTCTCTTTTGGTAAACTCCTGTAAGGAGGAACTCAAACGTGTCGAACGTGCAAGAAACATTTCCCTTATCTGGGCTCCTGGGCACAGGAATATAGAGGGAAATGAAACTGCCGATGAGTTTGCCAGGAAGGGGTCGGCAGAACCGGTTCCAGCTGTCCCTTTCTCAGACATCGGTGTCCCCTTGGCCGTCGTTAAAGGGAAACTACACAATTTCTTTCTTAAAAAAGCGCATGACAGATGGAGGTCTGTCCCATCGTGTGCTATTTCGAAAACACTATGGCCTAAATATGACAGAAACATACCGCTTAAGGTGATGGGAATCCCCCGCCATTCAATTTCCAAACTCATTGCGGTGATCGGTACTCATGCGGAGAAGCTTGGAATTCCATGCAACCCCTATTGCAGAATCTGTGGGGATCCTGCAGAGAAAGAGACTGTAGACCACTTTCTCTGAAAATGTCCGACTCTAGCGGCTGGGCGCTTGAGATTCCTTAGTGCGCCCTTTGGGAATGACTTGAAGAAACTCTCCAGCCTAGATCCCTTTTCTCTCCTCCACTCATCAACAGCACTGGATGGCTGTAGACGGTATTTCTTTTCGTTCTTCTTCTCTTGAAGTAGCTCAAAAATCAGGCTGATGTTTTTAAATTTTTTCTAGGCGGTCATATCGCACCCTAAATACAAAAGGGTCACAACTCAAAATGTACTTCTGCTCAAATATGAACGAGACGTTATCAATAAAACGGTCCGCGGATGACATATGGCAAAAATAAATTTTTTGTTTTTTGGTAGGACTGTTATAAGCTTACATGGCAAATTTCAGCGTGATATGTCACATAGTTTGTTTTCTGTGCTACTGTAAACGAGTCAAGCTCGAGTGTGGAAACTTTTGAGTTGTGACCCTTTTGTATTTAGGGTGCGATATGCATTTTCTCCACTTAATGAGCCCAATTTTTTTTGGCAGTCTAGCGCATTTTCTTCATTAACTCTACGTGATTTTTGGAAAAATATGTTCTAGGCAGTCTGGTGCATTTTTTCCATTTAATCATCTCGATTTTTGGTTTTTTTTTTCTTTGACCTGATTTTTTAAATATTTTTTGTCTTGACTGTCTTTTACATTTTCTCCATTTAACCAACCCGATTATTGAACATTTTTTTATCTTTCCGATCTTGTGCATTTTCTCCAATTAATGAACCCAATTTTTTTAATTTTTTTTAGTGGTGGTTTTCAGCATTTTCTCCATTTAATCAATCTGATTTTTTTATATTTTTTGTGTTGACAGTCTTGTGCATTTTTTTCATTTAATCAAACCGATTAAAAAAAAAAATTTCCTTGGCGATCTTATGAATTTCCTAAATTAAATCATTGTGATTATTCAATATTTTTTATCTCGACAGTCTTCTGCATTTAATGCAATTTTTGCAAAATTTTTTCTTGGCAGTCTTATGCATATTCTCAATTAAATCATCCTGACTTTTGAACATTTCTTCCTTGGTGGTCTTATGCATTTTCTCCGTCTAATCTACTCGATTTTTTATTTTTTTTTTGCCAGTCTTTTGCATTTCCTCCATTTAATCACCAGATTAAAATTTTTTTCTTGGCATCCTACTGCATTTCCTCTCTTTCACAAAAATGCCCACAACTTTTTTTATATAGAAAACACAGTAAATGTTACCGCCTGCCCCTTTTGGCATTTTCTCCTTTCATAAGTAAATGTACACATTTTTACAAAGGCCCACTTTGCCTTGCACAAAAATGCTAAGTTAATATGCGAGACCTTAACATTGATACTACCAATAGACTGAGTACCTGCGTATAGCATCAAGCTCTTCAAAGATACATAAAAATGTTAATCAGGACCAGCAGGCATGAGTATGTGGAATTTTCATGTTTTCTTGCGCTTCAACCAGAAAAAAGTCAACCAGTAATACCTCAAGTTGTATGTCTAACGTCTGTTCAATAAGTGCACAAACTAAGCATAGAAATTGGAGACATTACTGGCGTAGTTAAACTGCTGCTGTTCGATGCCTCCAACAAAATACCCACGCACTTTCAGCTGATGGCCGAGGAGAAGAGCGCTATAACTGATAAGGCTGACTTGTAAGAGATTTTGGGTTTAGGAAGAGGTTAGCTGCGGTTCTAAAAATTTCAAAATTCCGGTATTTCTTCTGTATTGTAATCAAGGTAAAAAGTCGATTCAGTTTTGGATATGGACCCACTCTTTATTAAGCGCAACAGTAAAACGGTGGTCCAACAATTCCGGTTCTGGTAATGTGGCTGATGAAAATGAGGCTCGTTCTGGTAAGTCAACCGTCTATAATGCCGATAATATGAGTGAAACCGTCTAGTCAGGCCAGCATGTCCCCAACTATTTCATTGTTTAGGAAGTGAAGAAGAGAAGCTAGAAAAATATTGTTTTGGTCCAAAACGGATAACCCTATATAGCTTACGTTCGACATCGAAATAAAGCGAATATGGCTCAGAGCTTTTCATTTCACCTATTATTTCTAATAACTTTCCGAAGTGTAGCAGCAGGAAAAACAGCAAAAAATATGCCCTAAGCACCAGCGACTCAACACAGTTATGAAGTGTGAACACAACACACACACACATAACTTACAGGCTGCGCGTTGGTCATCTATGTAAATAAACTGGCGTTGCTTTATCAGGTTTTTATTATTTTTATTAAAATAAAATTGTAAATAAATACTCCGAAATGTATGTTTGTATGTCGTACAAAAACTTGACGAAATACATATGCAGTACAAGTGCGAGTATATATGTGCGTGTGTAGATATGTATGGATTTGGGAGTATTTTCATACATGAAATCGAACGTGCAAACAAACGAAGCAACACAGAGGTGAACGAAAAAAATTTCAAAAAAATCATACGCCAACTTAGGAAAGCTACGAGTACCTCGATTAATTTCCCCTGCACTTTTCCAAGCATAATTATGACCGTCTGACGTGAACACACGCACGCACTGCTATTTTTTTAGTTAAGTTTGTTTTTTGCATTTTATCCATTTTTTGCTCGCCATTCTTGTCTACTTATCAGCACTTCCATCTGGGCGTGTTTGGCTATAATGATAGCGCGATGAGCTGTCCAAAGGGGACGCAGTGCACTGAGCGTTGAGCGCGCAAATGTTTTTTTGTTTTTGTTTTAGCTCTTTTGTGCTTTTTGTACGCAGCCAACACGTGTGAGTTGCTCATTATTTTCCATTATTTTTATTATGTTTTTTAATTTTGTTTTTATCTGTCATATTCCACGCTTCACATGTCAGTCCGCTTAAGCTAGTAACTAACTCATGCTGCTGTCAGCCCAAAAAAAAAAATTTTTTTAGCTGGTAACTACCCTAGTAACTTGCCTTTGTTAGCAGAGTAATATTGTTTGCGTGAAGGTCGACTGGTTTACGCCAGAATAGACTCATGTGTATTTAGTATGAAACAAAACAAAAACCATAAAACATAAATTAACACATGCAAATATGTCGACACACGCAAACTGATAAACACTTCGCTGAGCAGCCGAGGGTGACTGAATGCTTTGCTTTTTGCTCACAAAGTTATGTCAAAATTCAAATGGATGTTGCTCTTGTAGTTGTTATTTTTTATTTCTTTTTTCTCTAAAACGCATTCATAGCTACAAAAAGTTAGTAATTTTCACATTTATTTCATATTTTAACTTGCAGTATAGATCAGCGTTAATTATACTAGTCAACATGATTTTGATTTTTTTTTTTCAGAGTTGAAAACATTTTTTTCTTATAAAGTTCCATTTTAAAATTATGTAAAACGATCGGAAAATGTTTGTACAGTAAAAATGTTTAACAAAAATTAAAACTTTTTTTTTTAATTTCCTAAATTGCGACCAAATCTACCCTTAATCAAAATAATAGACTCGCGTTTACAAGATTTATAAAAAATTGAAAAAAAAATTCATGAGAATTTCAGCTTGTTTTAAGCAGGG
This sequence comes from Anastrepha fraterculus, assembly GCA_037575425.1. Classification (NCBI taxonomy): domain Eukaryota; kingdom Metazoa; phylum Arthropoda; class Insecta; order Diptera; family Tephritidae; genus Anastrepha; species Anastrepha fraterculus. The sequence goes on from JAYXIM010040325.1 coordinate 260,868, forward strand.
GATCCGACATACCCTCGATCAAAATAATGAAAACGCGTTTACAAGATTTATAAAAAATTTGAAAAAATGTTCATCAGAATTTCAGGTTTTTTATTCAGAATTAAAAAAGAAACAGATTGAGACGGCAGTTTTACTGCTTCCTAAATTTTATTCCAAAATACAATCGAGAAACATTTGATGCGTTCGTTATATGGAGAAAGTACGCAACACCGGTAGAGCATTGGGCCAAAAAATGTGGATGAGGACCGAACGATGATTAAGTTAGGGTTGTGTTAACCGCTTCCTGATGCTGATGAAATTCATCAGCAGGTAGTTAATATCCACTGATATCCATATACATATCAGTAGGCGTAGCAAAGTAATGGGGGCCAAGATGCCTAAGTCTTAGCCCCGCTATACCAGAACAGGTGCCCCGCTAAACAAAAGGTGCTGAGGTGATTTCATCTCATCTTCCGTACAGCTGACGCAAAAAGGCTGCGAGGCAATGCCGCCGAATCTCACAACAAGCATACCTCGCGGACAGTGTCCTGTAAAGGCACCCCCGAAATTGGAATGCTGAGACCTTAGAATATCCCTCGAGCGCTTTCGATCTATAAACGGATAGAACGGTTTCGCGACCTTACAAGTTTATGTACTTACCCAGCACTCACTAACGCAAGGCCCAGCCTTCCTGGAGCAGACCGCAGGTGGGCATTTCCCGAAGAAACCACCTCGCAGGTCTCCTGTTTAGCCAACTCATCCGTCTCGCTATTTTCTGTAATTCTGCACCAGTGAGCAATGGTTTTAAATCCCTGGCACCATTTCTGCCATATGCAGGGCAAAGAACTTAGCTTCAGAATGCTTGAGTTTGATCTCTGCATAAAGAGTTTGTAGGAATAACTCTGGTAAATCTTCATAATGAGAAAACCGCCCATGCATCGGAAATTTCATAGCTAACATTCAGAGTGTTGATTTGGGGTCTGAAATTTTCTTATCTTCTGCTTGATGGAAGCAGTAACCGCCTCAACTAAAAACACCGAATGAAGACTAGGTGGACAATTTATTCACTTTACTCTGGCTGTTCGGCTGGCACCTATTGACAGAAGGAAGAAACGACGCGCTTTGTTAAACTCAGCCAAAGTCGCTTAACCAGTTGCTGCACCACTGATGAAGAAGAAGGTGAAATCCATATCGATAGTAAGCTCCCTTCTTTTGAGAGCTCGAGACCTTCCAAGGTCTCGTGCTTTGCTATCTCAATAGAAGATGCTTGGTAATTGCCTCGCGAGGCTTGGTGGGTGCAACTTTAAAACGCTTTTATTGATCAAGTTATTTATTGGTTCATTAACTTATTGAGCAAAGGAGTCCTATCCATCTCGGATTGGAGGTAGGAACTCAAGAAGTCCTACTTTCACTGCATTGAAATTGTAAGTAGATTCCTATCATCTTTGGTTCCTCAGAAGTGGAAGTGTTTGTAAACTTTAATTACTTTTAACCCAAGCAATTCAAAGAGTTCCACTGCTCTTGGCAAATGCACAGTGAACTTTTTCGTTTGAATTCTTTAAGTATGAAAAATTATTTTCAGAATTTAATAATTTATTGCCGGACTCGATAATTTATTAGTTTTCATTTGAGTATTCCGAAAAGTTTAAAAAACTCATAACCCTCCCCAAGGATAAACGGGCATTCTTACAGGCCACTGCAGACTGCTTAGTCATCTGCATATGATCCAGATATGGCCTATTGACACCTGTCGTTTCTGCGACCAATCCCAAAAGACTCCAATGCACCTTCTGCTGGAGTGCAGCGCTATAACGCGGAGAAGGATGAAGCATCTCGGCCAATTGCAGCCAAAAGAAAGGAATATACACCCAGCCCAACCCAGCTCTAGCTTAAGTTTAATAAGAGAACTGGATTTGGAGAAGGCGCTGTCATGAGTAGAGAACTCAAAAGACCGAAGGTTGAAGTGCAAAACTCATCAAAAATCTAATCTAAACTAATCAAACACTAATTATTCATAATCGTAGCCAATGAATTTGGAACCAATTCAGTGTGAGCCGCGATTTTATAGCATCAACTCTTTCCAGGCATCCCCTCAAAGAACATCTGGATACTTTCCAAGGGATCGCTGAAAGAAGTCACTAATGGCGTAGTCTAACCCTGGCCTCTCCAAATCTATGTATTTTAACTAGAACATTCCCCTAACAAATATATTCCTAGTCATGAAGTCATAATATTCAAGGTCATAGACATTCCCTTACTATTCCGAAAAATTGGCTGAAACAAAAGCCAAAAACCCAAAACAAAACCAAAGGTTCTACATTTTTTGCATTTTTTTATAACTTTTCTTCATTATTTATTATTCCGTATTATTACTTTTCCATCTTTTGGTGGTCTACCAGGTTTTTTTTTCTTTTAATTTTTGGAACAAAAATCTACCACTAATTTTCAACAAATTCCTGCTGAAGCGTATTTGCAAACTATTTACCCAAACCCACGAGGGAGAGGAAAAAATATTTGATAAACTTCAATTTATTTACTTTCATCATGTTGAAGTGAGTTCGAGAATTTCCAATAATTATGCGCAGATTTGCCAGAACTTTAGAAATTCAAAAGGAGTGGAGCAACAACAAAAGCTGGCCACACAGTTAAGCAGAGTGCGGTGTGACTGATGGGGGCACTGGTGAATTGTGCAGAGAAGAATAACCAGAAAATGCGATAAGTAGCTGCTTGAGCGCCTGAAAATTGGCTAAAAAGTTTTGTGAGTGAACAGCACAAGCAATAAATAGACAAGCAGACACAGACAAATACGCTAAAGAATTGAAGGGATTTTATATGAGGGGTATGTGAGAAGAGGTAGGAAGTGGTAGGAAGGAGCACCAGTAATAAAAGCAGCAGCAGCAGTAGCAGATAATGTGGATGTGGTTGGGAAGTGCAAGTGGAAGTAGAAGAATTGCTGAAGCAGCAAATATTCTTTTCGGCAAGCGATGGCATGCTCCTGATGCTGCTACTGCACTGCTGCTGTGGCAAGCAAGCAACATTCTAAAAGTTCTCTGAAGCAGCAAAAGTTTGCGGTTGTGCCAATCGGGCGCTAAGTGCAGCGGAAGCGGCGATAGCAGCTGCTGTTGCCGCTGCTGCTACTGATGGTACTGCTTCTGCAGCTATCAAAGTCTCGGCAGCAACCGCATTGCAATCCCGCTGCAGTTCGTAACCAAGCAGACACCATTCATTCAACCAACCAACCAACCATTCATCTATGCAACCGATTGATGCAGCGCGCATGGAAATCAATTTGTAAAACGCACGCACACTCTTACATACTGATTGTGCGTACACACAAAGTAAATCGAAAGATATGCACACAAAATAGTTGGCGAAAATCTGCTGCTGCAAAATGAATGACACACACACCTACATAGCAGGCGAAAAAGAAGTAATAACCAGGATGGAGCTGAGAATGCAAAATTCTATTGCTTGATTGCATTTTTTGTGCATTGTTGTAGTAATTTTCGCTTTTGTTGTAAGTGATATGCATTTGCTAGCTGGTGCCGGCGCTCAGCGACTTTTGACTCTACTTCACGTCAGGAAGCAGCCGCACGCATCGAGATGCCTCGCAATGCTTACAAATTTCGCAGCCACATATCAAACATAATATGAAGTCTAGCAGCTTACACTTGCATACGCAGTAAGTTTAACACATGCTCATGTATGTGTGGATGTGTAGTGCTTGCCACATATGCATGCGCTCCTCTAACCGCATCATTTTGTTGGGTTTTGCGGTTATGCTATTCGAGGTTTGGTTTTTATCTACTTTTGTGTTTGTAATAAGAAAGCAGGAGCATGCACACACATACACACACACAATTGATATCAATCAGTTGAAGGTAAATTTTATTTTTATACAAATATTATATGTATATACTTTGTATGCCAAAAAATGATTTCCTTATGCTCTCCAAGCATACCGGGTATTTTAAGTTTAGTGCAGTTCGTGGTGCAGTCCTTGGCGCAATGAGAAAAATTTGAGAAGAGAATTATTGTCGAAACCTCATGAAAATGCATTATACGAGTACATTGGACTTAAAGGCAATCACTCTTATTGGTTTTTGGGGTTGTAAATAGAATTTAAAATTGGTATGGCAACAGGTTTCCGTCCTTTCTTAGCCAAAATTACGAATTAGTTAAGCAATTAAATAATAACTGATATTATGTGAAGCATGTGCCACTAGAAGCTGAACTTTACTCCATCTTTCAGGCAGCAAACGGATTCCTCTGATGAAAAATTGGAGTAGCTTTGACTTGATGCATTCATTGAGCCAGTTTGCGATGATCTCGTAAGAAGTGAACAACTCTACAATAACGGCTGACTGCATTGATCCGAATAGTTGGTAATCCGAAAGTGCAATGTCTGGGCAATACGGCGGATGGCGCAAGATTTCCCAGTTCAGTCCTTCCAAATATTTCTGAACCGATTTAGCTGCATGTGACCTGGCACTGTCATGCAGCAAGAACAGTTTGTCATATCTACCGTCTCATTCCGGCCGCTTTTCTTTGGAAGCTCGACTCAAACGCATTACCTGCAGTCGGTAACGATCGCCAGTGATGATTTCAGATGGTTCAAGGAGTTCATAATAGATGACCCCCTTCTGATCCCACCAGATGCACAACTTAACTTTTCTAGCATGAATATTTTCGCTGTCGATAGACCTGGTTTACCTGGCATGCTCCAACTTTTTCGACGCTTATGGTTATCATAATAGTTCCATTTTTCATCACCAGTGACAATGCGATGCAGAAAACCTCTTCTTTTCTGGTGTTCAAGAAGCATCTCACACGTCACCAAACGTCTCTCGATATCCCTCTCCTTCAATTGATGTGGCACCCAGTTACCTCCTTTCTGAACCATTCCCATCGCATGCAAACATTTACCGACGGTTGATCTGTCAACATCCAACTCTTTAGATATAGGTATCATCAAGGGTTCGACAAGCGTCTTCATCCAATAATTGTTGTAGTTGAGTATCTTCGAATTTTTTCGGTGCCCCTTCGCGATCTTTGTCACTCACGTCGAAATTGCCACTTTGGAAGCGTCGAAACCACTATTTACAAGTTGTATGTGATGGAGCGTGACTAACGTAAATATTGATCAATATACGGCACGCTTCAGCTGCACTTTTCTTTATGAGGTAATAATGAAGCATAACGTCCCGCAAATGCTATTTTTTCGGGACGAACATAGACATTTTTGATGTCAAATAAAAAAGGATTTTTACGCTTAAAACAAATGTCAACTACTGCGATCGAGACCTCACATATACACCTTCAAATCGCCAGTATATTATTAGAGCGAGCACCTAAATAGTATCATCAGCGACACCTCTTTTACGAGGACGGAAACTTATTCCAATATAATATTTCGCATTAAAAAGAATCAGAATCTAGTCTGAAAATTCTTTGGCTTCAAACTTCGCAAGCTGGTTTGCTCTGACTGCTACTCTGGATAAAGCAAGTTTTAAGTATTACACACCTGGTGAATTTGATTTGGAGCTTGTAGCGGTTAACGCAATGTAATTAGCGAGCGTTTCTGCATCCTTCTCCAATCCAAAGCCTCTTCTTCCTTTTGCCCAACTGTTCGCTTATTCCTCCTCTGTTTTCTCTCTGTATGCCATCACAATGGACGAATTTGATTCTTGTCCCAAGTGGATCCACGCTTGGGCAGCCATTTAACCTAATCTAATCTAATCTGGGACGCCATGGTTAGCGACTTTCTGTAGAAACTGAAGACAAGGAGCTGTCGGGTAATTTGATAAACGGATACTTAAACTTAGCTGTCACATGCATCGCTAACAGCATTTTCGAGGTGACATAAGATGGCCAGAGAACAACCCCCGAATGGGACCCTACTAATAGATGGGCAAGGAGTTAGCAGTGCAGGCCTGCAGGCGGCCACAAATATGGCGGCCAGTTAGAAAAAAGTTTATAGCCAAGTCATGTACTCTTTTTCAGTATTCAAAAATTGTTTTCAGAACACGTAAAGGCTCAGATATTTTAGAAACCTTCCAATGAACAAAAAACGAGGTCAACTGCTTAGAACCATAACCCTGTCTAAACGACCCTTATCGGCATTGTGATGCGCTCTTAGAGAGACCAACGCACCTGCTGCTCGAATAGATTGCGATGTTGAGTAGATTAAGTAAATATTTCGTTCTGCAGTGACCGAAAAAGAAGCGCTTGCTCCTGTACCATCTTAGTTTATTTAAGCGTACTGTATCCGAAAGAGATATTTTCAGTGGTAGAGCACACAATAGTCGAAATTGTGATCGAAGTGCATACATGCTTTTCATATTATATATATTTATAGTCCAATTTTTTTACAATTTTCATGTATCCTTTTCGATTTTAAGCTGCCCGCATTTACTGTGCCATTTTCGATCAATACAAAGAACTGTCAAAAAGTGACAGTGACATAAGTGGAAACGCCAGTAGTGAAAACACAAAGAACTGTTTTTTTCTAGCAAGCTATCCGCAGCCTGCAATTGAGTTAAATCATGCATGAAAATGCATTTCCACGCGACACGAAAGAAAAACACAGGGGCGCACACACTCATGAGTGCACATTCGTCTATGCATACCTGTGCTTGTATGTGGTAGCTAAAAATTCGCCATGCATTTTGACCTACTGTCAGGCATATAAATCGATATTTTATTAATTTAATAAGTTCTTGTTTTCAGTAACAACAAAAAAACAAAATAACTGCCAATTACGATTTTTTATGCCCTGCAACAGGCCTCACTATCGAGGCCCGTTCTACCCAAATATACAAAAACTATATCTGTGCTCGTCAGCTATCGAGTCCACTTTTATGTGTATTTGGCTTGCCGCATTACCTAGATACCTATGTAGGTACGCTTTTGTTTTTGACAGCTGTCTCGATGTGGCATTGCAATGCACTTAAAAAATTCCGATCTATATCGCCAAAATGCGGCGGTCCAGAGGAAATATTGAAGCTTTTTTTATTTTTTATTTTTTTTGGTGTCACAACAAATGCTTTTCATTCATCTCCATTTCACTTTGGTTTTTTCGTTTTTTTTTTCTAGCCCCCCTTTTTCGTATACTCAGATGTGTGAATGTATATATGGCATGCCACATTTTGCGCCATTTGCATTTTTCCCCGTCGAAATGCTCAATTTATATATATTTTATTCACTTCTCTTACTTTGCTTATATTTCCCTTAGTGCAAATGATATTTATAGGCTAATTGGCTTTGTAACATTTTTCACTTGCAGCTGTCGATCGATGTAACCCTTTATTGGCGGTTTTCTAAAAAAATGAGTAAATGAAAAATAAAAAAACAGGAAAAGAAAGAAAAAAGGGACATTGGAGAGTTTTCCATAATTTTGTTCCTTTTTTTTTCTTGCTTCTTGGTCACGTGCCTAGCACTTCAATACTTTTTATATTATTTTGTAAAAGGTCTCTCATTTGTACTAATTTGTATTCCTTATAGCGATTCCCGTCAATTAACTGACATAAATATATAGGGTGACTGTATCCCTTGGCCCTGATCTATGCAATTTGAATAACAAATATTCCAGGAATGTCAAGTGACAGCTGTTTTCAAACATCAAGCAGATATTAACTGTGTAACTTCACGGCAACTTTTTGCTTGTGATTATTACTAATTGCTAGGCGTTTAATTTTGGGTCTCATTCTAACCTGCAAATATTACAGCAAATAAGTTTTAACCCTCTAACGACTTCGTAAGCTATAAATAAGAAGAGGTATAATTTTAAAAAATTTATCAAGATTTTTTGATGTGCAGAATCCAAATCGAGAATCCCAGTTGACAAACTCTAAATGTTGTATCCAAAATGATGGAATTTTTTTTTAATTTGTTACTTGCAACCCCAAAGGTGGGTGATTAGAAATTTAAATTCATACGATTGGCGCTCATATTTTTATTAGGTATTGGGCCGAGCTACTCCTCCTATTTGTGGTGTGCGTCTTGATGTTTTTCCATGAATGAAGGGAACTCCAACTTTATATCGCTACAGAATGGCAGCTGGCCTTTTATGAGGAGCTATGGCCCCTTTTTTTACTAATATCGGTCGTCCCTCGACAGGAAATGGTCAACTTCGGAATGTATTTCTGCCATGAAAAATCTCCTCATAAAAAAACATAAGCCATTCGAAGTCGGCTGAAAAACGGTTTTTTTGTTTTTCATGGAGGCTTGCTATTGCCTGCTGAGGGGTAAACCAAGTTACTATACCCTAATTTAACCAGTCGATGGCGAGATGGGGCCACTCGAGATGGGGCCACTCGTAGACATATCTCGTTGTTGAGTAATAAAAAACTTTTCTCATAGATTTTCGAGGAATATGACGAAATGAACCTTACTGTTTGAGACATGAAACCAGTTACACTATCTTATGAAGCGTAGGATAGGTTTTATCCCAACAGGGGATAGTTCCGTCAGAAAGTTGCTGGCCAACTACAGAGGAAGTGTTTTACTGTTTCTTCCTCTTCCTCGTCTCTACAACTTCTGCAGTATTCATGCGAAAATATTCTTAGTCTAAAAGAGTGCCTACTTAACAGCCAATGACCGGTGCACAAGCCACGTCCTACGAGATGTTCTCTCTTGAGAGCTTAAACAATTCTCCTGATCTTTTTTTATCTATTTGCGACCAAATTAGCCTGCGACCATAACTTATTGACCTCCTGGAGAACATTCATTTTTATACTTAATTCAGTCATTCGGGTAACGTAAAACCGATGGAGTATATGGACAATAAAAACCATCAACTATCAGCTGCTTACTCTGAGACGCAACAATACTTCCATCAACAAAATCCATCCTGAGCCCCAGTTAAGGGCAGAAGTATTCGCAGTCAAATTACATAATTGTTCCTTTTGCGCTCTTCTGCTTTTCGACTGCTTACGAGAAGACCTCTAAACCCTTCACTGAGAGCTGATTGGCATCATATTTCCTGACTCTGATTCAGTCATATGAGGGCCCTTGCTTCTATCTGGTGAACCAATCTAGCATTCTTGATATGTCTTCAAATAGCATGCTCTCAGAACTCTTGGATCTCCTTAGAGTTGAGTATCAGCAGCAGTAAAACCATAGTTTGCATAGTCCCTCGCTATCAGAAGAAATACAATTTTAACTTGCTGCCCTGAGGAACGCATTTCAGGTGCAACCTATTACTTTCTACTTCAAGTGTAGCACTGAAACACATTTGGGTTGCTGCAAGTTGTACTGGAAAGTGCTTACTCAACGTTTATCTGAAACACCTACATACACTCTGTAGTTACTTTTCTACAAAAATCATCCTTTTTACCAAAACAAAAAAAAAAAATTTAAGAAGGATAAAACGGACTAGAACAAACCCGTACCATTCAATTTGCGTGATTTTTGTCTACACACTACTACGAATACCTTTTCCACAAACGAGTACTCGCATGCGTGTGCGTATGAAGGATACAAATGCAGGCGTAGATATGTATGGAGCTGCACTTGGCTGCCGCATTCGTGCGTACACTCATCGATTCTGACGTTGATTTGAGCTAATGATGGCACGTTTTTACCAAAGCATGAGCCTCTGCGTGTGTCTATGTACACATTTTTGTATATATTTATGTGTGTACATATGTGCACTCTGCCATGCACCTGCTGCAATCGCAAAATAATGGGGAAAAAACGAAAAATTCTGTGAAAAACTGTTATGAGTTCAGTATCGGCAAAGAGAGGAGGGTAAATGGCAAAAAAGTGCATAACACACAGCTAAATTATATAAATCAGTATGTAAGTATGTATGCATATATGTATATGCTCATGTACAATATATATTTATAAGCATAAGAACTTCCAGTGTACATTTGTTCGTGACTGTGATGATATAGTTATATGTATATGCTATGTGTATGTAATTATGTATGTATGTGTATATGTATGCGTTTGTATTTTTAGTAGTTATTCTAATAAGCGAGCACTGTGGCGCATTTGAAAAAAAATAATGAAAACTGCTTTAATTTATTACTTTCAAATTATAAGAACAACAAGAGAGAAAAATTTAACAACAACAATTCATTTTAGATAAGGATGATAGATTACCAGGATTGCTATTTAGCTATGATGAAAGGTGAGGGGAACTTTGGCTTCCACGTCTCTCGGGGATTCGACAGCCGAGTTCTGCACGATCATTTCACATGCATTCACACACTCGTCCAATCAATCGTTGCTGAGATGGGAACTAAGCAACAGGAGTGAAGGTTATTTTGATTTGCTTTCTATATCACTAACACAATCTTATTGCCAGCCGAAATCTTCATTCACACACTCGTCCAATCAGTCGTTGTTCAGAAGACAACGAAGTGTCATTGGTTGATGTTTTTCGCATATTAGCGATGATGTAGCCTATCAGCTGATTCAGCTGCCGAAAGAGCTCACTTTTGAAATTTTTTCACCATGAATTTAGACTAATTGAAGGAGTGGCAGCGCAAGTGAAAAAAATACAGCCCGTGAAAAATATGATTCCGTAACATTTTGACTACTTTTCTTTTACTTTTTTATATATTTTTAAATTTTTTTAATTCTATTTAATTTTTATTTATTTTCCATAAAAATACAATTTATTCTATAACAAATGTCATATAAATGAAAGTTCCAAACTTTGCAATATATAATTTATGCGAATTCAACAAATTGCTATCAAGATTTCAAATTTTTTAATCAGAATATTTAGCAAATTTGGAGTATGCAGTTTTATAGCTCATTGAATTTAAGTATAACAAGGTAAAAGCTTGAAGTCGTGCAAAAAACTACATTCATTTTGAAACATTTTATTTACTGGTGGTCCTAAGCATTTTTCCATATAAAAAAGTCGATTCATTATATGGAGAAAATACGCAACATCGTTAAGGAAAAAAATGATCAAAAATCAGGGATAATTTCGAACCACTTTGCATAAAAATTCAATCAGCTATAACACTGAGCACCCTAATTTTTTTCAAAGGAAGGTGGTCAAAAGTGGTTAAAATGTTGTGGTAATACAGTTTATTCGTAAATGAGTGAAATATTTCTGAGAAATCATTAAAAGTACATCTCACCTTTTTGCCTCGCTTATCGGAATCAGCTAATCTTGTTCTGTGTGCAATAATATCATCTGGCAACCAGACAATGCTTTCGCTCCTAGGACCTGGGGTGGTCAGTAAGAACTATTGAAAGTTATCTTGAATGAAATAAATAATATTCAAAAAATCTGGCATCGACTATAGTATAGAGACTGAATGCCTATTCTTTGTATTTTATTTTTCTACTTCCTCTTGAATGCTAACAACGGGAACACGATTAATTAAGGCCCTGCGTTCCACTGCGTATTTTGAACAAGTTGAAGAAGCTTGGACGATGACAACATCCGATGAAGCGACGCTTGGAGTGTTTGAGAGAAAGATTCTGCGTTAGATTTTTGGACCTTTGCACGTTGGCAACGGCGAATATCGCAGGCGATGGATGAATGAGCTGCATGAGCTTTACAACGACATAGACATAGCGCAGCGGCTACGTTGGCTGGGTCATGTCTACCGAATGGTAACGCTGCGGCTCTGAAAGTATTCGATGTGGTACCAGCTGGTGGTAGCAGAGGAAGAGGAAAGCCTCCTTTGCGTTTGAAAGATCAGGTGGAGAAGGACTTGATTTTACTTGGTGTATCCAACTGGTGCCGGTTAGCACGAGAAAGAAACGACTGGCGCGCTTTGTTAAACTCGGCCAAAATCGCGTAAGCGGTTATCGCGCCAATTAAGAAGAAGAAAATTAAATAAATACCAATTAATACACAATGCCTAATCTGATTTGCCTCTTAGTACCATTTTGTAGAAGGTAGCGAATTCTATAGGCTCATTGTTGCGTTTGAAAGACCTTGACGCATGCTGAAAAATTAGACTCCCATACAAGCTCAATGTCTATAAAAAATCTTGACTATGGAGACACTACCAGTTAAGAACTTTACAAGACCCCAGAGCTCACAAAAAGTGTACCAAATCTAGGGAATAGATGAAAAATAGAATAGCAGAGTTTCCGAAGAAAGCCTCAAGGCGTCTGAATATCAGCTTGAGTTGGATATCTGAGCAACACACATAAATCTGAGGAAGCATCCCTAAAGAAATTGAAGGATTTCACAATGAAGTTCATGAAATTCAAGTGCTTAGTTGGTATGAATAAATTACTCTATAATAAGGCTTATTCAGTGTCGATAAAAATAACGAAGTACAATCAAGTGCAAGTAGAAGTAAAATGACGACAGAAAAACCTAGTATGACGGAAAACAGTTAGAATGTATCAGGTAACAACCCTGTGGCTGCCTTGTACTAAATGTATGAAATAAGGTAGAGATTTTTGTGGTACAAGGTGATGATTAGAATGAGTAGGCAGGGGTGAGAATACAACAAATGATTTGCTTCATTGTCTCCACGAACTCCTTTATGCCTTTCAATACAAAAATCAACTGCTGAAGTAAAAAATCTGAAAATATGTACCTATACTGCTTATTTTGCTGTTTTCACATCCTACGCATAAAAATACTTGCATTACTGATCCATCCGGTGATCTTCATATCATAAAATTCAATTGAAACGAAAAATTTGCAAATTTGTTTCAGCAGATTACATTGCTTGAATTCACCTGGCATCAGAAAATGCCAAACTTCGAGGCTATATTATGTATGCTGACAGAATTTTCAAGAGCCATTTCAGCCTTACCGAAGTATTCGTATTCAACAATAGATGATCGCTACGTATACGGTTATAACTTATACCCACAGCTTTTCAGGAGCGCTTATGAAGTCAGAATCTGGGAGAAAGGATAAAATTCTGAGTTGATCATACCGCATCATCTAACAAACTTGTAATACCATTATCAATCGCTCGATGAGCTCTGCTTCAACTCAAAGGAATGACTTTGCAAGATTACATATCGCGGTATTTGGTCAACGTTTGCGGCACTGATCAGGCACTGGCAGGCGGGCCTAGCCCCAGAGCAGACAGCAGGTTACTAGAGGAGTTTACACTATTTTCCCTCTGAGAATGCATTTTGAGGGTGTCTCGCATAGCTAATTCATTCAGCCTTAAATCTTCATATAACACCACTCTGGCCTATTAACGACATGAGTTATTTTATTTATTTATTTATATTATAATTATTATTGGCTTATAGAGGTTCTTCCATAGCATATATCTGCTAACTAATGGATGTGGTGAGGCTTCGATTGGTCTTCAAACGGAAGATGAATACGATACGTACCCGTAGCGCTTCGCTAGAGCAATATTTTGCACTGATTTTCCACGGGTTCGCCGAGGGTTTTTTATGTAGTACGAAAAGTATTGGCAATCCAACTGTGGAACGTTCAGTGATTACTAAGCATAGTCTCAGCTATAAATGAAAAAAATTAGAACAAAATCGTAAAAATATGTATTTAACAGATATTTAACAAAAAGGTCAAACTATTTTTCTAATTTTTTTTAATAAACAGTTAAAAATATTTTTTTTTATTTAAAAAATTCAATTAATTTAAATAAAAATATTTCTTTTTTAATTTAAAAAACTAAATTAATTTAAAAATATATTTTTTTTAATTAAAAAATAAATAAATAAATTTACAAAAATATTGAAAGGAACCGAAGATACTCACTTTATAAAATTCAATACCAGAAACACGAAGCAATAATTGACGGTAACGTAAGATTTCTAATTTTCACGCTGTGTCGGCCATCTTAGGTTACTCAATAAATTCGTGATATACTCTTGGAAAAAAGTCTATTTATTTCGCGGCAAATTCTAAAGAAAAAGTTTCAAAATGGTTAAAATAGATGCCTATTGGCAATGTGACAATTCTGCCCTTTTTGGGTGTTTGGCCGAGCTCCTCCTCCTATTTGTGGTGTGCCTCTTAATGTTGTTCCACAAATGTTGGCCTACAATTTCAAGCCGGCCCCGAACGGCAGATATTTTTATGAGGAGCATGTTTTTCTTAATTTTGGTGCATACGGGAATACTTAAGTTAAAAATATAAATAATTACGTAACATTAAATTATTATATGGCTCTCATCGACCTTTTAAATTTTTTACTACATTTTCAGAAAGGGGATAAACTTATGGTATACCCATTTTTTCTTTACTTCCGAATTACATCAATGGATTAAATAGCATCCAAAATCAGTTGTCCAACCTTATATAAGGTTTTTCAGTAAGAGCGCTTCAACTTTTGAACTTTTTTGAATAAAACACAAACGGTTTGACTTTTTTAACTAATTTTTTTTTATTATCGAGATTGAACATATACATTTAAGTATGAAATTCGATTTCTTTTGCATGACCACCGCGTGCACGTTTTACGAAGTCCAATCGTTGAACCCAATTTTCGACCACTCTTTTGCATAAATCGGCCGAAATTCCAGCAATTTCGCGTTCAATATTGGCTCTGAGCTCACAAATCGTCGCCAGCTTGTTACTGTAGACCAATGACTTCACATAACCCCAAAACGGGACGGCTGGTTAAATGGATCGTAAAATGGCCGTAATGCTCTTAAAGTAGCAGAAACAGAACAATTATTTTCATAAAAAATTTGCACGATTTGCAATCGTTGCTCAAGTGTGTAGCGTTCCATAATGAAATGTATACTAATGAAGTTTACAAATGACAAGCGAAAAATAAAAAATATTGCGTCGTTCGCTCTCCCTATCGGAAAAAAGTTGAAGCGCACCAATTAAAAAACCCTATATAACTTTTTATTATTAAATCATTGCCAACATTTTTAACATTGAACAACACTCAAACTTATTATATTTTTGTGAATTTTTTCAGTTAACTTCTTATTATAATCAAGCATACAAATGAACCAAATTTTAGAAAAATTTAAGACCATGTCCAAAATGCCACATAAATCTAAGGGACTAAATTTAAGGTTAATGTATGGTTCCAGGCAGAATAAATTGCCATAAATTCTTCGCCCCAACTTTGAACTATCTAAGGAAAAGTGCTCTACATTTATTATTTATTAAAAATTTAACAATTTTACTCATTTCTTGGAGTAGACTGGTTTTAGACTATCTTTACTAGCTGCTCTATTAAAAAACACATTCGCAATTTACCCTTTCACCCCCACTGTAACTCCATTACTTGCATTTCTTAGCATTTTCGAACAGTTCATGCAAATTTTATTTCGCTCCAGTAATGATGCTGCTTAAGACGTATCTCAAGGATATATACCCAAGTGCTTCTACTCATGCACCAAATAAGTGTGTAAGTATGATATTATGCAGCAAGGACGAAGTGTAAGAAGATCTGCACGATGTGATACTCATTTGTTATTTTGCTTATGTATGCGTGTGCCCTATTTTAAAATCTGATTTGAGGTTGTTTGATTTCTCCGTTTTTGTTGTTGATTGTGTATTCTTGTTTTTTTTTTTTTTTTTTTTTTTTTTTTTTTTTTTTTTGACATACATACACATTTGTTCATTTTCTGTTTTTCTCCATTTCCCTGTACCAAAATTGAGAGCGTTTTTTTCAGCAGGCTACAAATGACACAAAATAAGCTCTACTTGCATTGCACTTTAAAAAAGCGCACTCATGCAAAATACTGCCATAGAAACGCGTACAAATAGATAATATGGAAGTTCGCACATACACACGTGCTCATATGCACACATGCACAATTCCCATGCAACTATAAATATGTATTAGTTTACGAATTTCTCTCGTATTGCACTCACGCATGCTTTTGTGCTTTTTTTGCATGTGCAATTTTGCACACAAACTGTATAGTAGAAAACATAAAATAGCAAATAATAATAACAACAGTAAAAATGGAGGCTGTGATATGCCAAAACATGCTATGATTGGCATTTTCTTTTTAATTTTTTGGAATTTTTTGAAATCGACTACATGCACGCATTATAGTATCTGTGCTTACAGCTAGCTGTACTTATGTATATGTTAGAGATACTCAGGCGTGAATGTTTCACTGATTTTATAAGGGGTGTTTCTTTATAAACATGGCACTTTCTATACCACAATTTTACTTTGTTTGCAGTTTGCTCCAAAGTTACGGAGCACAGCGCCCTCGTAACGACTTGTAGATTCTTTGTACAAAGATTTTGTCTGAGGAAACCCCTAGTGAAATTGTATGCCAAATAATTTTCTAGGACATTTTAACCCTCTAGCGACCTTCAAAATGCCACTTTATTTGGACTATCTAAAACAGGGGCCCGAAGGACCCTTTCGTAGGAGAGTTAATGGGTTAAAATGTTCTACAAAATTATTCCTCTTAAAATTCTACTGTATGTATCTTAACAACATTTCTCTCTCGGATATACATTTTACCTTTTTTT